>WOVY01010867.1:0-330922 GCA_013436015.1 Rhipicephalus annulatus | reverse complement strand
CTGCACACTTTCCTTCAGACCACATAGTGAGTGCATACCAAGTTGGAAAGATTTCGTGCACCATGTGCTTGAAGTCGCACTAGAACCAGGGTATCGTTATCGTGCTCAATTCTTAAATCAAAGCTTAAGAGTCCCCCAATTTTTCTTTTTTAAATGAAGGAACAAAGCATTATTGTAACCATAGATATTTTATGCCAGCGATTTGACTAGTAGGTTAGCTCAGTGAGCCATTTGCGCATTTATATCAGGTTTATTTGACTCAAAGAAAGCAATATTATTTTGAAATGGCACTGTATGTCAAAGACCTGACATGGTGTCTATTGTTGGACATTAATCTCCAGTATCCTCGGCCCTCCCTCTTTCCCTCGTTGAAGGGCCTGTTTTTGTTTAAGAAAGGTGGCAACCCTGGTGGCCACAAAGTGTGAAAAACAGTATAAAAGTATTGAAGTAGGTTGTGTAGACAACAATCTACAGACCTGAAAATGTGTCACTGAAATTCGAGGTATGAGCTAGCCGGAGGACGTTTGCACCTTTATGTTTTCCTTGCGGCACAGAGCCCTTGCAGGAGCGAAACAGGCTATCAATACAGAGTTTCAGTGCGGCGGCTCCAAGTGGCTTGCGTACATGAGCCCTTGCGTACTTTTGTATTCTCCACAGGTACGGCGGTGAGTTCAAAGAAACGCGATAGCGTGCGCGTGCTACAGGCAGCTAGGGCGTACCCGACATTAAAACGCGCGTGTGCACGCACGCGCGCCGCCCGTGTGGATGCGGATGCTGCTATCGGGTACACAACACACACACACACGCGCGCGCGCTGCGGTGCTTCGCACGGACGTATGTACGGCGTAAAACACGTGAGTCAGAGATGCTTCGCATCTAAAAAGCCTTACATCGGCAGCGCTGACCCGACGAATGCAAAGAATAAATGTCGCGGTCCCATCAGGAATCGAACCCAAGCATTCTGCGCGGCACTCAAGCATATTCTACAACAAAGCCACGCCAGATCTCGGACCTACTTTTCAAATAGCTTAATACCTTAATATGGTCATGAAACGTAATAGTGGTTGCAGTGGTGGCAATCCAGCTTTATAAACATTACATATGTACTCCTATGATGCAGCTGTGATATCGGGTTGACGTCAATTGTTGCTAGGTGCCATGCACTGAAGTTGATTTATGCAGCAGCGTCCAGGGCTACCATCCTCACTAGCACCAGCACTTCATACCAGCTTATTGATTCTGGTGTTCCTAATGCTCAAGTTCATGTTTGCATCATTGCACAAGTGCAACAATGGTTATATAAACACTTGAAATTTTCAATGTATGTCTGTGTGTGGAACATTTGGATGTATATTTGGCATAATTTCATGACGTGCCGCTATAAAAAATCACAACATGGTCATGCTAAGCATGCCTCCGCATGCTTCGCATAATCCGATTCCGGAGCTACGTGGAATATGCTGAATTTTTCAGAAATATCCTTGGGCAAGACGTACTTTCGGCACGAATCTTGACATAAGTATGGGTCAGTTTTTTACAAGAAAATGTAACTCTTAGAAATGCCGATACCCATATTTTAATTGTATAGTCAGTGTACTTAACATTTTAAGCAGTACTCTCTTTTGTATTCATACAAACACAGCTGTAGTGTATGGCTCATAGTTGAGGAAAATGCTGGCAAAGCACAACTTGCACTTTTGCAGTTAAGACGACATAACTTAAGGGCTCACTGAACGTTTGTGTTATGCATGGTGTACTACTAAGTTATTACCGTTACTTCGTGCGATCAGGCTGACATTATGATCTGTGTATGATACAGCTCCTCAGCTGCACGATAGTGATTTTCATTGCAAAGCTGTTTTCTGGCACGACAGGCATGAGAATTTTGGGACAGGATGTGACAACGAGCATGTACGCTAAATCTGAGTGCGCCGTCAATTCAGTCGATCTGTGTATAGGAGCGAAAATTTAGCCAGGTAACGGTAAAAAAGTGACGCATAGGGAAAAAACGAGGAGCCCTCAAAAATGAGGGCGAGAGAAGTTCAGTGTGCGTGTGCCTCCTTCTCTCTCTCTTTCTCTTTGAGAGCTCGCCTTTTTTTTCTTGCTCTGTTCCCTGTTTTATCTTTCCTCTTTGTTTTCTTTTCTGCCTTTGGATGCATCACTTTCTACATTCTTTCCTTTCCAGGTGAAAATACTCCACGGTTTCAGTTCACTTTAACTGAAACCATGGCTGTATACAGCTGGGATTAAGTACAAGCCAACACATTAGCAACATGTTCCAGTTGGTCCCAGCATGAACCACTCGAGACTGAAAATGAAACCAGCTGGCCTGGAAATGGAATCAGCTGGAATCATTTGTTATAATGAAACCAGTTGGTGTGAATTATTATTATTATTATTATTATTATTATTATTATATTATTGATTATTATTATGATTATTATTATTATTATTATTATTATTATGTATTATTATCTTCCTTATGGCAATTCTCTTCATCCCAAATGCTGTAGTGCAAACAAATAAGTGGATAAGGGCTCACTGCCTTCATGATGGGTTTTGTTTTTACATCTAATGCTGACAACATTTAAAGTTCATTGTATGCCAGTACAGTTTTATTTTAAAAAGGCACAGGGTATTTCAAGCAGTGCAAACAACTAAAAAACAGTTTGAGTAAAGCACAGGACATATGCACAACCAAATATTGCTGTGTCTGCATCGAAGTTTAAACGGGCTGGCACTCCCTTACCTCCTATTGCCTAGCACCTCTCTGCCAGAGGAGGACATGGCACTGCAATTTATAGAAAGGCATAAAGCTACTCTGAAAAGGTCTAACTGCTTTGCCTCATACTGCCATCACCTGATCTTTTGGAGATAAGGTAAGGTTGCATGAAAAACAGGTAGCCGTGCATCAGTCATTCCCTAATACGTACCTCCTTCAAAAATCCAAAACATCCCCGGGATGTCCTGAAATGACGAAAATATTCTTGTCCTGTAGGGTGTGCCACAAGACTGGCTGATATATCTGAGTCCATTAAATGCAGTTACAATATGTAGGTCTTTGTAAGGACATTATAAATACTGCCTTAAAACAGTGTAACAGTGAAATACAGATTTAATGAGTAAGCTGCAAATTAAGTGCAATGTTATCAATGCAATAATCATAATAATAATAACAATAATAATGATGAATATATTACTAACATGATTATAATAGTTTTGTGGGGTTTTCACATACAAAGTAACTAATTGCAAGAATTAAAAGGGGGTGCACAGGAAGGCAATGAGGTATATTTATAACAATTCAATCTAACGAATTTTCCCTACTGAGTTGCAAATGAAAGCTGGTCTATTAACACTACAGGTTGGGCCAAAAATAGCAAAAACTAAAGATTTTGTTTTCAATTAATTTATAGTGACATAACATCGACCCGTCAAAAGTATTTTTTTCTGTCATTTAAGTTAACACCCTACAGGCACTCACAAACACATAATAAATACACTTTTAAATCAAGTTGCTATAAATATTCATACTTCCCCAAACCATAAAAGAATGCAAATCATATAAGTCCTTTGGGTACTGATGCCTCATCTTCACTGTGTCCTTAGATATGGTA
Organism: Rhipicephalus annulatus; assembly: GCA_013436015.1. Classification (NCBI taxonomy): domain Eukaryota; kingdom Metazoa; phylum Arthropoda; class Arachnida; order Ixodida; family Ixodidae; genus Rhipicephalus; species Rhipicephalus annulatus. The sequence goes on along the minus strand of WOVY01010867.1, from coordinate 327,305 downwards.
CAAGCTCACGCATAACCGAGAGGAGAGAAAACAAAGAAAGGAAGGCAGTATTTGCTGAACAGTATAATAGACAGCGCTTTCTTAAGAATTACATAGAAACTGCAGTTGGGTAAAGATAACTAGATGGCGCTGTACCCTTACTCTCAGATTAGTCTGCATGGGGGGCTGTGCCTGGATATGCATAGAACGAGCGGATCCTTTATAGTCACCATACGTAGTGGATCGTTGGTGGGGCATGAACGAAGCAGAGTGGCGGCACGTTAAAGACGCTTGCGCTCGGCTCCTTTGGCACGCGTCTCATCGGTGTTACCCATGTGTCATCTGCATTCTCGAACGCGATCGAACACATAGACGCATGCATGGACTGACGCTTCCCCCACTCATCATCAATCACTCCAAGAATATGCTGTAATTTTTTTCATTTTCTTTTTTTCTTCTGGAACTTAAAAATTTATTATTTTTTTCCTCATTTTACACTTGCACATATGTTGTAATACCACTACTATTATTATATTCTAACAAAGCTTATTCAGCAGCTAAGTACCTCTATATCACCCTACATTTCATACAACACTACGCAGTATAGGTTTAAAACTACGCTTCAAAGTTAGACTCCACTTATTACTCATAAATTGTGCCATTCTCTTGATGGAGTGATTCATAGACTGAATTATTTTAGAATTTTCTAACACACTTGACAAGGTCAGTCATAAACATTTACTTCAAAATTAAGTCATCTGGACCTTGGCACTACCGAACAAAGTTTAGTACTTTGAATGCTTCGCATGAAATTGAACTCACTTTGTGCTCAGCTAAGCCCAGCTTTATTTCTAATTTTAACGGCCAATGCCCCTTCCTTGCTATCATCTAAATTTCGTCATGATTTGCTGATAATAGTGTTGTCATTTGTGAAATTACTAACAGAAACTATTTGTACCACATGTTATAGATATATTGCTAAAAAAATAGGCTGGAATTAATCTGAAACTCCCGCACTAACTATAAAGTTAGTGTGGGATAAATACCATATTCTTTCGTCACGATCGTAAAAATTCACGTGGTGGAGCATACTCATGGCCACTTAAAAAAGAACTATCATGCTCTCTAATCAACACATCTTCACAACTAGAATCATTATGGGTAATATACCATGCCCCTCCCGAAGCAATAATACTTGGCGTATGCTATAGGCCCCCCTCGAACTGACCCAGACTTCCCCCGCAAACTTAACGAAACCTTATCCCAGCTATCTAATAAACACCCTAACGCACATGTTCTGCTTTATGGGGATTTTAACTTTCTCTCCATTAATTGGCTCAATCAGGTTTCACCAACCTCGGGAAATACTGAAGCAAGAGAATTCATCTATGTTTGCCTCAACTTAACCTCATCCAACAGGTAACCGAACTAACGCACGTCACTAGTGAATCCTCAACACTTTTAGACCTGGTATTAACAAATAGCCCCGAAAGCTTAAAATCTATTGCATACTTACGTGAAATCAGCGATCACAAAGTCATCCATACCATATTTAACTTCACCCCAAAAATACGCTCCATTTTCCGCAAAACGATTCACTTGTATGATAAGGGTAATTATGAATTAATTAATCGTGAACTACGAGATTCCCTACCATACTTCAAACTCAATCTCGGTTCCTGTTCTCTCAATGACAGCTGGCTAATGCTTAAGGACAAGATAACTGACTTGACTAATAAATTCATCCCCAGGGAGCTTTACTTGCCAATAAAGATAAACCATGGTTTTCCAAAAGTTTGAAAACACTTGAAAATAAAAAAAGCGCCTCTTCCGAGCTGCGAAGTTTAATGGTAATGCGTGCGCATGGGGCAAGTACTATGCTGCGGAAGATGCTGATTATGCTGAAATTAGAAAAGCGAAACAGACATTCTATCACAATGATTTATCTAAAATTCTGAAATATAACCCTAGAAAATTCTCGGAAATCATAAACCTGCAACTAACACGAGACATCCGGCTTACAAGCGATAAAAATGAAGACGTAAGCGACACTGTGCCAATATCTTTAACACCGCGTTCTCATCAGTGTTCACTAAAGAAGCCAACGTACCGTTCTTACGCCACCTACTACGACATTACCAGCGATGGCCCCTGTTGTGTTATCCGTTAGTGGCATTTCATCACTCATTGACAAATTAAATCTTTCATCATCAGCTGGCGTAGACAATATTAACTCTAAGTTGTTGAAAAATACTAAGAAAATTATTGCAGTGTACTTTTCGATGATGTTCTCATTGTCACTCGAAACAGGAATTTTACCAGACGACTGGAAGGAGGGAAAGGTCATTCAAGTCCACAAATCAGGTAACAGACAGTCCCCCCTAAATTATTGACCCATCTCTCTAACAAGCATCCCCTGCAAAATCATGGAACATATCATATATTCACACATCATGAACTTTCTTGACACCAACAATTTTTTTCATTCTTCCCAGCACGGATTTCGTAAATCATTATCCTGTGAATCCCAACTTGCTATATTTATTCATGATATACACTCTTCTCTCGACCATCACTTTCAGACCGATTCAATCTTTCTCGACTTCGCAAAAGCCTTTGATAAGGTACCGCACAAACGCCTACTGTTAAACCTTTCCCAGCTGAACCTGCCCCCAACATTCTTGCATAGACCACACAATTTTTTACTAACCGCTCTCATTTCGTCTCCATTAAAAATACCCGTTCTAGCTCCCTCCCAGTAACATCCGGCGTCCCCCAAGGATTTGCACTCGCACCCCTTTGTTCCTAATATATATTATGATCTTCCTGTTCATGTATCTTCCTATATCCGTTTATTTGCCGACGACTGTGTCATCTATCGTACAGTTACTAACATTTCTGATCAAACTACACTCCAACAGGATCTGGATCTCGTGCAACAGTGGTGTGATCTTTAGTTAATGAAGCTTAACCCTACTAAATGCAAACTCGCCTCATTTCAACGCCAGCGTAATTTTTTATCATTCTCATAGCTAATCTCTAATTCCGCTTTCGAACAAGTTCAGTCATAAATACCTAGGAGTCACCTTAACATCTGACCTTTCCTGGAACACTCACATAAACAACATTATATCATCCGCGAACAGACCCCTCGGTTTCCTAAAGCGTCATTTGCGCCACGCACCACTAGACATAAAACTTCTGGCCTACAAATCGCTCATCAGACCTAAACTAGAATATGCAGCACCCATCTGGAGCCCGCACCAGATATACCTAATAAACGAAATAGAGTCTGTACAAAATCATGCCACTAGATTCATTTACTCTTCATATTCATACGAAAAAGCATATCATCCCTAAAACATGACATTGATAATAATAATCTTTCTGTGCATCACTGCATCGCCAGCCTCTGTTTGTTTCACAAGTTCTTTCACAGTTCCCTCAATCAAGCACCTTACATTATTCCACCAACGCGCATATCTCACCGCACAACCCATCCTTATTCAATCGCATGCGCACGCGCTCGCACTACTACTTTTGCTGCCTCATTTTTTCTTCGCACAGCAGTGGACTGGAATGGCCTTCCCCATGACATTGCAGCCATCACGTGTTCATCAACGTTTGCGCAAAACATAAATACATATTGTTTGTTAGAAGATCATTCTCTGTAACCTCCATTTGTTAACCTACCCCTTATGTAATACCCCCTCACCGGGGTCTTTAAGATAATAAAGTGAAGTGAAGTGAAAGTTAGCAATGCTAACCACATGCTTGGCTTGTGCCAGAAATGTCGCACCACTCCTTCCTTTCTTAATGTTAACGTACAATCAAACCATAACATGTGCACGCATGTGCCTTTAACACATTTTGTAAACAGATTTGTCCAATGCCTATGAACAAGCCTTACCAATGCCTTTTGGCCTGTTTGACACTTCAGGGCCTTCGATGCACTGTAAGGGCACAAGAAAACTTGTGGGTCTTAAAAGTGACTTGTTTCAAGACTTTTCAATATGATGGTTGATTGAAAGTGATAAAATAATGAAGTTGATAAATGAGTTAGTTGTGGTGTCTTGTATAATAATATGCATACTCTGTGAAAAAGAAGCAAGCAAGCAAATTACTAAATTCATAATGAAAACATAACGACATCAGTGCAAGATTGGTTGTTGTGGTAACTCACCAGCAGTTTGATCGTAATTATGGAGTATGAATGTTTAACTATCTTGAGTTTTAATGAACTGGCATTTAGTTTGTGAATAACAGTATGCTAAAGAGCATGTACATATTCTTGTTTGGTTGTACAACAACAGCGTTAGGAAATATTTAAAAAAAATGAGTGGTAAAAAAATTTGTGGCGCAAGCCAAGAACATTATTAGCATTGCTCATTTTGTAGCCAGCCTGGACATTCGAGAATAATTTAACAGACATCTGCCCAGCCAAGTATTTAAAATTACCAAGGATGTTTCAAGGGATGACTACATAATAATTGCACCTGCATGCATGAGCTCGTGTCTCTCAAGTTTCATGCAAGTGCTTCGTCATGGCAGAGCATGGTGCAAATACACCCAATGGTTGTCGGCCACTGTTTGGTACACAAGTTGTGCAGAAAAACGAATTTGAAATAAAATTTAACACAAAATGTTTCATTGCTATTTCCCAGTTGATGTATTATTTCCATTGCAATATAAAAATAAGTACATCAAATACTGGCTGTATCTCCCTTTGCAGCTATGATAAGGACTCCTAGAAATCTTAAAAGTAGGAATCGAGTATCTGGCAAAAACATTAAGCCCTTAAAATCTACAGAAGTGTTAAGAAAGGGTAAGTGACAATCGTATAGGTAGCAAAATCACTGTCCTAGAGCGAAGCAGCCCGCTGCACTAGATAAGCTGTCATGTTTAGTGCGTATAACCTGCCAGGGATGAAATTTATGATACTTTTACACATTTTCTCTTTATTTCAGTGCATTTAACATTTTAAATTTTATTAAACTAGTAAAAAATGTTTAGTTCTACAAATAATGGCGACTGAATCAAATAGAACAGTATTCAACTTGGTATGTGAAATCGTAGAATATTTTGCACACCCTTCAAATTTGGCAGTTGCAGAATTTCCATGGGACACATACTTCTCCATATGGGCTTTACATGTTTTCTAGAGAAAGCTTCTGGGCCATCATCGTGAAATAATTTTTTTTAATTAAGCCATCATAGCAAGTGTTATACTTGTACTTCATTTGTTTTTTGCAAAGCAGTTGTAAGGTTCACATATCTCTATTTTCAAGAAATATGAAGTGAATGAATGAAAGTATAGTTAGGCAGCTAACTGAATGATATAATGACCCGTATGAACTATGACCACTGGAAGGGTGGAGCGTGTGTTGTTACACGTGGACTTACAGGCTGTTAAGGGTAGATAGACAAATATGGCTGATTGTGTGTAAGTATTAGGGCATGTCAGTTCAGATTAAATACCTGACAAAGATTACAGGCAGCAGTCCTGATAGATGTGAACTGTTGGAAGCAGTTCAAGCTGGAAAAGAAGTGGTGTATTTAATTGTGACACATTTGTTGAAACTTTGAAAACCAGGAAAATTTCTCGAGCAGGCAATGTTAAGTGATGTTTTTGATGACTGTGACATTGCACATTGTCACTCTGCACATGTGTCTGTTTCCTTATATATTTTCTGCCAAAGCCACAAACAAAGATAGATGGCAGTTAACTCGCGTACTGTTTCCTGTCTTATGCAAGTGTCATTCTGCACTTTATTACCTTAGAAGTACTTGCTGCTAGGCCGGTTGGTATAACATTATTAGGGAAAATTCTAGACGATGCAAATGTGTGGTGCACTGTAAATATATTCTGCAGTTCAGCTGCGACCGATGCTCTTTTTCTGTGCTTTTTCATTTTTCCAGTGGTGCTTAGGCATCTAAATTTTTCCCCCTTAGCTTAATTACCTCCCTGAAGCTATGCATCATCTTGCCCATTAACAACCATTGTTAAACTATTGTATGTGGCATTGTTGATGCAAAATGACCTTAGAGTATATGCTAAAGCTCCTGCAGGATCACCGGCTGAATGTGACAACCAGTTCACCATTTGTAGGACCCGAAGTATTGACATTTTCAATATATCTGTTCGCACAGTGCTTCATTGGAGTCATGCGAGCTTAAAATATGGTGCTCCCACAGAGAAATTTTTCTTCCTGGCTGTGACCAACGGGAAAACTATGTAGACAGTAACGAAAAGAGATCACAACTAGGTTGAGCTGTGTGATGTCTGCCTCAATAAACATGTAATAAATGAATGCAAGTGTGCTTATATCACCATGGCATTGCCAGTTTATTACTACATTTGATATGCACCTCTGCTCGCTCCACCATGGTGTTCCTAAGGGTGTACACAGTCTTACCTCTGAGACAGCATTGCCAGAACTAATTTCACTGTCACAATCTTGAACAGGTGTGCAACAAGCATGCGCCAGTGCAGAGAACACAAGAGAAGTGGTCACTGCTTGCATGTTCAAGGTCGTATGCACGCACACCGGACTATGATTTTGCAGTGTCTTACATTTTGAGTGGAGTATACATCGTGATGGCTGGAGCAGTCTCTGTGGTCACCAGCTATACTGTCACAATGTGAATATTGCTGCTTGAGACAACTGTTTAGGACAAAAAAAGGGCACCGTAGAAAAAAATATTTTTAGGCTAATGTAAGGGCTTGTGGTGAGGAGACTCTCAAAAGGTATATGGTGTGTCATCTTGCAATAGAGAAGCAACATTTATACCTAGTTTATGTTAGTAGGAGTCTGCTAAACATTGACCATACAAGCTTGTGGCTAGAGAAGGATGATGTCCAGAAGATACCCTCCTGAAATGTTAACCTGCACCGTCCTCCCTCGCCTTTCTTGGTGCACTGGAATTTTCGCCCTATACGTACTAATTCCTTCAGTGGGTACTCTTGAAGGGCTTCTGAATAAGCTCACTCTTACCACCTGCTTTACCCAAGGGCAAATCCTACTATTGGAACTTGTTTGCTTGGGAGAAATTTTAACAGGAAAAGAAGCTTCACTCGTTACACAAATAAAGCTACAGCATTGCAAGATTACTATGATGTTATGTACACAGACCTCCCACATACAACTCACTGAAATGTCACCAATTATCTCTATGGTGAGCCTGATTATGCCTTAAGACAGCATGTAAGTTTCTTGATCCTATACTTTTTAATCAGTACATGAACTTTGAAAAAACAAGATCGTCACGTGCAGTCCGTAAAACCAGTGCTTATGAACTGCAATGATGCCATCGAAAGCATCAGCGAAAGTAAATTCACCCTGCTGGAAAGCAAATTCTGCGTGAATCCTGTAAATGTACTGTTAACAAAGTCTTCTCGACAACTTCATTATGTCTATTTCTGCAATTTGCATAATCCTTTTTCATACATACCTTGCTGTTCACCCTATAATTATTGACCTCTGAGTGTTACTCAAGTGACCATGCTCATTTAACATACCTGCAAGCCTCAGTGCTAACCTAATCAAATTGGAGACTTTAATAAAATAATGCTCTCTAATGCTCACCCCTTCAAAAAACGTTTTTAGCATCCCCTGAAAACCTGTTCTTTAAAAATTTGATCATCAGAGATGCGATGTATCTCCACACCTGATAACAGACATTTGTCCAATTACAGCCACATTATAACAACAAGCAGCCTTTGTAAAATGCGTGAACACGTGCCATCATCTCAGGTCAACATGTTTCCTGAAACCAGCTTGCTCTTAGTTATGCGACACAATGGTTTTCATAAATCATTTTCTTGCTAAGCTCAACTTGCCCCATGACAAACTGTGTGTTTAATTTTAGACCATTCTTGGGGAGCTATTTTTCTTAATAACTAAAGAAAGCCCGATAAAGTGAAGCATGAGCTTTTAAAAGGAAATTTGCAAAACATGCACAATCATCTCCAATACCTAGCCTGAGTATATATTTCACTAATAATGATCATTTTCATTTTAGAGCACATATCTGATGGCACAAAATCTGGAGTGCCAAAGAGTCTGTCACAGGTATTTTTCACTTCTTTATTGGGGGCCATGCAACAATTTTAAATTATTCATGCGATATACTAGAAGTTTACTGCAGTGTGAATCACTTGCCACAATTAAAAAAAAATAATTATGGGGGGAACATATGGACTCTTTACAAAGGTTGAAGTTGGTGCTGATGCCGTCTGTCGCATGACCAGTAATGAGACAAAGCACGGCGCATCGCATTAGGGCTAATAGCAGTGCTACGCTTACATTTCACACACACACACGCGCGCATAATGTATGCTTTACTGCAATACACTGCAAGCACTTCACCCCATGACACTGCTGTATTGCGGCAATGTTAACTTTTAAAAATACCTTTACGGGTTAGCAAGTGAAGCTCGACAATGCTCCCAGCGATCAAATTTCTATTTTATTACATTTTTTTTTCATTTTTATACACTTGCCTAAACTAGTGTTACCAGCCGTCCCGAATTTCGCTGGACTGTCCAAGACTTTGCCCGCGCTGTCCCAGTCGGGACAAATGTCCCCGATTTTTTCTTGACTGTTCAGTAAACGAAAAAAAAAAAAGAAACGTTTTGCGTTATAAAAGGCATGCCAAATAACGAGCGTCCATCTGATCACATAGACAAAGAAATGTTGCTGTGGTTAGCAGCAAGGAACTTTAAACACTTCAGCTGAACTTTAGCGTCAACGTTTACTAGAACATTCTAGAGCGAGAGGAAGTGTCACGAAGAGCACATAGCAAAATTTAGTGCCACATCAAGAGACCGACGCAATGAAGAGAAGAAATAACGGATTTGTTTGGAAGGCACCGCAACAAAGAAAACTAATTTCCTCACCAACACACAACTACCTTCACTGTTGGTTACCCCAATCTAAACACACACTGCTAAGCAAACAAATTGCCATCATCTGCGACTGCTTAATAAAGCCACTCGGACAAGAACGTTCTCTAATTCCAACTTGTGCATTCCGTATCTATCTCGCGCACTTACGCAAGAACAAGCTTCAATGAAAGCGTTGGCACAGTATATACTTCCTCCCAAGTGACACCAGCTGTTTGATCGGTCCTCAAGCAACACGCATGCACCTACCATACATCCGCGTAGTACATGCATCAGACCAACATTCACAAATCGCGTTCCAAAGGCCTTTATTTTATGCTCGTTGTCATTGCTTGTAGATTTGGTGGCAAACACTTCGGGCTGGTAGGTGTTGATTCTGTGCCTCGGGCGAATGACATTAACTACTCGATAAGCACGGATAAGAAGCTCTTGAACACGGCGACATCACAGGAATTAAGAAAAGCGGCGGCGACTTGCGTATGAATCACTTTCTAACAACAGAAAGCGACCACGACCCCACGGGCAGAGGCGGTTCTCGCCATGGCAGAGGCGGTTCTCGCCATTTCAAACAGATTACAGTCCAATCCAACACCAACATCGGAGAAAAAACATCACGACTAGAATACGATGAACCCGCCACAGACTGTGTGTCACAAGCTAGTGAGGAACTCTACCTGAACCACAGAATAAAGAACGCCCAAATCATCTAAAAAATGTTTTACAACACACCGATTTTAACGCCATCTAATCATATTCTTTAAGCCAAGTCAAGCCGGTTTTAAGCGGCTATTGGGTGAACCAAACGCTTTTGCCTCGAAATGGTTCGTGCCACCGGGGTAACCGAAACACTTTCCAACAAAAAACTAAAAGTAACTAGTTTAAAATTTTGTTACGGCAGTATTGTTTTAATCAACAAGTTCTGAAAATCAGAAGGTGTTCCCGTTCAACACGCGACCTGGACAACACTGCTACTTTCAAAACTATCTCAACTGCGGCTACTCCAAAACTGCTGCAAAAGTAAAACTGAAGTTGGTTTCGTTCTCGCATGTCTCTTGTCTGAGCAACACTGCGCTCATTCAGTTGTGAAACCTGTGAAACAGTCACTTCTCAAAACATCATTCTCGCCTCACGAGGCATGACTTCAATGTGACAGCGATGGATAACCCTCGAGGCAGTGCCGACAATGTGGAGGCAAGTTCACGTTTCCTCGATAGTTTTTAACGAAAAATGCGTGGCCACTCACATCGTACTCGTTTATCGCAGGACTGCAGCTTGGACGGATTTGTGGAGAAGCATTCGGCACTCCTGGAACTGGAGCGACAAGAGGAAGTGGAACGAAATGCGTGAGTGGCAGCCGACCGGGCGATTTTCGATCGTGTCCCCCCGAGCGCGGTGCTTAGTTCAACCGCGTGCTTTTTTTAGCAAGCTGCAGGAGAAGTATTCGCTCAAGGAACTCCAGAGCAAGGGCCTCTGCATCACGAAGCTAGTTCTGGACTGCGCCCACACCGGCCTGTACGGACGAAGTGTCTGCAAATTTCGATCGTGTCACCATGGAGCGCCGCTGCCCTGCCACGGCTTTTCTAACGGTGGGACACTCTCGATCGTTTGCCGTATGACAGCCGCCATTTTTATGAAAGAGCGCACGCAGGCACTGGTGGCACCGCGCAGTGGTGAGGCTTGAAAATAAGAGATTGTCGTTACTTTACGGCGTACACTCCCATAACTGATCTTTATTTTGCGCTTTATTTTTGACAGCTGACTCGCCATTCATATGGGTATAGGGCACCACGACAAGGACACAAAAAGAGACAGCGCTATCTTGCAACTAATGTTTTATTTGCGATCACACATGCTATTTGGTCTATAACAGTAGATCGATGAGCCCTCCACTACGGCGTCTCTCATAATCATATGGTGGTTTTGGGGCGTTAAACCCCACGCATCAATCAACAATAGATTGATAAAGCCTAAAAAAAAAACATGTAAAGATACAGAGCTTTACATGATGTTTTCTCGGTTTCTCTACTGTTAATGTTAAATGGCTTTTGTGATCGCAAATAAAATATTAGTTGCAAGTTAGCGCTGCGTGTATGTCTCTTTTGTGTCCTTGTCGTGACACGCTATAGACGCTCTTAGAAAAAGGGTGCTCCTAGCACCGCAGCAGACGATGCAGGCTGTGCGTCCCAGTGACACTGATGCGCATTTCATGCAGCGCACACAGACACCCCTTGGGTTTTCGCAGGACGTGGACTGCATTGGGAGGGCACGCCGATGAGATCTCTTGCAGGCTGGATCCATGCATTGCCAGCCATAACAAGCCAAACTGCTTGTCCAACCCGCTGAAGGGTACAAAATATTGCTCATTGTGCAGCGGAAGCAGCTCAGAAAACTTATCGGAGAGTACTAGGAGCTCGTTCAAGCTAGAAAGCGGTGCAGTTGCAGTGGATGATATGGAAAACTCGCCGCCTACACAAACATCACAGCATTCACGCATTTTACGGCTGGCTTTCCATGCCCTCATGATGGCGCTAGCTATCCCACGCTCTTTTGCTAAAAGAAACTGACGAAAAGCTCACCGTCAGGTGGTGTATTTATGAAAAGGGTCTATACCCATATGAATGGTGAACCCCAACCAACTAGCCCGGCAACGTGCCTTAGCGAATTTGATAGGACATGCAAGCAAATGAAGATCGTTTTCGATCTGTCACCTTCACTGTTTTGAATTGTCCCTACTGCCACAACATAAAGTGCTAAAAAAACTGTAAGAGGGGCTGCAGGCAAGAATAGCACTGCTCTCTGCCTCTATTTCCACATTTCGCCACTGCGTCGCGCCACATGCGCGGTTCGAATAATGTATGGACTTAGCTTCGAGGCTGTTCGCCATGTTCTCGTGTGTTCCCTTTCATAAAAATGGCGCAACCTGTATGATCATGAAAGCTCCGCAGGAATAGCCTCACTAACACTAGATGCGCTTAAATGTAAGCTCTTAAAATCTTGAGCGCAGCACGTATACTAAACTCACTAGGGTTGCAAATTGTGAACTATTTGTTTTAAGTGCACGTAAGATATGTCAAGAGCATATATATTTATATACGACAGATTTATACCCTGTGGTTTGTGGAATGTATCTTATCATTGCCCATGTATGCCCTTTACATAGCATAAGAATAGTGTGACAACTAGTTATCAGCTAGAGATTTTTTAATGAAATGTGTGCTTTATGTCACGGCTGATGTGCCTGTCAGCATGGCATGGTCACTGTACTGTCACTAGCTTCATGATGGCCGACATAAGAGTGCGTGCCAATTACTGCATGCTGTAACTGTAAATTATTGTTCATCATTGCAACCAACATTTAGGTGAGTCTACCTCTATTTGTCAGTTCTGGCAAAGACAAGTTTGCTTGTTGAAACACTGGCATAGCCAGGAATTTCTTTCAGAGGAGTCCCACCTGCTGAAGACTTGAACTGTTTCTGGAAAACACCTATTTCCATTGCTTATTTTTTCGGTGTAGCATCTTCCTTTATGAGAATTCCAAGGAGAGCCCTTCTTCCAGCTACAATCCTGCTATAGTGTCTAGCGATATTCCCTGTGCCTCGGCACTAAAAGGGCTGTCGTGTGCTGTCATCGCTTGGCGTAATGCTAGCAAAACCACGCATAGTGTGGCATTCCGGGAGAGCTGGGCTTGTTGGTTTTACTTGCTTAGAAAACAGCACAAAAGAAAGCAGAGGACTCACAGAAATGAAACACACACAGTACTGACTCTGAACAATTTTCTTATTGTCAAAAAACAACGAAATTGTTCAAGTGTTCAAGATTGCGCAGTTGGGTGACAGCTGTTCCAACACCCGTTCAATCGCACTATTGCCCAGAGGTGATTTGGCTTAGTTGGGCTGTAGGTAGCTTATCTGTGCTATATACATGTCCAACTTCGGCAAGAGTCTGGCCTTCACCATTCCTCATGAAGGCCAGACTCATACGAAACTATGGGTGGAGCAGCTAGAAGGGGGAGGTTGCAGAGCGCTGTGCATTTTCCTTGCTAGAGAGGGTCCCTCTGCGCGCCGATGCCGCTAGGGGTGCTGTGTGGGACAGCCGTCGTCGTCGCAAATTATGCAAAGAAAGCCTAGTGCTCGACAGCATGGTGTCGTTTTCTTTTTTCCCCGTGTTGACATGGTTTTTATTGCCCGTGGATGATACATTCTTGAGCAGTGAGGACAGTGCCCTATAAAATGATGAAGAAAGCTTAACATTTTTGCTTCATTCTTGACTGCAACTTTGGTGCAGGTAGGGGTTTGTCAGTGTTTTAAAAAGCTCGAATGATGCTCCATTTATATTCAGTACTTGAACTGAATAGCGCATATTCGAAATTATGTGTGTTTTTTCGAACATTCAGTACTCGTGGAAAAATACCAGAGGAGCAACACATATTAGCACGAGACAGTACTGCACTTATTTGTTTGCATTGGTGAAGTTTTATCTATAAGATTGCAACAAAGTACTTCCTTGAATTATGAATTAATGGCTGTATTTCACCGAATGCTTTAAAGAATTTCATTCGCTATCTCTGCCTATACAAGTTTGCCCCAGTTAACCTAACAATGGCATTTTTTGCCCGTTCATATTAATTCTAATGATGCTTTTATTAATGTTTCTGACTATTAATTCCGAATTAAGTATTGTTGAAGCATACAGCTGTTCTGAAAATTGTTTTTTTACTATTCAAATAATATTCAATTTGTATTCGAATAATTCTCATTAATAATATTTCATTCCTATTCGATCCGGTTGTAAAACTCGCTATTTGCACGGCCCTCATGGGTACTGGTCGTCGACAGAAATAGAATCTGTTCTGAGTACTGGCGTGCAAAGGGCTGTTTGAGACGTGGGCTCATTGTGCGCTAGATGTGACCGTGAAGCATATTCTTTGCATCAATTGTAAACTATGCTAAGCAACAATACTGATCGTTCGCCTAGTTGGTACTTGCTTAATGACATGTTTTGGCCGCTAATAACACACACACAAAGTAAAGAAACACTCAACGTAAAGCACTCAATGACAAGTGCTTGTCGTTGAGTGTTTTTTTTTACTTTGTGCGTGTGTTATTTGTGGCCAAAGCATGTAATTATGCTAAGCAACTTGCCTCGACATGAAAAAAAATGGCACTCCAATTCTGCCGGCTGGTACATTGGGACCATGGTAGCCTCTCTTACCTGCGAGTCGGGGTGTACTACTTAATTCAGTTGCTTAAAAACAAGGTGACCATTCTTTTAGACATCTTGTGTCCACGCTGCCTGTTGCAGACATGCAGCAAAAGATTGGGCGAATGTCACAGGTCGGTTGCTCTGAGCATGTCATTATTTTAATGCAATCGGTTACACGCTTTTATTACTAAACTTGTTGCATTATTTTTTATAAGTGAAGTCAACGAAAATAAGCAACAAAAGAAAGCCACACGGGCTAGACCCTGGGTTCTGTAGACTGCTTTTTGTTGCACAGATCAAAGAAACTTGCTTTGTGTGCAAATTTATTATTTTTTTTCAAGTAATAGTATTTTTTTTCTGATAAAACAAACACATGATGCATTGACCAGCAGCCAGGGGATAGTAACAGGTCCAAAAGAGCTGGCAAGTTTTTTAACGATGTGAATAGGTACGGAATGTGACTTCAATAAGTGGTGGGGATGCATAACTGCAATTAGCAAAATGGCAGGACAGAAGCAAAATAAAAACACAATGCTCAAATTAAGTGACATGCCCGACATGCCTCTAACAATATTACTAGCACGCAGTGCCGCTCGGTATGTGGCCTGCTGCATACTGAGAGCTCTATAAAAAAAAATTGATTTTCTTCAGAACGTTGGCACACAAAATGTTCATGGTGCATTACCGCGATGATTACACGGTTGTTAGGTGAATTCTGTATTCTTCGATTTGTCATTTCTCTCATTTGTCAGATACTGCTCAAGTATGTATTACACAATTCCAGCAAATAAATCTTTGTTGTTAGTCAGTGCTGCTGTCTGTCTCCTTCTTTTCTTGTCCCTCGTTATTGGCGCTGCTTTTTATGTGAATCATGTTGTACCACCTCGCCCAAGCAACTACTTTAACTGCTGCATGGTAATGCATGTGAACACTATTTTTCAAAGAAAGAGATCAACCCCTTATTATTATGATTGCACATGCTGAGAAAAAGCGATTAGCGTTTGGAAGCAAAAAGTAGCGTGTGTTCCTTGAGGACAAGGAAGGCTGTGCTGCACAACACCTGCTCAATGTCACGCGTCCCTGCGTACAGTGCCCCTTGTGGCATCAGTGCACTTTGGGGACTGGTTTCCGCGGGCGCTTCTCACACCTCCCCCTTCTTTTCGTCCTACTAGGGATATGGTCCCTAGAATACTGGCTAGTCGACCGTGCACGCAGCGGGTCATATCTGGAGGGGTTGATGCTTCCTGAGTCACCGGACAGGGGGCGCTGCACACTTTCGGAATCCTTGGGTTTTAGGGACAACAATGGAAAGCTGAACACACCCGCGATTGAAATAAGTAAGAGACGGTTAGAGTATTGGTGGCAGAAAATTAGAGAGAAAGGACAAAAATAAATATTGGAAAAATAAAATATGGACAGTGTGCCGTAAATGGCAGAGAACTTAAGCTGAAAATTTACCTTTTTTTCCATTAAGATAGAATTTATCGAAGTAGAGGCATTAGGCCAACATCAAAAAAGAAAAAAAGGTTTTTTTTTTTTTTTGTCGAGCCTGGTGGCATACTTGTCACCACCCCGTTGTAAAGGGGACGCTCATAGCATCCATCCATCCATGTTCGGCAATGCGGTCTTGTGCATGAGATCAAAAGTTGTGGGGTCTCGGCGAGGCGAACGTGCGCGCCTTGCCACCCCACGCTCTTGGAGTGAACGGACACAGCAGACGCGGTCGGTACAAAGCACACATCATGCGTCCATTTATTAACTAATTTAGACGACAATCGTCTGCCGAATAATACATCAATTCTAATTAACACGCTACCATACAAACAACATAACGCAGTGACACACTAAACACACAATGACATGATAAACACACACTAACACAATCAACACACTAACGCATACCCAAGGCGGCATCGCCAACGCCTGACTTTCCACGTGGGACCCCGGCGCGAAGCCCGCGATGCCGAGCACCGGGGGCCCACGCTACAGACAACCGTTCGCGGCAGCCGCCACGCGCAGAAGAGGCTCGCTCAACCCTCGCCCACCACCAAGGCCCGCCTTCTGCCAGGGGCCACCGCCGGCGCTACCATTCTACCAACAGTAGTACTCAAAGCGAACACAACGCCATCTATCGCCCGGCGGTGGTCACCATCGAAACAAAGCCATGAGGCGAGACACGTGCGCCACGCGGCGCAGACAACTTTACCACCCCCACATTCCCCCAACCTTAAATCAAACCATATCCCGA
The DNA here is from genome assembly GCA_013436015.1 of Rhipicephalus annulatus. Lineage (NCBI taxonomy): Eukaryota > Metazoa > Arthropoda > Arachnida > Ixodida > Ixodidae > Rhipicephalus > Rhipicephalus annulatus. The sequence goes on along the minus strand of WOVY01010867.1, from coordinate 310,971 downwards.
AATCAAAAATTAGCTACACAAGCTTTAACAAAAAAATGATATCGCACGACCATAATGTCCTTTCACCACGACACCGCCGCTGGTCGACACTGCTGCACTGTCCGGCTAGACTTCACCTCAGTACCGGCCCCACAACAGAAACGTTGCCATCGGCGCGACGACCCGTCGTTAGCGCCGACACGTCTTCCAGTTGCGACCAGCACTCGCGAGGGCGCCAGACTGCAGGCAGTTGCGCAGGTCCCAGGCATCTCCATCGCCCGACCTCACGACCGCATTCCTGGCCAGCGACGCTGACGATGTGCAGGACAGCCGGCCGTGGATGACTTCCCTCCCGCTGAATACATCAATAACAACAACAAAAAAAAACTTAAAAACAATCGAGCAGGTCCTCGAGAAGGGAGCTTGGAGCTTTTCGTCCACGTGGTACGTTGGTCAGTACTGCTAGCTAATACATCGGTGGCGGCCGAGACGCCCATCAAAATAGAACAAAACTCACTTTTCCTAACTCGGGCTCACAAGAGAAAAAGTGAGGGAAGCAGAGCGCAACACCTCTACGCCACGATCCACCTAGTTGTGCCACGTGCGTCAGGCGGCTGCGCAGAGCCTTAGGCCTAATGAGTCGCTCGGCAACAACCGGCATCCACCCAGCACCCAGCCTAGGCGCAGAAGAGGCAGCCGCGAGGAGACGTCCACTCTGTGAGGTGGCCCTATCGCTTGCCGCACACAGCAGCTTATCGAGCGATCGGCGTCCACCGCCCCGGGCGGTGTCACGACGCCTCGGCGTAGAGCCGCAATACCAGACAGCAAGAACGCCCGGCTCCCTGAGCCCAAAGATATAGAAGAAGCTATTTACAGAAAATCGGACCACCAACGAGGCTTCCGTACTCACTCGCTTCGGGCCTGGCCTAAAAACCACGTGCTCTAGGCCTTGCTCACCCCAGGATGCGGACCGCATGGCTCTCATCCTAATTCAACAACGTTTTTGAAAGCTAACAACAACAAAAATATTAACACTTGCGAGCAAAAAAAAAATAAATAGAAAGTCAACCTGCCGACAAATCCAAACACGTTACAAAACCAATCTCTTCGCTTCTCAACAAAGCACACCACCGACGCTAGCAAAGAAGTCCCCCCTAGGCCTACTCTACTCCGACTCTAACAAAATCCCTGTATTAAACCGCAAAAACTGTCGTCCGATACTCCAAGAGCCCCACGTGTGGCGCCAGTGTGGGGTCTCAGCGAGGCGAACGAGCGCCTCGCCACGCCACGCTCTAGGAGTGAACGAACACAGTTGACGCGGTCAGTACAAAGTACACAACATACATACATTTATTAACTAATTTAGACGACGACATCGTCTGCCGAATGTTACATCAATTTTAATTAACACGCTACCATACAAACAACATAACGCAGTGACACACAAAACACACACTAACACACCCAACAACACATATCCAAGGCGGCGTTGCCAATGCCCGACTTTCCACGCGGGACCCCGGCGCGAAGCCCCCGGTGCCGAGCACCGGGGACCCGCGCTACAGACAACCGTTCGCGGCAGCCGCTACGCGCAGAAGAGGCTCTGTAAACGCTCGCCCACCGCTAAAACCTGCCTTCCGCCAGGGGCCACCGCCGGCGCTACCATTCTACCAACAGTGGTACCCAAAGCGAAAACAACGCCATCTATCGCCCGGCGGTGGTCACCACCGAAACAAAGCCATGGGTGAGACACGTGCTCCACGCGGCGCAGACAACTTTACAGGGGGGGTGTCAGCACCCCCACAAAGTTCAAGCAAGATTAGAAATTAAGCAATGGAAATAAGTAGGCTTGCCTTAAAAGCTCACGGGACTACATCAAATCAGGGAGTACAAGGTGATATGGGATGGACATCATTTAAGGGCAGGGAAGCTAGCAGCAAGATAAAATTTGAGAAGTGATTAAAAGAAATGTTGGAGGAGCGTTGGGCTAGGAAGGTATTCAGCTACTTGTGCATGAAGAATGTTGATACAAAATAGAGGAAGCGAACCAGAAAACTGACTGGTAAATACTTAGAGAACAGCAGGGGGCCAAACCAAAAAGAATTATCGGTTAAAAAGAAGGTGAAGGAAGCTGACACCGATATGTGGAGAATTAACATGATTAAGAAGTCTGCCCTAGAGATCTATCGAACTTTTAAGCAGGAAATTGCCAAGGAAAGGATCTATGATAATACTCGGGGTAGTTCTCTACTGTTTGAGGCCAAGACGGGAGTATTGCGAACAAAGACATATCGGGCCAAATACGAAGGGGTAGACACGGTATGCAGTGCGTGTGGAGAGGAAGAAGAAACTGCCGAACACTTGATAATGGTTTGTAAAGGGCTTCACCCTATGGTTCAGGATGATGGCGCAGAGTTTTCCAAAGCACTGGGGTTTAGGGACAAGGAGGGCAAAATAGACTTTAAGCGGGTAGACTTTATTAGAAGGAGGTTATCTGATTGGTGGCTAAAGTCGAGGCACGAGTGAAAATTAAACCCTTCACTGCAAAGTACGAATCCTCAATCTCAATATATAAAGGAAAAAAATATGTAAATCTAGTTTTTGGTTCATTAAGTATTACGGCTTGGTGGCGCTAGCCACTGCCCGATCTAAAGGGCACAGCCATATTCATCCATCCATCCATCCATGTCACCCGCTCGTTGCTCTGGTCTGCTCGTTCCCTGTGTTGTGTGGTGGTGTTGCCACGTGGGCCTCATCATGTGTGTTTTCAAAACAGTGTGCGAAGCATGCTTTATGTGGTGGTGTGTGCGCCGTCTTTTGGAGCAAACGGAATGTCCACGTAAAAGCTTGAGAAGCGCAACAGCACGCATTTTGTACCAGGCTGTAACAGCGGCCACCGTTCGTGTTAGACAAAGTTCCCTCCTTTTCATGCACCAAAAGAGCCAGAGAGATCGCAGCGATAGGCGCGAAATATAAAACGTGATGACAAGATGCTAGACAAAGCGTGTCTTGTTTGCAAGAGGCAGTTTGAGCTTTCGTTCATCAAGTGTACAATCAAAACAGGTGGTCTGGGCAAAGGGGAAGATATTCTGAGGAACGTAGCTCTCTTTTCCTACGATGCTATGCTGACTACTTTTCCTGTCACGCTCCAAAGTATTTGTCTAAGTTTTTGCCTCATAAAAAAAAAGGAGTGCAACTATGCGAGAGGAGTCTCTTCAGCCTCGACCACCCCTTTCAGAATTCATGTTGTATTTCGACAATTGGATTTGATGTACCCTCGAAGCACTTTTAAAAATATTGTAACTGTCCTTTAGGAGAACTTAGCGACATTTTTCAGCATGAATAGACTGCACAAGCAAAGTATTGCTACTTTGCCGATTTTATTACACGGGTAAAATTGCCTTCACTAACCTGATTGATATGTGGGGTTTAACGTCCCAAAACCACCATATGATTGTGAGAGACGTCGTAGTGGAGGGCTCCGTAAATTTCAACCACCTGGGGTTCTTTAACGTGCACCCAAATCTGGCCTACAAAATTTCTGCCTCTATCGGAAATGCAGCCGCCGCAGCCGGGATTCGATCCTGCGACCTGCAAATCAGCAGCCGAGTACCTTAGCCACTAGACCACCACGACGGGGCTTCCTTCACCAACGTGTACAGAGCATGCACAGCATATTACTTGCCATATAGTGAAGGTCGACATTATTCTATGGCTGTGTTTGTTTGTGAAGTTATTGAACAGTAGGAGCGTGGTGAAAAAAGAAATAGAGCAGCTGAATGAGCATTTGAAAAGAGGAGATGTAGATAGTTTGCTACCTGTGCAAATGACATTATAGTTATTTGCTTTTACAACCACTTTTCATCCAGCTTTCTATCGTTTTTTGTCCGTGCAGATAAAATTTTGTGGAAAAAAAAAATAAAAGGAAAACTAGTTACTTGAGTTGGTCCTGAAGCACTCGAGGAGCAACCTACGCAGTGTCATTCCTTGCATGCCTCAGTAAAGCAGGCATTCACGAGCAAAAGCATGTGAGAACGTGTTGATTGAAGAAGTTAGCAATTGTAATATATATGCACAAGTATACTGCAGCAAAAAATGTCGCAAAAAAGTTATAAGGTTAAACTACGTTTGGGAAGTAAAAACAGCGCACAAATATAAACAAGGACAGAGGAAGAGACGACGGTGTCGTCTCTTCCTCTGTCCTTGTCTATATTTGTGCGCTGTTTTTACTTCCCAAGCATGCACCTCCAACTAACCCAACTTTCCCTAATAAACTACAAGCCTGTGCTTTGGTGACACGCAGCTGGTTGGTTAGCTGAGCGCCACTCCCCAACATGAGGAGTGCTCGAAGCGCCACCAACGGGTGCGTTTGGCTGGCACACTACGACTGGTTTTAAATTCAAAGTTGGTTGAGCATGCACTGGAGCACGAGAACCGACCGGCTGGAGGACACGATCCGTGCGTGTTTGTTGCGATAGAAAACAACAAAAGCTTCGGGCTAAGAAAACTATTCGCTGTGCATTTTGCGCACCAATACCAGCAAAACCGCCTTGCGAAATTTTCGCTGTTATAACTTCTGTGACTTGTTTCTCCCGCGTAATGAACCCTCCTCAAAACTGGCGTCAGTTTTAATGAAAAAAAGTTGGGTTCATTAGGTGAGCACGGTAGATTCAGGTAATAGTCTTAGGTTATGTCAGTGCATTCCAGTCACTGGTTCTCTGAAAAAAAGGACATCTAAAAAAATCTGTTTTGCTTTTTATTTTCATTTTGTGATTTGTACACGTGGTCAAGGAATGAGTAAATGTCATCATCATCATCTTCGTCGGCCTGACTACGCCCACTGGTGGACAAAGGCCTCTCCCACCAGTCAACTCAGACCTGTGCTTGCTGTTGCACAGGTTTGAGTTGACTGGTGGGAGAGGCCTTTATACCCGCAAACATCCCGATTTCTGGATAGGCATGACGATAGTTATAGCGCGAGAACAAAATGACGACACAGAGACAAGTGTCGTCGTTTTGTTCTCGCGCTATAACTATCGTCATGCCATACCAACTAGCCCAAGCTGCCACACTTCTGGATAGGCTTCATAATTGGATAAGCTTCAGTGTGATTTTGACGAAGACCATGGGAGACTGTGTGTCTGTGTTCTGTGTGTCTCCTATGGTCGTCCAGTCAGTTACCCGTATTGACTAGCGGTTATCCTGTTTACGTGCTACATGCCTAGCCCATGCCCATTTCTTCTTCTTGATTTCAACTATGATATCCTTAACTCGGGTTTGTTCCCTGATCCACTCTGCTCTCTACTTGTCTTCTAAGGTTACACCTATCATTTTCCTTTCTATCGCTCGCTGCGTGGTCCTCAATTCAAGCTGAACCCTCTGTGTAAGTCTCCAGGTTTCTGCTCCGTAGCTAAGTACCGGCAAGATGCAGCTTTTATATACCTTCCTCTGGAGGGATAGTGGCAATCTACGTGTCATGATTTGAGAGTGCTTGCCGAATGTGCTCCACCCCTTTCTTATTCTTCTAGTTACCTCAATCTTCTGGTTCGGCTCCATGGTTATTATCGATCATAAGTAGATGAAGTATTTTACAACTTGAAGTGCACTATTACCTATCTCGAAACGCTGTTCTCTTTTGAGGTTGTTGTACATCACTTTAGTTTTCTGCAGATTAATTTTCAGACCTACTTTTCTGTTTTTCCCTGTCCAGTTCACTAATCATGAACTGTAATTCGTCCCATGAGGTTCTCATCAAGGCAGTGTCATCAGCGAAGCTCAGATTACTAAGGTACTCTCTATTAACTCTTACCCTTAGCTGTTCCTATTTTAGGCCTCTGAAAACCTTTTGTAAGTACGTGGTAAATAGCACTGGAGAAATCATATTCTCTTGTCTTACACCCTTCTGATTGGTATTCTGTTGATTTCTTTATGGAGCACTTTGGTGGCAGTTCATTCTCTGTAGATTTCTTCCAGGATGTTTATATATGCTTTGTCGACGCCCTGATTCTACAGTGTCTGCATGACTGCTGATATTTCTACAGAATCCAATGCCTTCTCGTTGCCTACAAAAACTATGTATAGTGGTTATTACCTGTTTGATAGTATGAATGTGGTTGATTGTTTAGTAGCCTGTTCGAAATTCTGCTTGTCTCTTTGGTTGACTAAGTTTTAATGTTGTCTTATTTCTGTTAAATAACCTTTGTAAATAGCTTGTGCTGCTGGTGAGGATTAGGTAACATCAGATCTGCTGAAAGACGGAGGACAGGTTGTGTTAGAAAAACTAGCCATCCTACTTACGAGGTGTCTTCTGACAGGGGGGGTACCAGAATCTTAGAAGAATGCTAACATCATCTTAATACATAAGAAAAGAGATGAGGGCTCGAAGAACAACTGTACAGGTTCTTTGAAAGAAAATTCTACAAGCTGAATGTAGCGGAGACAAACAGTGAAGGTGATTACTTATGAAGAAGCCTTCACATGAGCATTATGCCAGCTGCTCGAGTGAAGTGGAATTTGAATGAAGTGGCGAAAGGAGGAGCATCGACCGTTATCCGATCTTTGACGAACTGGCATCAAACAGTTTGGCCATTAATAAATCTGCTGTATCTGTGCCCACTCTTAGAGAGTAACCATGGAATGAATTCACTGGAAGAGCCTATTGCCTCACGAATTAAATGCGGCAAAAATTTAAGAATCCATTTAGTGCAAGTGGAGTTACAAATATTTGTCCCATGCTGCCATTGCATTCTCTCTTAGTCACTCGTGCCTCGTGACCTTGAACACTTCTTTTTTTTCTTTGAATGCGCAATTTTTTTAGTGTGATCACGCAGGGACGCATGGACAAGTCGTGGCCTCTTGCAGTGATCTCTGTAACGACCGAGCACGCCATGTTCAAATCAGCCAATGGCTGATAGATGGACTTGTTACGTGTGGTTTTTGAGCATATTCTGACATTTGTCGAGAGAAAAGAAAGCAATTTTTAGCTGAATTTGATAATTTATTGTGAATTCCAGGCCGCGTGCTGCGCTATTACATTTGGCTCGCGTGTTGTTGAGAGCAGCTAATATCGATTAGCAGCTTTTCTGAACAAGCTCAAAAAGTGTTGCAGGGCCCATTTAAAGGACCCTTGCAACATTCTTCTAAGTAGCCATTGCTAAGGGCGTTCATTCTCTCTCGAATTAGTTATCGCAAGAATTGTATTAGAATCTGTCAAGTACAAGTGGAGTTACAAAGGTGTGTTGCACGCTGTAATTGCAGCGGAACGCGCTGGAAGCAAAACAGGGGACACGGGTAAAGAAGGCATGACCTTGAGTACTTTCTTCAAACACAGGGCTCACGTTTAGTGGGATTACAAGGGCTCACAAGGGCGGCTACAGTAAATATGCAGCCCACAATTTATTAATCAGCTAATGGCCATCAATTTTGGGTTCGTGGCATCATTTGTAGAATTGAGTGGTTTCTAGCTCACTTTGAGAAATAATTGCAAATTGCGTACCGCATGCTGTGCTATAATGTTTGGCTCGAATATTTTCATGAGCCTCAACTGCCGAAAATGTGTTGTAGGGCTCCTTTAGATAGTGTGTATTACAAATCCTTTTTCATTCCTAGACATATTGAAAACCGAGGTTAAGTTTAGCAGTGGACTGAAGTGTAGGGTATCATCAATCCGCACAAAACACACAACATAATTTAATCCAACTATCAGTGTGAGTTGGCAACCTCATAGCTACAGCAACCATGTTCGAGTGCAGAGCATACATTTTGTTCCATAGAGCAGTTTCTTGCACTGCAGAAGAGGTATACAGTCGAGCCCGCTTACAACGAACCTGAGCGTGACGCTGCATTCGTTCACTGTATCCCGAAGTTCGTAGCAAATGAAACACAGCTTTGAAAAAAAGTTGCGAGTGAAAACAAACTTTTTATGCCCCAGAAAGTCTGTGATGCACGTGTTTCGAATAGCAGAAGCGATAAGGGCAGTCTCAAGTTCATTTAAAATGGGAGAGTGCTCGTTCGCCGAGGCCTGTGGCATAAGCTGCATGAGGCACTGACTCCAAAGTTTCGTCGTTCTCGCAGTCCGATTCCTCCAAAACGCTCTCGGCACATACTTCATTCACAATGCCCTAATCCGTGCACGGTTCCGCAGTGTCGGCATCATCATCGGCCGTAATTAAACTATCGCAACAGATGTCCCACTTGCTCTCCCAGGTAGGAGTCGACGACGCACTGCCACAAATCGCTGCCGCAGTAGTTATGTTCGGAAGCGTCAGGCTCGGCATCGGGCCCAGCGTCGACAAAGTCGGCCTCGCAAAAACAGTTTCGCGTGCATCTAGCCGTCACCTGCCGCCCACGAAATATTCACCATCTCCACAGCTGAATACCGGGACACCCAAAGCGGCAAGTTGGCTGCAGGTGGTCAACAGCTATGAGCAAGCGCTCCGCAACGCGGCACCTAACGGGCGGATTACGCTCAAGCCAAGCGGCAACACTTCCGACGTTTTGTTGAGCGGCAGGAAAAATAAAAGCGTGCTAGCCCTCCCGTCGGCCATCATGACCAAGAGCAAGCGAGCACACCAAGAGCGAGCGAGACACGCACACGCGACACACATGCCAGAACACGTAGAACAGCTCTGGGCCCGTTTCCACACAGAAAACGAAACTAATTCGAGCCAGCATTGCGGGCGTCGCGAAATGGTGGAGACGGGCGAAAGGGCTGTGATCAAGAGAGGAGGACAGACTTGCGAGTGAAGGGCAAGGAGTTGCGATAAAGAGAGGGGAGGATGCGGCGGGAGGGCGACTTCGAAAACCAAAACACACGAGAAAGAGGCAGGTTGGGTAGCTTGCTTGAAAGTTTTGTGAAAATCACACGTAGAAAAACTTGGAAAGAGTGCATGGCTGCCTGAATCAGTACGCGCGGCGGTGTTCGAAGAACCGGCGGTCGTGGTCAAGAAATCGTATTGTTGCGCCGGCGGGTTTGCATGGCCTCACGAAGTACGATATTTCGTGATTCGTTCTTCGTGAATTAACATCTGTTTTCGCCCTTCTGCACGCGCGTGAAAGACATGCTGAGCCGAGTGCGAAGTGAGTGAGAACAAGCCCTAAACACGAAACGAATCGTAAATTATCAGAGTCGGTGGGGTAGCGTACGCGCGTGCACTAGACTTAAGCTATCGAATATAGTCGATGGCATGGCCGACGATGTTGGCAAATGGTCTGATCACTCCAGGCCCGCGTCGTCAATGACAGTACCAGCGATCGAAAATGGGGTAGATGGCCAACCGGTTTTGGAAAGATCGGTAGCAGTGTGAAAACACGGGCCTCGTCTGGCGATGCGGAATGCTCACAGTAGCCGGGGGACAAAGGATGGAGGGGTGCGTAACAAACGCAGTCGGGGAGAGCGTTAACTAAAGGGGCGCGGAGGCGGGGTCGGCGTTTAACAATAAGAATGTATAGGCACCTTGCCGATGCCTGATCGGTGTTCGATATTGGTTACCTGGGAAGTCGCCAGACTGCTAACTCCATATGCTGTAACCAATCAGCGGCGCTCAGAGACGTTCGTTGTAATTGCGATTTTGTGCCATTGAACCAGTGTATATTTTTACGGTCACGGGAATATTGTTCGTTTTAAGTGGGGCCGCTATATGTGGGCTCGACTGTAATATGATAGCATTTCTTAGCAGGAAGCTTAAAGAATGAGAAACCTTGCTCGTTACATGTATTAGTGCCAGTAGTAATATTGAGTAATCATGCACGGACATATATTAAACTGCATAATGGGAGAGATGAGTGCCTTACACATTCTCTTCACTTACTTGCAACTGTGAGCATCAGCTGTGCAAGTTTGTCATGCATTTCGGGTTAGTACTTCAGCCAACTTAAAGGGATGCACACCCCCGCAGGGGCGTCTGCACAAGCAGGCGTATGGTGTACACCAAGGTCCCGAGCCAATGGGGGGGGTGGGTGTTTCCCTCCCACGCCTCACCGTGCGTGGCTTAGCCGTGTCCGGGGAAAAGGGGATCCTGGGGGTTGAGCCGACACCAGGTGATTGGACCTTTAAGGCCCCCCCCCCCCCCCCCCCGGCAGAGGCAACACACCCCTTTGTCCCCAGCTTCACGTAGACGGCACTCCTGGACTGACCCACCCAGGGGAAATCGGCAGTCGCCTTTTCCTATCCCTCTCTCCCCTGATCTTTGTCTTTTTATCTCTTTCAAACTTTCCTGTCATCTCCTCACTTCTGTTTATTTCCATCCTTCAGGGGGCAAGGGTTAACCTTGTGTATATGTCCTTCCTTGGGCACTATGTACTTGGTAATAGTGGCCATGTACAGCTGGCATCTGTGCTCCTATTATGTGTCACAGCGTCCCCATGTTGGGCTCGGTGGTGGGCGGCTTGCCTGGCCGCCAAATAGATTTCTGTCCATATGACCTCCAACGACTTTCCCAAACTTCCTGAACGCCCTCTAGAAAAAAGAGGGCGCACCGAAGCAATACATAGCATCTTTGCTGAGCCAACGGAAAATTTTCCTCATTTTATGTGATTCACTGCACAGAGCCTCAGAAGACTGTCAGAACTCTGTCCCTATTCCTTGTTGCGTAGTGTGTTTTTGGCACAATAGGACCCGGCTATAAGGCCATTAAAATGATCAGCGGTGACCTGTTACTTGAACTATGAGACATATCACAGTATAAAAAACTTTCCAACCTTGTGGCGTTTGGCACTGTTCCAATCACGGTGGCCCCTCATCGGTCAATGAACACCATCATAGGAGTGATCTCCGATGATGATCTTCTGAACTTGAGTGAAGAAGAGCTCCTCGAAAAATGGAAGGACCAGCATGTAATCGAGGTACAAAGGATTAAGATGAGGCGTGAAAACAAAGAGATCTTGACAAAACTCCTAATCATCACTTTAACTTCAGCTGTTTTGCCTTAGTCCCTAGAAACTGGCTACACAAAAACAAGCATCAGACCATACATTCCAAATCCGCACAGGTGCTTTGAGTGCTAGCGTTTCGGCCATGGTTCGCAGAGTTGTAAAGGCCGACCGACCTGTGCCAAATGCGGCGATCACGAACACTGCCCTATTACTTGTGACAGTCCGCTAGACTCTGCAAACTGTGATGGTGGGTTCACAACATACTCGAGAGCCTTCCCTACTTGTAAACAGGAAAAAGAAATAATTACACTGAAACACACACAAAGAAAATATTTCATTCAAGGAAGCACGAAGACGAGTTGCATCATTTTACCTCACATTCTATGCTGATAAGGCGCGTCGGGGAGCAGCACCGCACCGGCTATCGCCACAAGCCCAGCCGGCGCTAAGCGAGCTGTTGGCTGCGGCTCCTGCTCCCGTGGTGGAGGTAGTTAGTATTCCACCTACCCAGCAAGAAAGTCTCGCTGCTCTGAGGCTGCTGGTGCCAACACCAGTGGCGACAGCCTGCGCCACGCATACTGAAAGCTCAATACCGCCACAACTGGACACGGTGGGCACAGCCAAGGCTGCCTCACCCTGTCCGGCCCCAGCTGGCGCTGGTAACAGCCAGCGTGGCGTGGACGCTAAAACAATCCCATCGGCTTCTGGGCAGGTGGGTGTAAAGGTCTCGCGCACTGTGGCGTGGCTTTTACGCAAGACATCATGCTCGCCCAATGCCTCGCCGGAGGCAATGGACAGCACACCTATCCCAAAGACGCATAATGCTCCTATGGGGCGGTGAGAGTCTTTCGACCGCTTTAAAAGAGATAAGGTACGTGTTAAAGTGCCTAGAAAGTGTTCTTTAACTTAAACCCCATTTTGTACACACAGGACTACTTTACACATAAAATGGAGACACAAATTTTACAATGGAACATCAGAAGACTGCTGAGAACCTTGATGATATCCAAGAACTTTTACATGAACATTCGCCAAAAGTGCTGTGTGTACAAGAAACACACCTAAAATTTAAAAACATGAACTTCTTATGCCATTATGTTATATTCCAAAAGGACCGGGATGATGCTGTGGCATCATCTGGTGGTGTAGCCATCATAGTCAATTAAGGAATCGCGTGCTCACACTTACCCCTTCAAACATCCTTTGAGGCAGTGGCTATTTGAGCCGTCACCTTCAATAAACCCGTCACCATTTGCTCTCTTTACATACTCCCGCATCACCAGCTCCAAAAAGAAGAATTTCAGGCTTTAATTGATTAACTCCTGAAACCTTATCTGGTTCTTGAAGACTTTAATGCACACAGTAGCTTATGGGGTGATTGTCGCTGCGACGCACCAGGTCGTCTAATTGAACAGTTCTTTTTCTCATCCAGCGTTGTCTCTTGAATCAGAAGCAACCAACATATTACAGCCTGGACAAACAACACCTACTCGTTCATAGATCTTAGCATTACATCCCTATCACTCCTACCTCTACTCAAATGGAAGGTTATTAATAATCCCTATGGAAGTGACCATCTTCCTATAATTCTGAGCACATCAATAGATAATGCATGCCCTCCACAGGCTCCGAGATGGCAGATTGACAAGGCTGACTGGGAAAAGTTTCAAAATGCGACTTGCCTAAGTTCATTTAATTTACGTGGCTTGAGCGAAGATGCAGCTGTTGAATTCTTCACAGCTTTTCTGATTGATGCTGCTACAAAGTGCATCCCACAAACGGGACTGTGCACCAAACGATGCGTTCTTTGGTGGAATAGTAAGTGTCTAAGTGCACAAAAAAAGCAAAATAAGGCATGGAAGTTGCTCAGAGATTCACCGACAGCTGAGAACCTTGACAACTTTAAAAAGATAAAATCGCAAGGCAGAAGAACACGCAGACAGGTGAGAAAAGAAAGCTGGCATAAGTTTTTATCCGGAATCGCTTCATATACACAGGAGGCGAGAGTCTGGAACATGGTAAGTAAGGTAGTAGGACGGCAATCTCTTGTGAACACACAAGGTGACAGCTTGAAAGACCAGGCGCTTCGAACAAGTCTCCAGCTCGTCGCACTATACCACATCATTTGAGAGATACAAAACAATAATCGAAAAACAGAAACTAGAACGCAAACCTACAAAATACAAACCATACAATGAACTTTTCATCTTAGCTTAGCTACAGACATTGCTAAACTGCTGTAATAAACCTGCTTCAGGCTATGACCGGGTAGTGTATGAAATGCTAAAACACCTGCTCTCTGAAACACAAAAAGCGCTTCTTTCCTTGTACAGTGCCATTTGGTTTTCCGGCGAGATTTGTTCTGCCTGGAAAAAAGCCATCATTATTCCGATTCTAAAACAAGGCAAAGATCCATCATCCGTCACAAGCCACAGGCCTATCGCCCTCACAAGCTGCCTGTGTAAGCTTTTCGAAAAGATGATTAACCGCCACGTTTTACATTTTCTGGAAACAAACAACCTACTGTGTGGGGGAGCACGCGCGCTCATCCTCCCTCTCCCTTTTACGGCAGCGTGAAAGCCTAATTGCGGGAATACCCCCATAGCCGGTGCTCGCGATTCCCTCTTTCCCGGGGTGCAGAACGGGTTACCCTTCCCTCAGCGAGAAAAGGTTCTATTCTCGTCAGGGAGTGGGAAACCGGGTGACTGGACAAAACTAGGATGGATGGATGGATTGATGTGGCTGTACCCTTTAGATTGGGCGGCGGCTAGCCGTAATGCTTAGTGAACCAACAACTGGATTTATCTTTTTTTCCCCTTTGAATAGTGAAATATAGGACTGGTACTTTGCAGTGAATGGTTTAATTTTCACTCGTGCCTTGACTTTAGCCACCAATCAGATAACCTCCTTCTAGTTATTTCTACCCGTTTAAAGTCTATTTTGCCCTCCCTGTCTCTAAACCCCAGTGCTTTGAAAAACTCTGCGCCATCATTCTGAACTATAGGGCGAAGCCCTTTACAGAACATTATCAAGTTTCCTCCTCCTCTCCGCTTGCACTGCATACCGTGTCTACCCCCTTCGTATTTGGCCTGATATGTCTTGGTTCGCAATACTCCTGTCCTGGCCTCAAACAATAGAGAACTACTCCTAGTATTATCATAGATCCTTTCCTTGGCTATTTCCTGCTTAAAAGTTCGATAGATCTCTAGTGCGGACTTCTTAATCATGCCAATTCTCCACATGTCAGTCTCCGTTTCTTTCACCTTCTTCTTAACCGATAGGTAATTTTTGTTGTGCCCCCTCCTGTTTTCTATTTACTCGTCAATTTTCTTGATCGCCTCCTCCATTTTATATTGACATTCTTCATGTCAGAGAGAGCGTGCGAACGGCCGCATGCTCTCTCTGACACCGGCCAGGAACCAAGGAGGTCTGACCCTGGTGCCATACCTGGTCGATGGAGTTAAACATTAGTAAATCGGTCTATATGCGTATCTCAAATAAAATTACCCCTTTTGCATCACGCTACACCTTAAATAATAATTTCGTTGATCGAAGTGAGCAATTTTAAATACTTGGGAGTCAATATTACCAATCGACTGTCGTGGAGTAACCACATTGACGACGCTTGTTCCTCCGCCTCTAGAAAACTAGGGTTTCTTAGACACAAACTAAAAAACGCGCCAACTCAGATCAAACTTCTTGCATATAATACATTTATTCGACCCCGTCTAGAGTACGCATGCGTAGCCTGGGACCCATATTTTAAAAAGGATGTTTATAAACTTGAAATGGTCCAGAGGAGAGCGGTAAGATTCATCTACAATGCCTATCACAATCTTGATTCACCTTCATCACTTATGACTACTAACAACATTCCGCTCTTGAAACAGCGTAGAACTATCGCCAGACTCAAGTTTCTTTTCCTGCTTCGTAATCATCAGTTTAATATCGATCCCAGTAAATACATCTCTCCCTCTTCTTCCAGGAAAACCAGGCATGCTCACAATCATGATATGACACCTTACTTTGCACGTACTAACCTTTTCAAACATTCCTTCTTTCCGAGAATTAGCGAATGGAATGCACTGCCTTCAAATGTTTTTCCTGAACGTGGCATTCCTGACTTTGAAAACTACATGCATCCCTTGTGTGTAATCAACACTGTTGATATTTCAATTCTAGATTACCTCATCTTAATATTTCTACTGTGTAGCTTTACTTTTTTGTGCTTGAAACTGTTTCTAGAAGTTTGTTCGCTTTTTTTTCTAGATATGTATAACTAAGCATCCTATTTAGTATGACTTGTTTTTCAGTAGCTTTGTGTATTCTAACTTGCTGTATAACTTGTTCACTTTTTTTGCTATGCTTCCTTTTTGTGCCCCTCCTGCTTGGTCTACGGACTGCAGTATGTAATAAATAAATAAATAAATAACCCGCAACCGCCCCCCCCCCCCCCCCCGCGATCCGAGGACGCCGCCGACGAAGAAGGAAGCGTTCACCCTTGTTTCTGTACTATCTCCTCGCGACATTTGCACGCTATTCCTAAGGCCTATCAATAAAGTGTCGTTATGTTGACCTAGCCTGTTGCCTTATTCGCCCGAACCCGTGTAGCTGCAGTGAGACGAGCTACTGGTAGGGGACGTAAACCGTGCACGGTACGATTAACCGGAGTGCCAAAGAAGACGACGCCAGGCAAGGTCGGGCAAGGTTGAGCAGGTCGGTTGGTGCAGGAGCAGCGCGCAATGAGAGATAAGTTTGTGTTTGTGAACACCATTATTATTATTTCTCTCCTAATAAATATCTTGCGTTGCGAGTACTGTAGGTGTGGGACACGGGCAACATTGCAGTGACGTTAACCACGTGAACGGGGTGGGCGGCTTTTTTGCAGAAGTTCGGGGTGCCCGGTTAGTTGTTAAACAGCTAAAGCAGAACACAAAGGGGACCTAGTGAGAAGCTACTAGCGAAATTGAACACGTGTGCGTGCAGTGTAGGCGGCAGCTTCTAACAGTTGTTGAGGTAGGGGAATTAGTGGAGGCGGCTGGATAGCGAGATTACGGTTGAACTTAGGGCTGTCGGGTGCTCGGTCCCGTGGTCGGGTGGGCGATGGCTAAAGAGGCTAGGAAAACCACGGGCGAGAGTGAGCTGGTGCAGTGCGAAGAATGCAAGCGCTGGTGCTACTTGGACGAGACAGAATTCTCGATTTTGGCCGACGCGCAGAAGGCGAGCTTCGTGTGCAGGCTGTGCGAGGCAATGAAGGAAGCCATGCAGTGCATGGAGGCTAGCATCGAGGGGCTTCAGGGGGGAGCTTAGGGGCGAAACGAAAGCAGAGGATAGAACTCTAAAAAACTGCTCGGAGCGTCGCAAGAGCAGGAGGAGGCTAGCGCCAGCTTATTAGAGCAAATAAAGGGCGACCTTCGAAAAGAATGGGAAAGGTGGACCGAGCTCAAGCAACGGGTAAAGGAGCTAATGGCGCTTTGCCCTTGCCGCGAGCGGTGTGAGACGGAAGGCGTGGGTAGCGGAGAAGGCGACAGGTGGGAAGGAACAGGCGAGAAGGGAGGTAAAGGGCCGCAGTGTCTGGCTACAGCACGGAGGTTCCGAGAACATACAGCTCGGTGGTGCGGCAGTCTGGCCACAGCACAGAGACTCCGAGAACATACAGCTCCGTGGCACGGCAGTCTTCGAGCTGGGCAGGAACACAGAAGAGATGGCAGAGAGAGAAACAAGGGAAGCAAACAGGGGTGCCGTCACAAACAAGAAGCTAGCGATTGGAGGGTAAAAGGGTCCTAGTGGTGGGGGACTCTAACGTGGCCAGGGTTAGGGATGGTGTCTTCACGACAGTGAAGGAAGATGGGAGAGTTAGGGTAGATGGGAAAGTTAGGGTGGAGGCGCAGTAAGGGAAGAGCATGGTGGATGCACTGGCCAAAGCTCAGGAGGTTGCAGAGGAGGGCGAAAATATCGTCATTATTCATGCTGGGCTCAATGATGTGAAGGGCAAAGATCAGAACCTTCAGAGACAGAGGATGGGATGCGTATGTTCCAAGACGCCTCTGGGAGTGTGCATGTGACCATATGCACAGTCCCAGAGGTCTTGGGGCAGTCTCGGGGGATTGAAAGGAGGGTAGTGGAGGCCAACTGTGTGATCAAGGGTATGAGCCAGCAACTCGGATACAGCGCAATGGAAGTGAACCAAGACATGTACGGGGCCGGGCATTCGCCCATTTGCACAGGATGGCATTCACTACAGTGGTGCGACGAGCAGGAGGGTCGGTAATAGGATAGGTCATCAAGCCACAGCTTTTTTAGGGGGACCCAGACCCCTGAGGCCAACAGTGTAGCCAAAAACGGTTCTAAAGGGGCACAAATATTCAAGCCATAAGGAGTTCGTGGGAGAAGAAATCGGCGTAAGCACAAGGGCGGAGCTAAGTCAGACGTAGGCTATATTAACATGCAGGGTGGCAGGAATAGGTTAAAGTGGGATGAGATAGAGTAGCAGTTGAGGCAGGAGGAGCTAATGGTATATGGCGTTGCGGAGACACATCTTCGGGACATGGAGCAACCACCTTGCAATCCGGACTACGTATGGGAATATTGCAATAGAACAGAAGGCAGCAAAAAGAGGGGTGGAATTGGTGCATTCATACATAAAAGTATGGGTTGGCAAAGAGTCAAGCAGGGATGCATGGAACATTTATGGTTAAGAGGGAAAGTATCTGGGCAGATGACACTCCTTGGTTTGGTGTACTTGTGGACGGGAGCAAAGGCCAAAGAGGAAAACCAGGCAATGGTGGAGTTTATATCAAAGGACATTGAGGAATTAGAAGGAGAGTGTGAGATAATTATACTAGGAGATATGAATGCGCACATAAAAAATATAGATGGGTATACTGACCCAACAGGCAAAACGATCAAGGATATGTGTGAAAAAGCATGATTTGATCATTTGCAACGGTACTGAAAAGTGTGAAGGGCAAATAACATGGGAGGTAGGAAGGCTGCAGTCGACGATAGATTACGCACTGATGTCACGTAGGATGTATGATGAGCTCATGGGAATGTACATAGATGAAGGTGGCTCCAAAAGTCTGGGTAGTGATCACAAACGTACCAAGCTAAGTTTTAGAAGAGCAGTGAAAGGGGGAAGGAGACAAGATGCACAACTACAAGAAAATTTTTATTCAGAAAGGCAAATAGAAATAGGTACTAAATGAATTGAGAAAGTAATCACTGAGGATAATAAAACAGTGTGGACATACACGAATCTAATTAGACTGTTCAAGCTAGAGCTTGCTAAGGCACGTGACAAGTCACCCCGGAAAAGAAGACACAAGCCCAAGAGTGGGTGGGATGAAAAAGTTAAGAGAGCCATAGCAAAACGTCAGGAAGCCTCTAGGAAACACAGACATGCTAAGCAGCAGGGTGAACCGACAGATGATGTTAAAAAAATGGACATCTTTCTAAGCTGTAGAAGGGAAGCATCCCTTCTGATGAATGAAAAGATCAGAAAAGAAAGGGGGCTCAGTGGCTGGCAGAAGTACATAAAAAGGATAGAAAGTCAGCTGCGAAATTTTGGAACCATCTAAACTCCTTAAGAAATAAGACAAGCCTAGAACAGAGGTTTACAACTACAGCTCATGGTGCTAGGCTAGAAGGGGACGAAGCTATTGAATATATAAGAACAAGGTTGACAGAAAAATTTCAGCAAAGAAGTGCCTTATGCACCACAATAGACAAGGATGGATCAAGTGTAGCAATGGCTCCATTTTCACGAGTGTGGGAAAGGGCTGAGAAGAGGTTTCCTAGTAGTACATCAACAGGCCCAGATGGCATTCCAAATATGCTGATAAAAACATCGAATCCCAAGTCCAAGCAGACTTAGAGAGAGGCACTGAGCAAAACAATAATCAATGGTGAAGCCCCGATGGATGGAAACTTCGCAGGGTGAGCATGAGCTATAAAGGAAGGGGGGAGAAAGCTGACATAAACAACTACCGTCCTATACCAGTGACATCAGTGATCTACAGGCTGGCGATGCAGATTATATAAAGGAAAGACTGCAGGCATGGATAGAGGATGAGGGGGTGCTGGTGGAACTGCGGAATGGGTTTCGGAAACACAGGAAGTTGGAAGACAATCTGTTCTCACTGACGCAGTGCATTGAAATAGCAGAAAAGAAACGGAGGCCCCGGTGGCTAGCATTTTTGGATATCAAGGGAGCGTACAATAGCATGGCTCAAGAGGAATTGTGGGGAATACTGGACACTCTAGGTGTGGATGGTGAAGTCACTAATCTTTTAAAGGATATCTATAAAAGTAACAAGGTATTTATAAAGTGGGAAAAGCCCACAAAGGTAAATTGAGGGCTCAGGCAGGGGTGTCCTCTGTCACCCTTGTTATTTATGATGTACCTACAAGGATTAGAGGCCAAATTAGAGGGAAGTGGACTTGGATTCGCCCTCTCTTTTGTCAAACGAGGAAAGTTCATTGAACAGGCACTACCAGCATTGATGTACGCAGATGATATTGTGCTAATGACTGACAACTAGGTAGATTTGCAAAGATCAATGGACATCTGTGGTAATGAGGGAGATAAGTTAGATTTCAGATTCAGTAAGGAAAAATCAGCAGTCATGATTTTTAATGATAATGAAGGTAGTGAGCTTAAAATACAGGAAGTCACACTAGAGATAACAGATAAATACAAATATCTGAGCGTATGGGTAAGCAATGGGACCGAGTATCTAAGGGAACACGAAATATACGTGACGACTAAAGGTAACAAGAATGCAGCAGTGATGAAAAATAGGGCACTGTGGAATTACGATAGGTATGATGTTGTGAGAGGAATATGGAAAGGGGTCATGGTTCTTGGTGTGACGTTGGGCAATGCGTTCTTGTGCATGAGATGAGAAGTTCAAGCAAGATTAGAAATTAAGCAACATGAAATAGGTAGGCTTGCATAGGAGCTCACGGGAATACACGAAATCATGGATTACAAGGTGATATGGAATGGACATCAATTGAGGGCAGGGAAGCTAGCAGCAAAATAAAACTTGAGAGGAGATTGAGAGAAAGGGGAGGAGCATTGTGCTAGGAAGGTTTTCAGCTACTTGTTCATGAAGAATGTCGATATAAAATGGAGGAGGCAAACCAGAAAATTGACTGGTAAATACTTGGAAAATAGCAGGGGGCCAAACTAAAAAGAACTATCGGTTATTAAGAAGGTGAAGGAAGCTGAGACCGACATGTGGAGAATCGGCATGATTAAGAAGTCTGCACTAGAGATCTATTGAACTTATAAGCAGGAAATTGCCAAGGAAAGGATCTATGATAATACCCGGGGTAGTTCTCTACTGTTTGAGGACAGGACAAGAGTATTGCGAACCAAGACATAACGGGCCAAATACGAAGGGGTAGACACGGTATGCAGTGCATGTGGAGAGGAGGAGGAAACTGACGAACACTTGATAATGTTCTGTAAAGGGCTTCACTTTATAGCTCATCAGGATGATGGAGCAGAGTTTTTCAAAGCACTGGGGTTTAGGGGCAGGGAGGGCAAAATAGACTTTAAGTGGGTAGAATTAACTAGAAAGAGGTTATCTGATTGGTGGCTAATGTTAACGCGCGAGTGAAAATTAAACCATTCACTGCAAAGTACCAGTCCTATACTTCACTGTGTGAAGGAAAAAAAGATAAATCCAGTTATTGGTTTACTAAGTATTACGGCTAGTCGCCGCCCGATCTAAAGGGTACAGCCACATCAATTTATCCAACGACTGTGTGTGGCTGAAACATTAGTTAGGCTTCTGCGTCTGCCGTGCATAGGACGGTCCCCCTACTTCTGGCACCTAATGTAACGAATTTGGCAACCTGGTAGTTTGTGGATGCGAGCAACTACCGATGCTCTCCCACACGTAAGATAACAGGCATGTTAGAATTCCAAGATTTGTCAATGTTGTCTGATGTCGCGTCGCAGAGTGGCAATCTTTTGGCTAATGCGGAGGCTCTGTTAGGACTTTCCGACAGCGTAGATTTCGGTCGTTTCACGCGGGTGATCAGGAGGGTGCAGAGACCACATTAGCAGAGATTAGGCCTACAACGGAAAACGTCACGCATGGTTCTTCGGCAACTCGCGACACGAACAGAGAGGCGCCGCCACAAGTTGATCCGACACGGGCCGCAACTGTAAGCGAGTCCGCGGGCAGAATGCGCTGTCAGTTATGCAAAGCCTCGCAAGCGCCCTGCAGAACATAGCGCAGGCCCCCGTGCAGACTGTGCAACCACGTGTCAGGGTAGACATACCTACCTACCTACCCGTGTTACCACGACTGCATGATCGCCAACGAGTATCTTGACCGGTTGCTCCATTATCAGCAGGCGATGGGGCTCTCTGATGCAGAACTTCTCGAGTGCGTGGTCCCAGTGTCGCTTACGGAGCAAGCGGGCCGATGGTTCCGATTAGTCGGACATCGCGCCCGCACGGTAGAAGAGTTCCGCGGCCAATTCCTACCGGCTAATTATGGGTGGCGTTTGAGGAGAAAATTGGAGCTACGCACCCAGCATTCAGACGAATTCTTGCTGTAGTATGTACGGGCAATGGACGAACTGTATCATCTTGCTAGCCCTCACGCCACCAACATGTAAAAAGTCGAGCGCGTTACGCGTCAAGCACACCCGACTTTTTCGGCGCACTTCGGGGGATGTAAGTTTGCAGACCTAGAAGTGCTCGCCACCGAGGCGAAGCACATACAAGGGGACATCCTCGCTGTGCGATCGTATCGCCCATCTCTGCCCGTAGCGCAGTCAATCGAGCCTCGCTGTGCGTGGATTGGCGGCGCGGTAGTTTCAGAAGCGTTTAGGGGTAACGCGTCAGGATCGTTCGCTGATGAGCAGGTACCACGCGGTTAGGAGCTGTCAGACCGCACTTTGGACCCCTACGCTTACGCGCTTCATACGGCCCATGCCGCCTTCGCGCATGACATTTCAAGGCAGGAGCACGCGGTGGCACGAGGCCTAACAAGCGGCGCAACCCGGAGCGAGGACCACCTGATCGAGGTGACTTACGATCGAGCCGACGTAGTGTCTGCGGTCCTTGCTATCGGTGCGGCGCACCTAGGCGCATCGCCCGCAAATACGACCACACACCGGGTCAGGAGCAAACGCGCGGATCCACATCGGACTCCGCGCTGTGATCAGTAATTCCACCGATGCGTTCAGATCACTTGCACCGTCAGTCTGTCGCGCAGGTGAGGCCGTAGACTTGCCCGCGCAGCTAATTTAGTTAACGATAGCTGGAAAGACGTTCATAGCTCTTTTGGATACTGGGGCAAGCGCTTTTTTGTTCAGTCACGACGTGTTGCACCATCTCCACGAGAACAATATCCGCTTGAGACAAAGCAACACCATTTTCCGCCTTGCTACGGGCACAGCATAATCGAGCGGCGCGGCTAGGCTAGTGATCCGCTGGGATAGAAGCGTGAGGCGACAGGGTTTCGTGCATCTTCCTGGACTGTCAATGTCTCTAATCCTGTGTCGAGACTTTCTCGCCAAGTCTGGTATTGTAATTGTCATTGCAAACGGTGGTTACTGCGAGCGGGACGAAGAGGCTCTAAAGCTTTTCTCGAAGGCCCCCGCATTGTCAAATGCATGCAAATCGCAGGGAGAGGCACGAGTACACAAAGAGGGAAGCGCGCTGAGAAAGCGAGTAATCACCCCGCCGGAACAATGTGCTGCGCTGCAGGGAAGGGCAGTGCACGCGCTTTTGGTAGAGGCACAGAGCCTTCTAGAAGGGGAACAAGTGCAGCTGTCGTCGCTTTTGTACGAGTATGACGCGATGTTTACTGATCGTCCCGGCCGCACTACGCTGGTCAAGCATAGAATTGACACGGGTGATGCACGGCCTTGAACATTCAACCCCTGACCGATGAGCTTGGCTAGGCGGAAAGCACTGACGCCGCCTTAGACAAATTCATCGACACAGGCGTAGTTGAGGGGTCAAACAGCTCATAGGGTTTTCCGGTAGTCCTAGTTCCAAAGAAAGATGATACGTATCGCCTTTGTGTAGGACTACCGCAGGCTGAATGAGGATACGAAGAACGTCGCGTACCCTCTTCTCTCCATTTCATCGTTGGTATCCAACCTAGGCGAGGCGAAGTACTTCACTATGCTCGACGCTAGCCGTGGATATTTTCAGGTTGAGATTGACGAACGGGATAAAGAGAAGTAAGCTTTCAAGTGCCACAGGGCACTTTTCCAACTAAGGAGGATGTCTTTCGGCTTGATGGCAGCTCCCGCTACGTATCAGAGGCTAATAGATCGTGTTTTGGGAGATGCAAAGTGGCAGCACGCCCTCGCATATCTAGACGACATAGTGTCTTACTCGAAAACATTCGATGAGCATTTGCGCCACTTGAGAGACGTTCTAGAAAGACTGAGGTCTACGGGCATCACTCTGAACCGAAACAAAGCTCAGATAGCGGCAACCCGAATAACGTTATTGGGATTTACGCTTGACAAGGGTCTCATCTTGCCGGATAAGGGTAAGCTCAAAGTGATAGCTATCCATCGCCGAATAATATCAGTGAGCTCAGGTGCTTTCTGGGGATAGTGAACATTTCATCATCATCATCATCAGCCTGACTACGTCCACTGCAGGACAAAGGCCTCTCCCATGCCCCGCCAGTCAACCCGGTCCTGTGCTTGCTGCTGCCAATTTATACCCGCAAACTTCTTAATCTCATCTGCCCACCTAACCTTCTGTCTCCCCCTAACCCGCTTCCCTTCTCTGGGAATCCAGTTAGTTACCCTTAATGACCAGCGGTTGTCCTGTCTACGCGCTACATGCCCAGCCCATGTCCATTTCCTCTTCTTTATTTCAACTATGATATCCTTAACCCCCGTTTGTCCCCTAATCCACTCTGCTCTCTTCTTGTCTCTTAAGGTTACACCTACCATTTTTCTTTCCATTGCTTGCTGCGTCGTCCTCAATTTAAGCTGAACCCTCTTTGTAAGTCTCCAGGTTTCTGCTCCGTAGCTAAGTACCGGCAAGATACAGCTGTTATATACCTTCCTCTTGAGGGATAGTGGCAATCTACCTGTCATAATTTTAGAGTGCTTGCTGAATGTGCTCCACCCCATTCTTATTCTTCTAGTTACTTCAATCTCGTGGTTAGGCTCTGCGGTTATTACCTGCCCTAAGTAGACATAGTCTTTTACAACTTCAAGTGCACTATTACCTATCTCGAAGCGCTGCTCCTTTCCGAGGTTGTTGTACATTACTTTCGTTTTCTGCAGATTAATTTTAAGACCCACCTTTCTGCTCTCCTTGTCTAACTCCGTAATCATGAGTTGCAATTCATCCCCTGAGTTACTCAGCAATACAATGTCATCGGCAAAGCGCAGGTTACTAAGGTATTCTTCATTAACTCTTATCCCTAACTGTTCCCATTCTAGGCTTCTGAAAACCTCCTGTAAGCATGCGGTAAATAGCATTGGGGAGATTGTGTCCCCCTGCCTTACACCCTTCTTGATTGGTATTCTGTTGCTTTCTTTATGAAGCACTATGGTAGCAGTTGATCCCCTGTAGATTTCTTCCAGAATGTTTATATATACTTCATCTACGCCCTGATTCCGCAGTGTCTGCATGACGGCTGATATTTCTACTGAATCAAACGCCTTCTCGTAATCTATGAAGGCTATGTATAGTGGTTGGTTATACTTTGAGCATTTCTCTATTACCTGATTGATAGTATGAATGTGGTCAATTGTTGAGTAGCCTGTTCGAAATCCTGCTTGTTCCGTTGGTTGATTGAATTCTAATGTTTTCTTTACTCTGTTAGCAATTACCTTTGTAAATAGCTTGTATACTACAGAGAGCAAGCTGATCGGCCTGTAATTCTTTAAGTCCTTGTTATCTCCTTTCTTATGTATTAAGATGATGTTAGCGTTCTTCCAAGACTCTGGTACTTTTCCCGTCAGGAGACACCTCGTAAACAGGGTGGCTAGTTTTTCTAACACAATCTGTCCTCCATCTTTCAGCAGATCTGATGTTACCTGATCCTCACCAGCAGTTTTGCCTCTTTGCATGCTCTCCAAAGCTTTTCTGACTTCTTCTATCATTACTGGTGGGGTGTCATCTGGGTTACTGCTAGTTCTTATGGTAAAAAGGTCGTGGTTGTCTCGGCTACTGTACAGATCTGTGTAAAACTCCTCCGCTATTTTAACTATCCTATCCATATTGGTAGTTATCTTGCCTTCTTTGTCCCTTAGTGCATACATCCGACTTTTGCCTATCCCAAGTTTCCTCTTCACTGTTTTGACGCTTCCTCCGTTTTTCAAAGCGTGTTCAATTCTCTCCATGGTATACCTTCTTACATCGCATACTTTACGTCTATTAATCAACTTCGAAAGCTCTGCCAGTTCTATTTTGTCTGTTGTACTTGACACTCATGATTTGACGCTTCTTAATTAGGTTCTTCGTTTCCTGGGAAAGCTTGCCAGTGTGCTGTCTACTACCCTGCCTCCAACTTCCACTGCACACTCCGTAATGATACTCGTCAGATTATCATTCATTGTATCTACGCTAAGGTTGGTTTCCTCACTAAGAGCCGAGTATCTGTTCTGCAGCGAGACTCTGAATTCCTGTACTTTCCTTCTCAGTGCTAGCTCATTGATTGGCTTCTTGCGTATCAGTTTCTGTCGTTCCTTCTTCAAGTCTACGCGAATTCGAGACCGTACCATTCTATGGTCACTGCATCGTACCTTGCCAACCACTTCCACATCCTGCACGATTCCTGGGTGTGCAGTCATTATAAAGTCTATTTCGTTCTTATTTTCGCCATTAGGACTTCTCCATGTCCACTTGCAGTTTTCTCGTTTTCGGTAGAAGGTATTCAAAATCTGCAAATTATTGCGTTCTGCGAATTCTACTAGTAGCTCTTCTCTGGTGTTTCTAGTGCCGATGCTATAATCTTTTACTGCCTGGTCTCCAGCCTGCTTCTTCCCTACCTTTGCATTAAAGTCGCCCATCACTATAGTATACTGTGTTTCAACTGTGTATAGTATATGTTTATACTGTGTATAGTATACTGTGTTTCAACAGAAGCGTCATCATGGCTGGATGTAGGCGCGTAAGCCTGTACTACCTTCATTTTGTATCTTTTGTTCAGTTTAATTACAATACCTACCACCCTTTCATTAATGCTGTAGTATTATTCTATGTTGCCAGCTATGTTTCTGTGAATTAGGAACCGCACTCCCAGTTCTCTTCTGTCTGCCAAGCCCCGATAGCAAAGGACGTGCCCATTCTGTAGCACAGTATAGGCCTCATCTGTCCTCCTAACCTCGCTGAGCCCTATTATATCCCATTTAATACCCTCTAGCAGCCTCAGATAGTACAGCTAGACTTCCCTCACTAGATAGGTTCTAGCGTTAAACGTTGCCAAGTTCAGGTTCCAAAGGCGGCCTGTAGTCCAGAGATTCTTAGCACCCTCTGCTGCGTTGCAGATCTGACCGCCGCCATGGTCAGTTGCTTCGCAGCTGCTGGGGACTGAGGGCCGTGAGTTATTTGACGTATGCATGTGGGAGGTAGTGGCCAGGTACTGCACCAGGGTGGCCAATCCTTCTCTGGTGAGGGAGTGCGTTCCTGGCGGTGGTTACCGGTGAGGCCGCACCCCAGGCCTCTTAATGCCGTTCCATCAACACGCGGATTTTTTTTTTTTTTGCCGATTGGGAACTGCGCGGCACCGGGATTTGAACCACGGACCTCTTGCCTGTGAGGCGGATGCTCTAACCACTACGCCATTGCCGCAACCGGATTGTTATGTTCTAAATGTAGATTTCATAGATTTCAGCGGTGTATCAGTCCCCGCAGGTCGCGGGTTCAAATCCCGGCTGCGGCGGCTGCATTTCCGATGGAGACGGAAATGTCGTAGGCCCTTGTGCTCAGATTTGGGCGCACGTTAAAGAACCCCAGGTGGTCGAAATTTCCGGAGTCCTCCACTACGGCGTCTCTCATAATCATATGGTGGTTTTGGGACGTTAAACTCCACAAATCTATCTAGCGGTGTATCAGTCAAGTTTGTGGTTATTTTTATAAAAATGTTTTAATGAAATGAGATTTCTGCTGGTTACCCCCTTAATTAGGGTCTAGAAAGTACGGAGTTGGGCCTCCGATTAGCCTATGGGGTGCTGTTTATTAATATATTAAGCGGACAAAATTTAAATTCGTTTGTGAGGTGATGTAACCAAATTAATCTTTTTAGTCATTAGGCTTAATTTTTGTCACAAAATAGTTCCGGTACTATTACTCCTGTCCTGATGAAACCTGAGCGGCGACAGGTCTACAACTAGGGCTTTGCACTGTACGAGTTAGAAGTTTCCCGGTAGGTTATTAGCAAAGTTAAAAGCGATCGTAAGAAAAAAAACAAAAAAACACGTGGTTCAAGACTTTGATCTGACGGGCGTACCTTTCTTTCGAGCAGTGAGCCACCCTCCTCCTCTGAGCGAGGGCGAGGGAAGACGCGGGCACCACAGGTTTATTAGCGGTTCTCGTTATATTCTTTCTAACTCTGTATCTTCCGGTTACCTTAAGCTATCAAAATTATTTTTACATGGAAAAAACCGGACAAGAGCATTGTAAATTGTGTTTGCCGAGTAAACTTCACTCGCACACGAAAGATGGACTGAACGCGTCTCGATAAGCCATAGCACTCGTCCTCTTTGGCCTCTTAAGCCGACTTCATCCGGCTTTCTTTGACTTGTGTGAACGCCGCATATACGCAATTCGTTAGGTCAAGATGCGGTGATTTCCCGCGAAGAATATCTTGCTTCTTCCGGAGAATCTCCAGCCGTCATTTTAGACGAAAGGAAAAACCAAACAAAAACAAATCCTTTCGATGATGCCGTAAATTTAAAAAGAGGTGAAATTACCCAATTAGAACCGAAGTCTATAGCGTAGCGATTCGATTTCGGCTTCTGAAATTGGCTCTGATGCACGGAGCCCGCAAAATGCATCGACCTCGATTCGTTTCTGATAATTACAGTGTAACGACAGGTTAGCACTATATACGATTTCTACAGCCTAGCAGTGGAAGCCGGCTGGGAAATTCTTGTAGAGCGTTTCTCGCGCTGGATCCTGCAATTGCGAGTCGTCCCCGGAGCCAGTTAGCCAACCCTCACTATAGTGAGAATTAACTAACTGAACCGCGGTATACCGCGGTTCAATCGCGTAACGCTGAAGCCACTGAACCACACTGGCATATGTAGAATATATTTACGACGCGCGAGCTCCGAAGGCCATGTTCTAGTGCTTTGCAGCCGCAGGTCACAATCGTAATAGACGTAAACACGCCACAAGCGTGTGTGCGCATACTGAGGGGGAACAGCACTTGCAAAAACGGGAAACGACACAAGCGCCGATGAAGAACTGATCGTCGCAGTTATTCACAATCACTGACGAACAGGTGTTCGTCAGAACTTGCGTTGCGTGATCATTCTTTCTCCGGCCCCTCAGTATCATTTAAAACTGGCCCTTCAAAACACCCTTCCGCAACATATTCCTACGTTTGCGCAGGAAAATATTACTTGTTTTTTCAAAGTAAGCGAGGGAAACTAACTGAAACAGAAAATTTTTCTCACTATAGGAATGGAGTTTCTTCGACGCGATAAGGAATATTAGAGCTTTAATTTAGCGCACGCAAGGCAGTACGTGTGCAACGGCTACCGCGCTACGCACGTTACAGCTGAGGCTGCTTCCTACAGTATTAGCTCAGCGTACGCGACAACGGCACGTGGACTGCGCCTAAACATCAACACCTTCGTATTGGAGTGCTACTTGGCGCCACCTAGTGACTAAGTAATTAACTACAATAGCCAACTACAGTTGACACGAGTTGATTTGATATATATGTGGGGTTTAACGTCCCAAAACTACCATATCATTATGAGAGACACCGTAGTGGAGGCCTCCAGAAATGTTGATCCTCTCGAGTTCTTTAACGTGCGCCCAATCTGAGCACACGGGCCTACAACATTTCCATCTTCGTCGGAAATGCAGCCGCCGCCGCAGCCGGGATTCAATCCCGCGACCTGTGGGCCAGCAGCCGAGTACCTTAGCCACTAGATCACCGCGGCGGGTCGAGTTGACAAGAGTCGAGACATGAGACAAGCCAAGATTTCACGAGCAGCTCCGTTACCCTAACTCCGTCTGACTATACGCGGTATTTACTCGCAGCCATGACCGCACTGCTGCTTGTGGTGCTGTTGCTGGTCGCGGCCATCTTGGTTGTCGTACTCTCACCAGGGGGAGATCTTGCGAGAGCCACTGTTAAGATATCCAACGGCTGTGACGTGCCCAAAGTAAGAGCAGAGATCTAGTGTACGCGTCCCTCGCGTGCGGAAACGCACGCATATCTCTTTTGTACAGCGCATGCGCAGCCGCGCTCCCTCTCGGGCGATACGTGCGCTAGGCCATTGCGCGTGCTAAACTAAAACTCTCTATTACCGCAGTGATTACGTATGTTAACGAAACGACGTAGACGGCGGGCACTTTTCGGAGAATACTGCCCTGGAAGGGTCGAGTGGGCTTGCTCGCGAAGCCCACAGCGTCCTGGGGGAACGGCGGCGCTGCGAGTCTGGCTCTTGGGGGCTCGCACCTTTGGTGGGGGATAATACGCTCGCCCTCAAACTTTGGGTTGGCAAGCGGAAATCACGCCTAGCTAAAGAACCTTTCCTGCCAAGAATTACAGTCAACTGCCGATTTTTCGGACCATCTAGGGAGCGAAAAACCGTCCGATAATTCGGGCAGTCCGAAAAAATGAATGCAAGCAAAAAAAAAAAAATGAATGCAAGCAAAAAAAAATTTATCATTTTACTGATAATTTTGAATGCAAGCAAAAAAAAAAATGCACCATTTTGCTAATATTTCTCAATGAAAGCAAAAAACGCACCATTTCATTGATATTTCTCGGATCAAGAAGGTCAAGGTCAAAGTACCAGACTTCCGGAACTCTGCCAAAGCATCAGTGGGGTGGCTCTGAAAAAGAGCCATTAAAAAAAAATGCATGCAGCCGACCGTGGGTTCTGTCAGGGCTGCCAGTGTTGGAGCTGCAGTGGCTTGAAAAGCTTGTTGATCCTTGTTTGAACGGCGTTCCGCTTGCACGTGATCACATTCGCCTTAATCTGAGCAAGGGTCATGTCATCACTGTATACCTATGTCAGCGTCATCAATGCTCGCATCGATTCGGCAGTCATAGGTGGCGCAGGCATTCGTTCCTCTTTTTCGACATCGGTGTCGTCTGAATCCGCCATAACTTGACTATTTCGTCGGCGGTTAGGTCTGTGCAGAAGTCGAGCTCGTTGTCAGCGTCGACGAACCGCTCAAAAGTTATTTCCGAGGGTATGGAAGCACCAGCAGAGTGGAGGTCGTGGATAATATCGTCCATGAGAGGGCACAAATCAGTCACGCTGTCGCTTTCTTCAGGCAAGTCTGCTGCCTCTGTGTCGAGTACGAAGCATGCGTGGCGAAAGCAGTTGCGAAGCGCGTCTTGCGTTACTGCCTTCCATGCGTCCGCAAGCATTCTGACAGCAGACTGAAGGTCAACGCTGTAGCCTTTCACGTTTTCCGAGCACAGCACCATGCGGTTGAGTATGGTACTGTGCGAAATCTTCAGGCAAGCGAAATCCTCACGATGGGAACATTTATGGCCAATTTATTCCAGACTGCGGGGCAGTGCAGGTGCCTTGACGAAACTCTTGAGGAAAGGCGAACGTTGGGCTTGGAGCCAAGAGCAGGAGGCCGTATTGTGTCGCCTCAAGAAGTTGCTGGCCAACACGGCTCAGTTGCAGGTACCCTATTTGAACAGGGAGTTTGTGATTCACACAGATGCAAGTGACCGGAGCTTAGCAGCAATTCTGCTTCGGGAGTGTGGAGGTTCCCTTTGAGTGATTGTGTTCGCGAGTCGTACTTTGACGCCGGCAAAGAGGAACTACTCGGTAACCGCGAAAGAGTGTCTGGCGATAGTTTTTGCTCTCCGTAAGTTTGACTTTTACATAGACAGAGTTGCGTTCGTGATTGAGACTGACCACATGACGCTCACGTGGTTGAGGCGCTTGAACAAACCGAGTGGCCGTCTGGCACGTTGGGCATTGCTGCTGCAGCGTTACGGCTTCACCGTTTGTACCGCAAGGGTAAGAATAAAGCACCGGCCGATGCACTATCGCGTGCTCCAGTCCGACACAAGGCAAGTCGCGAGACTAATTTGGAACGAACTGAGAGCGAGACACTCGCGCTAACACAAACAGTGGAACAAACGTTAGTTCAAGGTAAGAGCGTGAACCACGTAGAGGCTGTCGTTAGCGTAGGGATTATTTTCAGCAAAAGGGAACTGTTAGAAGCTCAGCAGAAAGATCCATTTTGTCGAAAGGTGTTCAACAGGCTCCGGTAGTAGAAGCTCAGCAGAAAGATCCATTTTGTCGAAAGGTGTTCGACGGGCTCCGGGTAGTGAGGCCACCATTAAAGAGGGCAGCTGGTATTGCTCTCGGTGCGGAGTGCTCGGAAACAGCTGGTAGTGCTGTGAGCGCACTGGGTTCATATATGCTGGATTCTGACGGCATCCTGCTGAGATACATCCCATCAGACGATGACACAAGTGAGTCATTCAGAGTCATGATATCCGCACGTTGAGAAAAGCACTTCTTCGCTACTCTCATGACTAATGCATTGCTGGGCATGCGAGCGGCCCAAAGACTTACGCTAAGTTGTATCGCCTCTCTACCTGGCCAAGTACAAAGCGGGATGTGATTCGCTACGTCCGTTCATGTCGCCTGTGCCAAAGCGTCAAGCCACGAGGCGGACGTCTGTCCGGCTTCGCTTGATTTACAGTCAGCCTCCTTGGCAAATCGCGGCATGTGACGTAATGGGCCCGTATCCCACCAGTTCTAGCAGAAACAAGTTCTTGCTGGTGATCAGGGATCACTTCACGAAATGAGTGGAACTTTTTCCCCTTAGGAAGTTGACGGCTCGAGTGATTTTAGAAAAGTTGATGGAGGTTTTCACCAGCTTCGGGTTTCCTGAGCAGCTGATTACAGACAACGCGGCTTATTTCACTGTGAAGGCGTTTGTTAACACGTGCGTCGCGTTGGGCATTAAGCACAGGAAAACAACCACCTACTATGCTTAGTCGAACTCCACGGAGCGAGTTAATCGCAACATCAAGCACATGCTTGTTGCATTCTCTAAGAAACATCGGGACTGAGATACCTACCTTCCAGAGATCGGTTTTGCATTGCGATTGACCGTGAACCGATCGACTGGGTATGCGCCTTCTTCTCTGAACCAGGGGAGAGAACTGCCAGATCCGATGGAGACCGTACTTGTGGATTGCAATGGAGTGCCAGTGGCGACAGCAGCACACGCTGAATACGCAACGCAGCTGCCCGAGAAGCTAGCGGAAGCTTTACATAAGGCTCAGTATAATCTCAGCACTGCTAAGGCACAGCAGAAGCTCAGTACGATCGCACGCATCGGAACGAACGCTACGAAGTGGGCGATCTGGGGCTGCGGCGCCATCATGTTCCCAGCAATTCTGGTAAACAGTTTGCCGCCTTGCTGGCTCTAAAATGGTCGGGGCTGTACCGAGTGCGAGAGAAAGTTTCCTCGCTCGTTTATCGGCTCGCGGACATGAGAGGCAGACCAAGCGGCGGACAAGTGCACATATGCAACTTGAAATGCTACGTGTCACGGGAAGAGCATGAGGACTACGACCAGTCCCCCTCCAAGCCGCGCGCGGCGGGTGATATCGCTCGACACCGATTGAGGAGCCGAGAACCGCGTTACTTCTTGCGCAACAGGCGGAGACACCGAGTGCGAGAGAAAGTTTCCTCGCTCGTTTATCGGCTCGCGGACATGAGAGGCAAACCAAGCGGCGGACAAGTGCACATATGCAACTTGAAATGCTACGTGTCACGGGAAGAGCATGAGGACTACGACCAGTCCCCCTCCAAGCCGCGCGCGGCGGGTGATATCGCTCGACACCGATTGAGGAGCCGAGAACCGCGTTACTTCTTGCGCAACAGGCGGAGGCAACTATGCACGGTAGGTCGCGTTTGAGAAGTTCGACGCAGGGTGGAAGGGTTCGTGCGCAATACATGTGCGATTGTTAACCTGTTCTTTTTTCTGTGTCGACTTTCAACGAGCAGATGGAGAGTCGCAAAAGAAAGAGGTGCCGTTGGAACAGCTCGGAGAGAAAACCGCTCCTCTCGCCGGGTCACCCCCAATATCATCCAAGTCGTCATCGGGGCCCCACCCAACCAAGCAACGGCACTTCTAACCTACCCCATCACCCTCACCATCGGGCCTTTATGCAAGAGGCGCTAAGGTGACCAGTTGCCAGCCCAGCTAAGAGAGCTGGCCACATCGAAGTCG
The DNA here is from genome assembly GCA_013436015.1 of Rhipicephalus annulatus. NCBI lineage: Eukaryota > Metazoa > Arthropoda > Arachnida > Ixodida > Ixodidae > Rhipicephalus > Rhipicephalus annulatus. The sequence continues at coordinate 277,700 of WOVY01010867.1, read as the reverse complement.
CTATCACAAGCACAAGCCTGCCTAGCCGACCCATTGGTTCTCCTGGCACCCCTTGACCTCTGCTACCGCGAAGCCATGGCGTGTAACGCCATAGCAGAGACTCCTGAGCCTGCCAGACGAGTGGAGCTGTGACCCGATGTGGCAGCCCAGACCATGCTGGAGGGGGCAGCCTGGGGCCAGTGCTGAACGAAACCTCTCACCAACTGGCTGCTCTCAGTCGCCACCAGACCTGAGTGACAGGGGTCAGCGGGGCGTGGTCTCGACCAAAGTGATACCGGAACCGGATCCCTGGCGGCAGTGATGGCTGCGAAAGCGACAGCAGTGGCAGTAACGGGGGAGGACGTGACAGCGGTGGCGACGACTGGCCATGATGCAAGTGGGCACGGCAGCTGTGGTGGTGGCTGGCTACTTTGGATGCAGCGGCGACAAAAGGGGGCAGCGGCTGCACCTACGGCAGAGGGCCAACTGCAGGAGGGCACGGATTGGGACCCACCGTCCTAGCCTTCCTCGATGATGAATAACAAAATATTCTCATGGTGCAGTCTCTGTCGTACGGGGGCCTTCTTAAGGGGGGGGGGGGGGGGGAATGTGGGGGAGCATGTGCGCCCAGCCTCCCTCCCTTTTACGGCAGCGCGAAAGCCTAATTGCGGGAATACCCCCATAGCCGGCGCTCGCGATTCCTCCTTTCTTGGGGCCGGAACGAGTTTCCCCTTCTTCAGCGAGAAAAGGTACTATTCTCATCCGAAAGAGGGAAACCGGGTGAGGGGACAAAACTAGCGTGCGAACGGCCGCACTCTCTGACACTGGCCAGGAACCAAGGAGGTCGGAACCGCAACACCCTCCCCTCCCCTCTGCGAGCCGAGAACACCAACGACAAAGGAGTAAGCGTCTACTCTTGTTTCTGTACTATTTCCTCACGACATTTGCGCGCTATTGCTAAGGCCTAGCAATAAAATGTCGTTATGTTGACCTAGCCTGTTGCCTTATTCGCCCGAACCCGTGTATCTGCAGTGAGACGAGCTACGAATAGGGGGCGTTAATCGAGCACGGTACGACTGTGTGCGGCTGAAACATTAGTTAGGCTTCTGTGTCAGCCTTACATAGGACGCACCCCCTGCAACTAGACCCATACCAGTGTGGATTTTGTGAAAATAGATCCACTACTGACCACTTATTACAAATTGAGGTGCAAATTCGTGATGCTTTTGTCCATAATCAATTCTTTCTTTCATTGTTTCTCGATATATAAAAAGCTTATGACATCACCTGGCGCTTTGGCATACTGCGAGACCTCTTACACTTTGGTGTCCGAGGTAACATGCTGACCATAATTGAAAGTTACTTGTCCAGCCGCACTTTTCCTGTTAGGGTGGAGAATGTCCTGTCCAGGAGACTGGAGTGCCGGTAGGTGGTGTCTTGAGCTGCATGCTTTTTATTGTAAAAATGACTACCTTACATTCCCGTAATCCACGCAATATCTTTTATTGCACTTATGTCGACGATGTTCAGATCAGTTTTAAATCCTGCAAACTTGGAATCTGCGAGCGGCAGCTCAGCTTGGTTTGAATAAGGTTAATAAATGGGCAGACCATAATGGGGTCACCGTTAACCCGCACATGCACATGCGTTTTATTTTCAAGAAAGAGAGGTTTCCATCCCGATCCGACCATTCATCTTCACGGCCAGCAACTTGCTGTGAAAACAACACTATGAACATCATTATGAACAGTGAACGAAATCATGTGCGTTGTAATGTGCAATTAATGATGCATCTTGCTTGTGAAAACACTGGAGCGTGTTGTGTCTAATAAGCACAGTTGCAATGACTGGCTGCTGATGGAAGTTGAGGATTCAACATTGTAGTAAAGATAAAAATTGATTCAACGTGATTACCTGCAAGTGTGTTAGTCTCAGTGCACAGAAAAAAATGTACATAATCTTGGGCTGAAAGATACAACTGTGTGTGAGATCCTCACATATTGCTTTACCGCCAAAGCTGCACGTATGTCAGCCAGGATGGCTAATTGATTGTCGTGCAGTTTGCCACACGCTTGTAATTTATGTACGAGAACTAATCTTGGTATCGAAATTGTGATTATATTGGGTGCAAGGACATACCGTGGTGCCATCATGCAGAGGCATCCTTGTGAAGTGCATGGTTGGATTGCTTCGCCACCCTCTCGTACGCAGCCCATGACCACTTTCGTGTCTCCTTTTTTTTCATTATTCATGTGCTTTACTCAGTAAAATCAGTAAAACACTGCCGCAGCTTCTTCACTGGCTGTACGAAGTGCTAAATAACTGCCCCGGGAAAGTTTTAAGTTTCTTCTAATGCCTGACTACCGGTGTCATCTGTAAGGACACCAATATGAATACCACAGGGGCTGAGCGTACTGCTTTTGAAAATGTAATGACTAATTCCGTGTTGAATTGAAGCATCAGACAGGTATTAGGGCATGATTGTGGCAAAGAAACTTATTTTCGCTGTAAGAAGTGTATGCGCAATTTCAGGCTACTTCATTCGCTGTAGGTTTGTATGTGAAGATGAGCCGTGGCTGACACAACATGCATGTGCAAATTTACATTATTGTTTAGCACACATAGCCCTATGAAACACAGCGGAAGCAGATTCCCCGCTTCCTGTGAAGCAACACAGCATTCTTACAGTCGCAACTTTTTTGGTATGACTGCGGGCAAACGGAAGAGTCAGATGCACATACCTGCCTCATTCAAAGCTCTAACTAAATAAAATTTCACACGAGGTAAATTTTCTCTGCTGCACGATCCTAATATCTCTTGCGCAAATTTTCTACGGTTGTCATTCGATCACCATCGAGCCACACATGGGTGAAAATTATGAATGGTTGGCTTAGTTTCACAGCTTCTGCAAATGGGGTGATAAAAAAAATGAGATCCGAAACAGGCTCCATTATGATAGCAAGTGCACTGCGCGCCAGCCAACTGTATTATTTTTCGCCCTTGAATGAGTGTCTTGGGTATTGTGGTCTAAATGGCAATTTTATGTTTCAGTAAAAATATCAGTGTCCAGTTTTTTTTTTTTACTGCTTAATTCGTAAGCTGTGTGACATTTCACTGCAGCTGTTAGAAGATGAATTCGTTTTTTAAGCTGACTGCTTTTTGGCCTGTAGATCAAAACAACATTGAGAAGATGTGAAAGTGCTTGTGGTCCCATTCTACAGACGTAATCTATAAACAAGGAACCCTAAACTCTGTTTCAGAAGTTCTCTTCAGCTCTGTTGAGGCTACAGGGCCGTTCAGTCAGCAGGAAGGGCGATTAGCCCCTCCTCATATATTCATCCACACCTTGCTATTTGCTCACCATCTTCATGGCCTGTGCTCGCTGACTTGTCTATACACTTTAATTGCAGATAATATGACTAGCTTATCAACTTCGGAATAGATTAAAACTGTGAAACAAGCAACCAGATCAGTAACTTGAGGAAGCGTAAATTTTTTGCTAATAGAATGAAATGAGCGTGAATAATAGCTAATAGAATTAAGGCGATATTGGAGTTCAATAAACCAAAGGACCAAGCAGGATTTTGTACAGGCTACTCCACAATAGACCATATTCATACTATCAATCAGGTAATAGGGAAATGCGCCGAATACAACCAAGCTCTATACATAGCTTTCACAGATTACGAGAAAGAATTTGACTCGGTCGACACATCAGCAGTAATGCAGGAACTACGTCGTACCAACTCGCCCAAGCAACCACGTTAGCTATGGAATCGTGGCATCGAAGAACCCTACGTAAACATACTGGAAGAAATCTACCGAGGATCCACAATCACCACAGTTCTGCATAAAGAAAGCGGCAGAATCCCTATAAAGAAGGCAGGGAGACACGATCTTTGTAATGCTATTCACTGGGTGTTTACAGGGGTTTTCAGGACCCTGGATGGGGAAGAATAAGGATTAAGAGTTAATGGAGAGTACCTTAGTAACCTGCGATTCGCTGATGACATTGCCTTGATAAGTAAATCAGGGGGCGAATTACAGTTCATGATTACTGAACTGGACATGGAAAGCAGAAAAGTAGGTCTGAAAATTAATATGCACAAAACTAAAGTAATGTGGAACAGTCTCGGCAGAAAAGAACACTTTGAGGTAGGTGGATAGATGCTGCAAGTTGTAAATGAATGTGTCTACCTAGGACAGGTGGTAACCGTTGAGCCAAACCATGAGAGTGAAATAACTAGAAGAGTAAGGATGGGGTGGATCTCATTCGGCAAGCATTATCAAATCATCAATGGTAATCTGCCACTAACCCTCAAGACGAGGGTATATAACTGCTGCATCTTACCAGTACTTATCTACGGAGCAGAAACCTGGAGACTTAGAAAGAGGGTTCAGTTGAAATTGAGGGTGACACAGTGAGCGATGTAAAGGAAAATGATAGGTGTAACCTTAAATGATAAGAAGAGAGCAGAGTGGATCAGGGAACAAACCGGGGTTTGGGATATCATAGTTGAAATTAAGAAAAAAAAATGAACATGGGCCGGACACGTAGTATGTAGGCAGAATAACCGTTGGTCATTAAGGATAAATGACAGGATTCCCAGAGAAGGCAAATGCATGAAGGGGAGGCAGAAAATTAGGTGGGCCGATGAGATTAAGAAGTTTGCGGGTACAACGTGGCAATGGGAAGCACAAGACCAGGTTGACTGGCGGATCATGGGAGAGGCCTTTGCCCTGCAGTTGGCATAGTCAGGCTGATGATGATTTTTTGCTCTGCTGAAAATTGGTAGACGCTCATGCAGGCAGATAACTTCGCTTTGTGGCTCTTTACGATGCTGGCCCTCGTATCACTGCTTGTCCATCAACGCGTTTTTTGGCGTCTCCCGCTGGAAAGCTTTTCTTTTCTTTTCTTTTTTTTTTGTTTCCACCGGGGGAGGATCTGACGGGCATAAAACTCTGTGCCAGGTTGCATGTCCCGTTGGAGGTGCAGCATTCTTGGTCTGGCGACTCAGCTCAAGAGCGTTAGGCTTAGCAGGTGTGGCTAAGCAAACAGCATATATCACTAATAATGACAAAATGTACCTGATGTTTTATCCTCAGAGTGAGGTGAAACTAATTGATGGCTGATTTCACTATTTATTTGTTGATTCCGATGCAGTGGGCATGCAGCAAGTTTGGATCAAAGCGGCCAGTCTCTTCTGCGTGGGTGCTGCCATGTTGATTTGTAAACACAGTTTTTGGTGGTAACCAACACAAATAATTCAATGCATACAAAATAAATGCGAACAATAAGCATATCACGTATCAGTGTGGCGTAACACACGCCGAACAAACCAATTTTACTCAACCCCGTCAATTTTAAAGCACTTATGTCTGGGACTATGCTTTGCTGCGCAAACGTGTGACTTTCTTACGCCACCACCGTGATGAAACCGAGTAGAGTGAGCTGAAGTCGTGGACGGCACGGGCATACGCAGAAAGTTTTTTGAGGGGGCACCACCTTGATTAGAATTAGGGAGCTGGCAGGCTGATGTGGTCGATCGTTATTTACTGTGCGATATGCAATGGGAAAAAATTTTGGAAGGGGGTGGGGGGGGACAGGGAGGGGTTTCTGTGTGCTACTCCCTGGCTACGCTTCTGGTGAATGGAAATCTGTGTGGTCGTTTACACACATAGGGATGGACACCCGGGAGGGAAGGTGGCAGGTGGCGCAGACTGCGGTAAAAATTACCTTGGCGAGAGATGTAAGCTTTAGAGAAGACATGTATAGCGACAAATGTATAGTTTAAGAGAGAAGGTGTTGTTGAATGCACTGGCCAAACATGCAGAAGCCATGAGAGAGGTCGGAATGTGGTAAAATTAACGGAAATTGAGGGCAAAGAAGTGGACTTTCTGTCTTTATCTTGACTCTCTGACAACATTACACATTCTTCAATGTAATGACCCACATGTGCGAATGTATGTTGTATAGTAAAATATACATAATCGAACAGTTTGCACATTCATTTTTCCTTGTGAATGAGGCTCCCTTGTGGGAAATGAATCGTTTTGCTTTTATGTGAAACTTTAACCCCATGGACTTGAAGTAACAACTACGACAATAAAGAAAGAGAGTGGCACTGCCAGCGGTCGTGACAGTGGCATTGCGTACGTAGTGCACTGTGGCACGTCGCGCCAATAACTTTTACTGCAACTTTCCAGATTGTGTATTGTGCAGAAGTCTGCACACATTGAGTGAGAGCAAAACAATGCTGTTCAAAAGTAAAAACACCGCACCGTCGCGGTTAAAAATAACACTTCCAACCTCCATTACAGCGAGGCAAGATCATGTGACCAAACCCTGCACGTCACAGCTATAGCTCCAGTGGTGGGCCTCGCGTCCAATAGATTGGAGAGAAATTGACCTTGTCTGCAACACACTGTGCCAGCAGAGGTGGTGTCTTGCCAGCTACAGTCGCTGCAAGTGTGGGATGACATGCCACAACCCCGCGAACAACAGGAAAGCTCTAGCTTATGAGAGCTGTACATGAACCTGTTATGAACCTGCATAGCCAGAAGACTTGTGCGACTGCACTGCTAAGCTGTTGGTGGATGTTTTTTAAGTTGTTCCTGGTGCTCCTTCATGTGCAATCACTAGAGACCGGATTTTAAACAAATGCCTATTTTGTTTTTTTGCGTTCCCTGGTGTTCCTTCATGTGCAATCACTAGAGACCGGATTATAAACAAATGCCTATTTTGTTTTTTTGCGTTCCTGTCCTGCCATTTTGGTATATGAGCATGAATTGGAGGTTCATAAGGGCTTTTATGGTGTTTTTATAGTGCCTTTATATGCCTATTTTGGGTGTTTGAGCCTAAATGCCTATAAGTGCCTATAAAGGCCTGTTTTCTAAATGAGCGCCTATATGAGCACTGTTCAAGCCCAAATTTTCTTTTCGAGCATGATGTGAAACCTTTATTTATGTAAAAAAGGGCAACATTAATATTTTCAAACACTATAATGATCAACGAAGACAAAGCTGACATGCTGGGAGCGATTGGAGGAGGAGCATGAGGAGTGCAAAAGACGCTATTTCTGCAGACCTAAGTGGAAGCATGTCTGAGCGTCTGCAGGGGAAGGAGGAGAGAGATTAAAAATGGGGTAAAAAAAATAAAAGTGATGTCTATGGCCGAGGATGCGGCGAACGCCTTCTACAGAGAGGTGCCCAGTGCCCTGAAGAAACTGAAGAACCGCCCTGAAAACCTGGGTGCTGCGGTGGGACAGGAACAGCAGGTTTTTCTGGGCAGTTGGCCGCAGGTAGCTGGAGAACAAATGATAAACCATGGAGGGCCACTCATGGAATGAAGACAAACGCGAGCTAAATGGGGTGGTGGTAGTAGCAGTAGTAGTAGTACTAGTAGTAGTAGTAGTAGTAGTAGTAGTAGTAGTAGTAGTAGTAGTAGTAGTAGTAGTAGTAGTAGTAGTAGTTGTTGTTGTATCAGTAGTAGTAGTAGCAGTAGTAGTAGTAGTATGTAGTAATAGTAGTAACAATGATAGTATGTGTGGTTTTACGTAAAAAAAAGCACAATGATGTAGTGGAGCTCTCCGCAAATTTTGACCATCTGGTGTTCTCTAACGTGCACTGACATCGCACAGTACACGGGCATCTACTTTTCCGCCTCCATCTAGATGTGACCGCCGCGGCCACAATCGAACCCGCGGCATTTGGGTCAGCAGCGGAGCACCCTATAGTGACTGGTCCACTGAGGCGGAGGCGAAGCGGGGGCCGATCAGTGAATAGCATCTTGAGGCTTCAGAACAAAAATAAGAATAATAAGAAGCTGAGATGCCGTTTGCGTGTTTTATTATTTTTCTCAGCTTTTAATCATTATACTGATTTTGAAAGGGCAGTGCAAAGACGCAGGGGAAATAAAGACATAGAGACAAAGAGCGCTGCCTTTTTTTTTCCCTTTTGTCTTTGCGCTTCCCTTTCAAAATGATATGAAGCAGCTAACCCAAACCCAAGTACTCCCAATTCATGCTACACAACAGAACACACAAATTGCACATGCCAAATAGAGTAATGTCACGTTCAACGCTCCTAATAAGGTACTGTTTAAAACGAAGGATATAACCAAGGGATGCGACATTTTTCGTCTGTTTTTCTAGATATAGCTAGCAATTAGGAAACATTATTTAGATAGAAAACATGCATTTTGTTTGCATTTGCCACCACACGAATAAGGACTGTTTATATTTCTATTCTTTTATTCACACTTCTGGCAGTTCCTGTTCGACTATGGTACCCGTGTAAGATAACACGTGATGTTGTAATTTTCTGCGTACTGTACTTGCGGTATGTTTCTGCTTTGCTGCCAGGGTGGCATGACCAAGTCAGGTATTTACTTAGCCTTTAGTCGTGTCCCCCAAGGCAATCTTGTTCAATTTTGCCTTGAATAAAGCAAACCAAATTAAACCAAATTGATGAAGTTCTGAAGAGCGTACGGTATGTGACGTCAGCCCACCAATGTCAACGTAAAGGAGTGGCGTAAAAACAAGACCATTCCTTGCTGTACGTCACTCCCAGATCTTGGGGTGCACACCTGCGAGAAGGGCAAGTGGCAATTTTGCAAATCTCAACCGGAATGATCCAAAGTGCCCAGTGCACCATTGCTCTTGTCAGCTCAAAATGCCCAAACCTATGCGATTAGACCTAGCATCCCTCTCCTCTGGGGTATCAGTGGTCTGGTTACTTGCTCCTGCGTTGCCCTTTATAACCACTACGAAATGAAAGAGACCCAGGAGAGTTAATAAAATGGTGGACACTTGACACACAATGCTAAACAACGAAGCGAAAGACCACATACCGCAAATTGTACAGGAAATGCATGCCTATGTTCAATCGATGGTACACTTCATAATCATTTTTTATTTTTTTCATTATCAATCGTTGATTCAACAATAGAACTTTTTCTTGCTTCTTGCCGCAGATACAAGTCACCGACGTCATTGTTTTGGGATATTTCAATTTTTGTTGTAATTTTTTGTGTCTATAATTATTATCTTGAGGGTCTAAAACGGTGTTTTACTTGCCTGTCTTTGGTGCCTAAAACACACTTTTTATTGGCTAAAAATCCAGCCTCTAGCAATCACCAATGGACTGTGAACAAATTCATAAAATTTCCAATAATTTATTACAATTGTCGTTCAAAATAACGTGCTGGGAACCTCGTATCTGGGTTAGAAAAGCACACACCGCAAGAGGAGAGAGCGAACAGAGTGTCCATCTGTCGACACTCTTTTGGAGCTTTGTTTCGTCGTCTTCTTTTGTGTACTTACAGCACCTAAGCAGTTCTGATATGCACTTATTACAAAGTGGTAGACACATTGTTGCAAAAGATTTGAAGGGGCAGGATTATTTTTTGCACATCTTTTAGTGAGCCATGATGATTACAAAGTAAATAAATAATTTTCTGAATATTGTCAAGTTCTTGCATAGTATGAATGAAATCACGGGTATTGGATAATTTACTGATTGACTTAAAGCCTAGTGAGAAATAAAAAGATTATTATAGTTTTCCCATTGCTTTTGTCAACGGCTCGTTGAAAATTTTATTAGATGTGATAGTGTAACAAAATAAATCATATACCTAGCAGACTGCAATATAAATTAATACAAATTGGGTATGAAGGGATTTGAACTAATCAGATATTCAAATAAATAGCAAATGCTACTTGTGCAAGCAAATGCGCACACATTGTCTGAAGGGAATGTAGTGAAGGTACAAAACCCCGAGGCATGTTATGTCTGCACTGTTGCTTCACAAATTGGGGTCACAATTTTTTTGAGCCAGCATATCAGCATGATTTGTGCTGCTAATGCATATGTGTGGTCTGTTCCAGGTGATATTGTTGGCGTGGTGGTGGCAAGTGATGCAACCAGAGAAGTTATCTGCTCAGGCGTCGTTTCCAGTGTCACATCCGCGAATATCACTCTTGCATTTGACGAAGGTCGGGACACACTCAACGCCGACGATGGACGCATCTTCAACTTGCTCAAGCTTGCCAATGACGTCACCTACAGGAGGCTAAAAAGGTCTTGCAAGTTGATTTAAACTAAATAGTGATTCCCTGTTACACATTCTGAATGCACTTAACTTGTTTTTCTTTAGCATGATGGGCAGCCTCAGTCGCTAAAAGTTGTTGCATTCAGCTGCTTGACGAAGTGGCAGTGCTTGTGAGGTAATGGTAGCAAATGTTTTGTTAACGAGCACACAGACATTTCATGTAGAATGATAAAATCAAAGTCGAGTCCTTGAGACAGCAGGGTTCAAATACCTACCACATTCTTTTTGCAGACAAACGAAGAACTTTGACAGCCCATCAAAGTTCACTGTACCTGTTTTCTTGCAGGCAGCAAGTTTAGGGCCAAAAAGGCTTCACTGAAGAGTAGATGTATGCCCTGTTGTGCTTTTATCTTTCATTATCATTTCCTATTATGAAATGTAGTATGTAGCAGGAAAGGGAACAAATACATGCATAATTCATTTAGAATTGACAGATATACAGCCTGTCATTCTGGGTAATAGGCAGCTTAAGCAATGTCATTAACATGAATCCATGATGGGGACCTGTTATTTTTCTTTCTTGCATATTGGACGCATATAAAAGGTGTGTTTATTTGATAAAGCAGACTTGTGCACTTTGATAAAGCAAGCTTGTGCACCGAGGAACAGCGTCTTCTTGCAACAGTAGGAACTTATTTTTTCCACTGTGTGTGTTGCCCAAGCAAGTGCAACATCATAGTTGGAAGAAAACAAAAGAAAGAACAAGCATTTTGCTAATAAAGAGTTTATAGATGTTGGAACATTCTTGCAGTGGCACTATATAAACTGACAGTGCAGGGTAATCTCTTTGTTGAAGGCATTGACACGATGAAGTGAAGGTAGCGTGCAACAATCAGGATAAATAATTTAACCAAACAATGTGAAAATGGTCAATGTGGCCTGGTCATGCAGGATGAGCCCGTAAAAAATGTTTGTATCAGGATCCCATGAAATAGTATGAGAAAGTAATGCACCCCATTAGCTTGTATTATTGTCGATATTGTCACGGGGTCGTGACGTGGCCGAAGACAGGAGACATCGTGTTGGGATTTAACTGTTTATTTGGGCGAACCTGTGCCCGGTAAACGGAAAGTCCAATTACAGCAGCAGTCTCGCACAGATAGTAGTCTCGGACTGATAGCGGCGAACGGAGCGTCGGCCTTCGATCAACTACTGACAAGCGGCGAAGCGCGTCGGCATTTATACTCTTGCCGTCGAATGTTCTAGCGTTATCGCTGGCGGTGGCGTAGGTTCCAGAACAATCTGTACCGTTCGCACAGTGGACGTGATCTAATCGAAATGATCCACTACAGTCCGGAATCTCAAAGAAAACTGCAGGCGCGGTTTGCGCTGAGAATCGTGCGGTGTTTTGGGACGATATTAAAAACTTGGAAAATGGAACGTGGCATTGCCCCCCTCTGAAAAAAGGCATCGTCCCGATGCGTTAACTAAAGATGAAAGTACAATCATATTGCAAGAAAGTACAATGAATAAATTACGATACAATAATAATACAAAAAAAACACTAGTTCAGTTTGTTAACGCGCATGAAACGGCTTGAGGCGCGCGACATGGACGACTTCAGGTCGCGATCGGGTTCGTTGAGAGTTCGTGATGCCGTCGTGGACAACCTCGTAATCATGTGGGCCGAGCCGTCGAACCACCCTGTACGGTCCGAAGTACCGTCGCAGAAGCTTTTCACTTAGTCCACGTTGGCGTATCGGCGTCCACACCCAAACACGTTCACCGGGCTGGTATTCCACGAAGCTTCGTCGAAGGTTGTAACGGTGGCTGTCGGTCGTCTGTTGATTCTTGATACGGAGACGCGCAAGTTGTCGGGCTTCTTCGGCGCGTTGAAGGTACTCGCTCACATCGAGGTTTTCTTCGTCGGTGACGTTGGGTAACATGGCATCGAGCGTCGTTGCCGGGCTCCTTCCATAGACCAATTTGTATGGAGATATCTGCGTCGTCTCCTGCACCGCCGTGTTGTATGCGAAGATCACATACGGAAGAATGGCGTCCCACGTCTTGTGTTCGACATCGACGTACATTGACAGCATGTCGGCGATCGTCTTGTTAAGCCGCTTGGTGAGGCCGTTGGTCTGTGGGTGGTACGCTGTCGTCCGGCGGTGGTTTGTTTGGCTGTATGACAAGATTGCTTGAGTTAAGTCGGCAGTGAATGCCGTTCCTCTGTCGGTGATAAGGACCTCCGGGGCGCCATGACGTAGGACGATATTTTCGACGAAGAATTTAGCTACCTCGGATGCACTGCCTTTTGGCAGGGCTTTTGTCTTGGCGTAGCGGGTGAGGTAGTCGGTAGCTACCACGATCCACTTGTTTCCGAAAGCCGACGTCGGGAACGGCCCCAGTAGGTCCATACCAATCTGCTGGAAAGGTCAGCAAGGTGGATCAATTGGCTGCAGAAGTCCCGCTGGCCTTGTCGGCGGTGTCTTGCGTCGCTGACAGTCCCGGCATGTTCTCACATAACCAGTGACGTCGGTGGTAAGACGTGGCCAGTAGTACCTTTCTTGTATCCTCGCGAGCGTGCGAGAAACACCGAGGTGCCCTGCCGTCGGATTGTCGTGAAGGGCCTGCAGGAGTTCTGGTCGCAGAGCTGAAGGCACCACAAGGAGGTACTTAGCTCGAAGCGGTGAAAAGTTTTTCTTTTGTAGAAGACCGTTTCGTAGAAAGAACGACGCAACTGCGCGCTTGAATACTTTCGGGACTTCGGCGGTCCTGCCTTCGAGGTATTCTATTAGGGCCTTAAGTTCCGGGTCGGCCCTCTGTCGTTCAGCGAAGTCGTCGGTAGTTATCGTTCCTAAGAAGTAGTCGTCATCCGGGTCGTCGGGTAGCGGTTGGTCGACAGGCACACGAGAGAGACAGTCGGCGTCGGAGTGTTTTTTGCCGGACTTGTAAATGACAGTAATGTCATATTCTTGAAGTCTCAGGCTCCATCGTGCGAGGCGACCTGAGGGGTCCTTCAAGGTGGCTAGCCAACACAATGCGTGGTGGTCGCTCACAACTTTGAAGGGCCTGCCGTAGAGGTAGGGGCGAAATTTCGACGTAGCCCAGATGATGGCGAGGCACTCCTTTTCTGTTGTGGAATAATTTGCTTCTGCTTTATATAGCGATCGGCTGGCGTAACTAATAACCCTTTCAAGTCCGTCAGCCCTCTGCACAAGAACGGCGCCAAGACCTACGCTGCTTGGGTCAGTATGTATTTCTGTCTCGGCGAATTCGTCGAAATGGGCAAGTAACGGAGGCGTCTGGAGGCGATTTTTAAGCTCCTGGAAAGCGTGTTCCTGCGGCGTTTCCCACTTAAACTCCACGTCGGCCTTGGTAAGGTTAGTGAGAGGATCGGCGATGCGGGCGAAGTTTTTCACGAACCGCCTATAATAGGCACACAGGCCCAGAAATCGGCGCACGGCTTTCTTGTCAGTGGGCGGCGGGAAGTCGGCGATGGCAGCTGTTTTCCGTGGATCGGGACGAACTCCAGACTTGCTGATAACGTGCCCCCAAAACAAGAGCTCCTCATACGCAAATCTGCACTTTTCTGGCTTCAGTGTGAGTCCGGAAGTCTTGATGGCTTGAAGTACAGCTTCAAGGCGCCGAAGATGCTCGTCGAAACTCGAGGAAAACACGACGACGTCGTCCAAGTACACAAGGCAAGTCTGCCACTTCAATCCTGCCAGTACTGTATCCATAACGCGTTGAAACGTTGCAGGCGCTGAGCAAAGGCCGAAGGGCATCACCTTAAACTCGAAGAGGCCGTCCGGTGTTATAAACGCCGTCTTCTCTCGGTCTCTTTCATCGACTTCGATTTGCCAATAGCCAGTCTTGAGGTCCATTGACGAAAAGTACTTGGCGTTATGGAGCCGATCAAGTGCGTCGTCTATTCGTGGGAGGGAAGTACACGTCCTTTCTTGTGATTTTGTTCAGGCGGCGATAATCGACGCAGAACTGTAGGCTCCCATCCTTTTTCTTCACTAACACCACGGGGGATGCCCATGGACTCTTGGACGGCTGGATAATGTCATCCCGCAGCATTTCATCAACTTGTCTCTTCATGGCCTCACGTTCTCGCGTCGAAACCCTGTACGGACTCTGACGGAGTGGTCTGGCATTTTCTTCGGTTATGATGCGATGTTTCGTGATTGGGGTCTGCCGAATTTTCGATGACGACGAAAAGCAATCTTCGTATTGCAGTAGCAGGGCCTTGAGCTGTTCTTCCTTATCGTTCGGAAGTCTGGGAATGACGTCGAAAGCTATGGGAGGGGCTTGGTTCCTCTGAACAGGTTCCGCAGAATCGGCGAGGGCGAAAGCACTGGTGGCTTCGACAATTTCTTCGATATATGCGACCGTTGTTCCTTTGTTCACATGTTTGTACTGATTGCTGAATTTCGTGAGCATAACCGTTGCTTTGCCTCCCCGCAGCTCTGCAATTCCTCTTGCGACGCAAATATTTCGCGTGACCAACAGATGCTGACTGCCTTCAACGACGCCTTCCAAGTCAGGTGATTTAGGAGCGCCGACTGAAATAATGACGCTTGAGCGAGGCGGAATGGTGACTTGTTCTTCCAGCACATTCAAGGCATGGTGTCCTGACGGCGTGCGCGGCGGTAGTGCTTCTTCTGTGGATAACGTTATCGACTTTGTTTTTAGGTTGATGACAGCACCATGGAGGCATAAGAAGTCCATGCCAAGGATGACATCTCTCGAGCAACGCTGTAGGAATACGAAGTCTGTAGGATAAATACGGTCGTTAATGGTTTCTCTTGCTGTGCAGATTCCTGCAGGTGTTACGAGATGACCTCCGGCTGTGCGGATTTCAGGGCCTTTCCAAGCTGTCCTAACTTTCTTTAACTTCGCGGCGAACGACCCACTGATGACAGAATAGTCGGTTCTGGTATCGACGAGAGCGGTCACACTGTGGCCGTCGATAAGAACGTCGAGGTCGCTAGTTCGCCGTCTCGCGTTACAGTTAGGGCGTGGCGTCGGGTCACGGCTGCGTCGGCTTGTTTCGCTGCTTCCATGCTGCGTCGTCAGGCCACCTTCGGTAAATGAGCTTTCGCCGTCAGGGCTTTGCCTGGTTGGCGTTGTGTTCGGAAAGCTCCGTCGCGGCGTCGTCGTCGTCGGAGGATCTTCGGTAGTTCGTCGCACAGCAACCGCACCTCCACCGGTTGCTGCCCTTAGTTTCCCGGATACGGGCTAGGAGACCGGCCCCGCGTTGGGCCAGAGTACTGCCGGTGGTGCGGTGACGTGCGGCGGCTGGGCGACGGCGAACGCGAAGGGCTTCGTGGTGTCCACCGAGTTCCTGTCAGGTAGTCGGCGATGTCACGTGGTCGTTCTCCTGGCTGTGGACGCGGTGCATTGACGGCGAAGCCACGCAGTCCCATCTGTCGGTACTGGCAACGGCGGTATGTGTGTCCGGCCTCGCCGCAGTGGTAGCAGAGCGGGCGATGGTCAGGGGTGCGCCAGATGTTAGTCTTCCTCAGTGCACTGCGCTGGGCCGCTGGCGAACGGTATGACGTCGGTGGGGTGTGGTGGCGGCGGTGGCGTCTGTCGACGGAAGTGCGATGGGGCGGCGTTTTGGCGTGGACGGGGAGGAGCGTTGTGGCGCAGTGCAGCGGCGTAGCTCATAGCTTCCGGCTCGGGCAGCGGTGCGTGGGGAATTTGAAGCGATTGCCGAACTTCTTCTCGCACAATGTCGGCAATTGAATCCACTTGAGGTTGTGCCGAAGGCAATAGCTTGCGCAGCTCTTCCCGCAGGATCGCTCGGATCGTTTCACGCAGGTCTCCGGAGTTACTGGCTTGAGCAGCAGCGCAGTCTGCAGTCAGGCAACGATTATACTGTCTGGTGCGCATGTCCAGGGTCTTTTCAATAGTGGTCGCTTCGGCTACAAATTCTTGGACGGTTATCGGTGGGTTTCTCATCAGTCCCGCGACGAGCTCCTGTTTGACCCATCGCATGAGGAAACGAACTTTTTTCTCCTCAGGCATGTCTGGGTCAGTGTGACGGAATAGTCGGGTCATTTCTTCTGTGAAAATGGCGACATTTTCATTTGGTAGCTGAACCCGAGTCTCTAATAAAGCAGCGGCCCTCTCTTTGCGAGCGACGCTCGCGAACGTTTGCAGGAATGCGCCGCAGAAAACATCCCACGTTCGGAGCGTGGACTCCCGATTTTCAAGCCAAGTCCTTGCGGTGTCTTCCAAATAGAAGAACACACGACGCAGCTTTTCGTCATGGTCCCAGTGGTTGAGGGCGGCCACACGGTCGTATGTTTCTAGCCAGGACTCCGGGTCTTTGAACGATGACCCATGGAAAATTGGTGGTTCCCTGGGTTGATGCATGACCATCGTGGGCTGGGACGCTGCGATTGTCATTGTCGCTGCAGTCGCGGTCATGGCCTTCGTCTTCCGCGCCTTGTCTGGTAGAAGCCCGTACTCCGGTGGTAGCCCTTGCTGTCGGCGGCTTGTTCGCTGCTCCTGGTTGGCGTCGGTGTCTTCTCCGCGACGTGGGCTGGGTTCACGGCTTGACGGGAGCGTCCGGTACATGAACGAAGCAGCACCTCCACCAGATGTCACGGGGTCCTGATGTGGCCGAAGACAGGAGACTTCGTGTTGGGATTTAACTGTTTATTTGGCGAACCTGTGCCCGGTGAACGGAAAGTCCAATTACAGCAGCAGTGTCGCACAGATAGCAGTCTCGGACTGATAGCGGCGAACGGAGCGTCGGCCTTCGATCAACTACTGACAAGCGGCGAAGCGCGTCGGCATTTATACTCTTGCCGTCGAATGTTCTAGCGTTATCGCTGGCGGTGGCGTAGGTTCCAGAACAATCTGTACCGTTCGCACAGTGGGCGTGATCTTATCGAAATGATCTACTACAGTCCGGAACCTTCTAGAAAACTCCAGGCGCGGTTTGCGCTGAGAATCGTGCGGTGTTTTGGGACGATAACAAAAACTTGGAAAATGGAACGTGGCAATATTTTATTGATGTATAATGAGACTGAGCTGCCATGCTTAGTCAAGTTTCAAGGGTTGAGAGAACTGTGACAACTTAATTTACGCCAGGGGAGCTGTGAGAGCTTAAGTTGGGAAAGATTTAAGGTTTGTGGAGATGTCTCATTTGCAGAGACTCATTGCTCCTTTCGTAAAGATTGGTTGATGTGGTTTAACATTTCAAAGTGACTGAGGTGCCTCACGAGATAAGATACTCTCGCGTAGGTTTGAAAGAAATCGGTGACGTTGAGGAAGTCGAGACCACTTGTGCCAGTGAAAGACGACGACGAGGTGCAGACAGTGCGGCTCGAGCTGTGATCTTAACGCAAGCAACAACGAGCTGGCATGGTCAACAAAAATGGCAGGACTACGACTCGGAAGTATATCATGCGGGCATCCTGAGAGATGGCCAGAGACACGGTACGAGTGTGGTCCGGGATGCAGCAACCACGCACGGCCACCTTTGACGTTTGACGCAAGCTGCTTCCTAGCAATGCGATGAAGACAGTCCCCAGTGGGCCACGTCAGCTTGTACCGGGTATCGCCAACACCACCAGGCCTAAGCATGGAAGCTTCACACGTCAGGGAAGGCGTCGCACAATGACGACGATGGATGACTTCAGCAGCAGCAGGGACGGCGACATTCAGGAACATCGAGAACACAGGGCAACTGATCCCACACATTCATGAGCAGCGAATCTTCTCGGTAAAGTAAGGTCGGTGCGAATAGTGAGGCTAAAGATGCCTGACTCTAATTTGGGTAGTTAAGCTAGTAGTGTGATTTATGTGTTGTTTGGGTTTGAGATTTATTGCTTAGTATTTATTTTGTACATTTGTATATTGTAGAGTGCCGGTGGTATGCTTAATAAATGTGTTTGTCGTTTACTGAGTCATGTTTCTGTTCATTATCCACAACCAACCATATCAGGGACGTTAACAGATAGACACTGAAATATATTTACAAAATATACAGAAATACAGCATACGAAATAACATTAAAAAAATTCACAACATGAACAGGACTTGACTAAAAAACACTAACAGAGTACAGACCAAACATTCAGAATAAAAGTCACCGTTCTTGATGACAAGTAAGGAGGGGGGGGGGGGGGCACACGCACACACAGACGTCGATGGCTGGTAGGGATACCTAAGCATTGGTGTTCATTGCGGAGGGCAACAGCGGATTAAGTGAGGCTAAACATTCAAATGTACTTTCGATGTTAGCCAGCAAAAAGAGTGCAATATTGGACAAGGATTGAAAGCTGGACTCGTTGGTGTTCAAGTGGGATATTGGACATGCCGGTCTTGCCTAGCCAGCACTGGTCTTGGCTTGATTTGCATCCAGATGGGAGCCCGCAGTGGCCCAGCAAAGCTCTTATTCAGTGTTCTGTAGGCTTTCCTTCCTTTGCTGTTATGAACATTGACACCATAAGCTCATCTGAAAGACCCACAGGAATGAGTTGAGCCACTTCTTGAATGACTTTCACCATACTGCCAGTCTTCTCGCATCAGGCTCAGGGATCATCATACGTGGTTCACATGACGGTGTAGTAACGATTTGCACAGGTCTCACTATAAGTGGAAAAATTATTTTTTTGGTTGTGCAAGATCATGCTCGCAATATTTAATATCTTTAATACCTGTAAAAGATGAAGATGAGGTGTTGGGCGGACACAAGCTAAAGCTTGCAAATGAATTCTTAAACAGACACTCTAGAAATAGAATTAATTGATTGAGATTGGTAGACTATACTTTAAGAACTCTAATGTCGTGAAACAACTTCCTCTTGTAAGCAATCACCCTAAAACTTATAATAAAAAGTAAATTGAAATAATTTTTTTAAATATTTCTGAGTAGCTATATAATATATAATTAGTAGCATAAATTTTGAGAACTCTAATGTCATTACTATAAGCACTGTTGGGTTAATAAATAAAGAGAAAGTCAATGTGAAAGTATTATTTTCAAATTTCATTCTAAAATCTCCATGTGTGACATCACAGATTTCATATCGTATATTTCGTATTTAACAGATATTGGCTCAACGAAGTTTTCTGAAACAACATTGTTAATTCCGTGTCCCCCCTCCCCCCTCTCCAAGAGGACAATGTACTATAGACAAATTCCACCGGACTTACGTCACGAAAATGCGGTGGCGCTGTTTTGGTAGGCAAAAGACGCTCTGCCTAACGCAGTTTCTGCTGGGTTTTCAATAGTGCATGTGATGTTTTCAGTCAAGCAATGAGGAAAAAAAAAAAACGGTATGCCGACAAACTGCATCGTGGTTGGATCTGAGCCGCGTCTCACAACTTAGTTTTGTTTGTTGGCGCACATCGCAGCCGTAAGCGCTTATGGCTGTCACAACGCTTATGGCATCTCACAACGTCATTTCGTTGGCGCACATCGCAGCCCTCAGCGCTTATGGCAAAGGTTACGTGCGGACGTCGCTATAATTTTACTCATAATGTCGCCTACCTGTGTTTACAAACATGGAATGGGTCTATATGATTGATTTTTACTGACTTGGAACTATGTAGGACCTAGTAGATATTGTCAAAATTTATGATGTCACAACATTTGGTGCGCGAATTGCACTGTGGCGTCGCCACCTGCATTTTATTTTGGTGCATTTTCTCTCTCACCAAGCGTGTTTTCGTTGCGAGCATGGCGATTTTGGAATTGTGAAAAAGTAATTTTCGAACATACGAAATGTAGTTTTTCTCTTTAGCGTTGTAATGCTGAAAAGAACGTGCGTAAAGTGCAATCACGCAGATGCATGCGAAACGGAGGCAGATAAGTCTGCATCTCGCTGCAATTCCATAAAAGGAAGTTTGCGCTTGGTGCAACACTGGCACAACCCTTCCGGCGCACCCAGTTCTCACACCGCGGTGCCAGAAATTTTCTGACTCTGCGCGCGATACTTCAGGTTTTTGTAAACTGGGCTAGGGATAATTTGTAATGTGAAACAACTGCCTCATGTAAACAACCACCCTAAATGTTATAATTAAAAGTTAATTGTGTAGAGAGGAAGAAAAATATGTGCCGCAGTGGGTCACGCCTTGAGCAAGAGGAGCGGAGCGCGAGCTGTTTCCCCGAGCGTTGTGTTTCCTGTGTCGGTTGCTGCCGCCCGCTTTCCGCATCAATAGACCTGCTGTTCAAGTACTACTTGTGCCAATAAACTCTGTTCCAGAGTGGTGGAGGTGCTGGGTAACTCAACCTGGAACTCCGCAACAGCAAACTACCTGCCATCCCAGACATGGCTGAAGAAAACACCCAACAAGGTACGACCCAGCCTCCGATGTACGCGTGCGCGATCCACCTTTTTTTGACGGTACTGATGAGCAAGATGTAGAAGATTGGCTGTCGACATTTGAAAAGGTAGGCGCAAGCAACAAGTGGGACGACCCTTCGAAGCTGCAATATGTACCCTTCTACCTGAGAGAGGTGGCCGGTCTCTGGTTTAACAACCACCACTCGGAATTCGCCACTTGGGGTGCCTTTAAGCTACACATTACCGATGTGTTCGGTCGCCCCTAGGTACGCAAGCTCCGTGCCGAACAGCGCCTACGGGGACGCGCACAGCTTCAAGGAGAAGGCTTCACAAGCTACATCGAGGATGTGCTCGACTTGTGCAAGCGCCTTGACCCTTCAATGATCGAGGCAGACAAGATCAAACATATTTTGAAGGGGATAGACGACGACGCCTTCCAGATGCTGCTGGCCAAGGGCCCATGTACCGTGTTCGAACTCGCCACTCTTTGCCAGAGCTTCGAGGAGTTGCGCAAACAACGGGTCATTACACGGCGTCCAGCGGCTACCGACGAAACTCTCGCGGCATTGAGCCTGGGTGGAGACCACAGCACAATCATGTCTGAAATCAAACGATATGTGCGCGAGGAGGTGGCCCGGTAACTTTCGTGCCTGTCGTATCTACCGGCAACGGAACCCTCTTCTGAGCGTCTCGCGCCCGCCATCAGGCAGGTAATACAGGCGCAGGTCTCTGAGGCATTGCCGTCCGTCTCTCGGACAGCACCCGTCACCGCGCCATTGACTTATGCTGCTGTTGCTGCTACGCCGCCACGACCTCCGCTTGGGCCGACTCCCCAGCCTGTACAAGTATCAACGACGCCATTTCCAGCAACACAACAGCGCTATAACGGAAACCCTTGGCGCACAGTTGACAATCGCCCGATCTTTTACGCATGTGGATATCCAGGTCACGTGGCGCGCTTCTGTCGCCGGCGCTTCGCAACGGGCCCGGCTGCACCTCCGAGGTACCGTTACTACTCTTTACCCGCCCCGTACAACGCGCAACGAGAACTGCCACGTCAATGCAACCGAGAATCAGTGGAACGTGACCCGTCACCAACCGAACTAGACCACCGCCCTGCTGCCGACTACCGATCATTCGGTCCCCGTCGCTCATCCTCACCATGCCGCTACCGTTCTCCGTCCCCTCTGCGTCGTCGACCGAACCCTGTAGAGACAGAAAACTGACTGCCGCAGCTCCGGAGGCACGAGCTGCGAATTCGTCGCATTGTACAAGTCCTCGCCCGTCCCCCAAAAACGTTCTGGAAGTGTTTGTTGAAGGTCTACGAACTCTTACGCTTGTTGATACGGGTGCTACCGTATCTGTGATGAGTCAGAAACTCTGCCGTTCGATACGAAAAGTAACGACGCCGCCTTCCGACATTTTGCTGAATACCGCGAGTGCGCAACTAATTCGACCAGTCGGAGCATGTACGGTGAGAGTAAACATTCAGAACGTCTTGTACTACATCGAGTTTCTCGTGTTGACCACTTGTGCCCACGACGTGATACTAGGATAGGATTTTTTGTCACGCCACCACGCCATAATTGACTGCGCTCGCGCGCAGGTGGAATTATCTGTGTTTTCAGATGCGCCATCTACCGACAATGAGCGCACTCACCTGGGCAAGCTTCTTGTTGCTTCCGACATTAATATTCCTCCTCTTAGTGCCATCGTTGTCCCTGTCAATCGCACTGTATTGTCCGGCTCTACCGTTGTGTTCTCCCCATCTGACGTTTTCAGTCGCCGCCACGGTACGTCTCTGCCATACGCCGTTCTGCCACCTCACCAAGATACTTCCGGAATTGTCGTTTGCAATCCTAGCTCATGCCCTCTCACCTTAAGAGCTCACGAAACACTGGGCTATGTTCATCCTGTTGATGACAACGTTATTGTGCCTATTGAGTCCCACGACTCTGGCCAGCAACTTCAACTGAATGTCGTTACTCCTCTTTTTACGCGGGATGACTACTCCTCGGATATCTTCAATCGTTCCATTGACAGCAAGCTTCCTCCGGATCAACGGGACCAGCTAATAACCCTTCTGCATTAATTCCGAGATTTATTTGACCTTAATCCTCAAAAGGCACTGAGTCAAACTAACACCGTCGCTCACACAATCTACACCGGAACGCACCCTCCTTTGCGGCAACGCCCCTACCGCGTATCACCCAAGGAACGAAGTGTGATTGCAGAGCAGGTGGATGATATGCTTCAGCGCGGTGTCATCAAACCATCTTCTAGCCCCTGGTCTTCACCTGTTGTGCTAGTGAAAAAGAAGACGGTTTGATTAGATTTTGTGTCGACTACCGGCGACTGAACAAAATTACACGGAAAGATGTGTACCCTCTTCCCCGCATCGGCGACGCTATTGATTGCTTACAAGGTGCCGAATTCTTTTCTTCGCTGGACTTACGTTCAGGTTACTAGCAGGTTCCGATGGCAGAGTGTGACCGTCCCAAAACAGCGTTCGTTACTCCGGGTGGCCTATACGAATTCATGGTTATGCCATTCGGTCTGTGCAATGCACCTGCAACGTTTGAGCGAATGATGGACAGCATTTTACGCGACCTTGAAGGGCAGATATGCTTATGTTACCTCGATGATGTTATCGTATTTTCTCCTGATTTCCCTACCCACGTCGACCGTCTGCGCACCATTCTTCAGTGTCTTACCAAGGCAAACCTCCAGCTTAACCCTAAAGAAGTGCCGCATTGGGGCTCGCCAACTTACTATACTTGGTCACGTTGTGTCAAAGGATGGAATTTGCCCCGACCCAGACAAACTTCGAGCCGTAGCCGACTTTCGGAAGCCGACTTCACTCAAGGAACTTGGGAGCCTCATCGGCTTGTGCTCGTATTTTCGTCGTTTCGTCCACAACTTTGCAACAATAATAGCCCCACTTACACAACTACTGAACGGTCCAGCTAATCTTTCTAACTGGACCCCGGCATGCGACGAAGCTTTCCTTACTCTGCGCCGCCTACTTTTGTCCCCACCGATTCTACGCTATTACGACCCAAGTGCCCCCACTGAAGTGCACACAGATGCCAGTGGCGTTGGTCTGGGAGCAGTACTCGCGCAACGAAAGCCCGGTATTCCAGAGTACGTCGTCACATACGCAAGCCGCGCACTCACAAAAGCAGAGATGAACTACTCCGTAACTGAAAAAGAATGCCTCGCAATCGTTTGGGCGTTAAGCAAGTTTCGTCCTTACTTGTACGGACAGAGTTTCGACGTTGTGACCGATCACCATGCACTTTGTTGGTTGGCGTCGCTAAAAGATCCTTCAGGTCGCCTTGGACGTTGGGCTCTTCGCCCACAAGAATTCGACATTCGTGTCGTCTACCGCTCAGGACGAAAACACTCTGATGCGGACGCCCTCTCACGATCACCAGTGAGATCCACCGCAGACCTGCATTCGGACACCAGCTTCTCCATCGCTCCCATTTCCGTCACAAGCATGTCGTCTGAACAGCGGAAAGACCCATGGATAACATCTCTCCTTAACATTCTTTCCGATTCTTCAACGTCTGCGTACCCATGC
Organism: Rhipicephalus annulatus; assembly: GCA_013436015.1. NCBI lineage: Eukaryota > Metazoa > Arthropoda > Arachnida > Ixodida > Ixodidae > Rhipicephalus > Rhipicephalus annulatus. The sequence continues at coordinate 253,769 of WOVY01010867.1, read as the reverse complement.
GCTCTTCGCCGCCAAGCCACACATTTCGCGATACGGGACGCGCAACTATACCGCAGAAACTACCACGCGGAATGGTCGTAAATGGCTCTTGGTTATACCACGCCACATGCGATCTGATGTCTGTGCATATTTTCATGCTGACCCACAACATGCTCACGCTGGTGTGTTAAAAACATATCAGTGGATCCGCCAGCGTTACTACTGGCGTGGTATGTACACTTTTGTACGAAAATACATTCGATCTTGTTCGTTTCCAACGACGAAAGACAGCTGCCCATTCACCCGGATTATTACAACCTCTACCATGTCCGGCGCGCCCTTTCGACCGCATTGGTATCGATCTATATGGTCCCCTTTCTCACACTGCCACTGGAAATCGATGGATCATTGTCGCCGTCGACCATCTGACGAGGTATGCTGAAACAGCTCCTCTACCTACGGCAGGTGCACGTGACGTAGCCAATTTCGTTTTGCGACGCTTCGTACTGCGTCACGGGGCACCACATGAACTACTAAGTGATCGAGGGTGTGTTTTTTTATCCGAAGTTGTACAACAACTCCTTCAGGCATGCTGCACGGTGCACCGCACCTCTACAGCCTACCACCCGCAGACCAACGGCCTAACTGAGCGCTTCAACCGAACGCTAGGAGACATGCTCGCCATGTATGTCAATTCCGACCAATCAAACTGGGATGTCATTCTCCCGTTTGTGACCTATGCGTACAACACCCCGACGCAGTCAACCACAGGCTTCTCACCTTTCTTTTTTCTATATGGGCGTGAGCCATGCTCCATCCTTGACACCATTTTGCCGTATCGTCCCGACGTCTCAGAGTTCAGCCCTCTTTCTGAAATTTTGCACCACGCTGAAGAGTGTCGTCAGTTGGCCCGATCATTCACCTCGGACAAGCAAGCATTCGAAAAAGACCGCCACGACCACGACCAGCAAGTCGAGACTTTTGCCGTGGGCTCGCTTGTTTGGCTCCGACTGCCCTTCCACTCCCCAGGTCTGTCCGCTAAGTTTGCCCCCAAGTTTCACGGTCCTTATCGTGTCGTCGAACGTCGATCTCCTGTCACATACGTGACCGAGCCGATCACGCCATCTACAGACAGGCGATGCCTTGGTCGTGAGACTGTCCACGTGAGTCGTCTCAAGCCATATCACGACCCACTCCTAATCTCGTCACCTTGACTTGCCAGGATGGCTCGTCTTCGTCGCCGGGGTATTGTAGAGAGGAAGAGTATGTGCCGCAGTGGGTCACGCCTTGAGCAAGAGGAGCGGAGCGCGAGCTGTTCCCCCGAGCGTTGTGTTTCCTGCGTCGGTTGCTGCCGCCCGCTTTCCGCATCAATAGACCTGCTGTTCAAGTACTACTTGTGCCAATAAACCCCGTTCCAATTAAAATAATTTTGTTAATTAATTTTTGTGTATTATAATTAGTGGGATAATCTTTCCGTCGTAGTTGAGAAATTGTCTGTGAAGACGGCAAGTGCTAACTATTATAATTTTTCAAGAAAAAATGTGTATTGCTGAACAAAAAAAAACATCCTGCATATATTCAATGAAGTGGATAAGGAGGCGATCACCACTGTCGCTATGTTGGTAGAGCAACAGATGCATTATTTGAAAGTCACAGGCTCAATCCCTGCCTTTAGCAGGTTATCTTTCCGTCCACTTTTTTTTTCTTCACATTTACGTTACATTTACCAGTAATAACATCCCCCCATGTAAGAAAAGGTAAGAAAAAAAGTAAGAAAAATGAGACCCGAAAACTCCTCGTTCATTCGACTGTGCCAGCAATGTTGATCTGCATCGCATGCACATAGACCTTTGCTATGTGTCTCGTGGGTGAGTAGTGCTTGTCCTACCATAGATATTTTGTTAATAGGGTTTCCATGCGTATGGTTTATTGCTGCAAAGTTCTATTATTTTTGTGCTACCTCACATACATCGCTATGTCCCTGCTATCGGGAGCTTCTAGCTGTGTGTTTTGAATTGTGGTTTTCGGTTTCATACTTTTTTTGACAGTGTGTTTACTCGCTGCGGCAGTTCAGTAGCTGAGCAATCCTGGCTGCTTTAGTAAAGTTTTGATGGCAAAATGCAGACATGTTTGTGTATCTATATGCAAATTAAAAAATAACCATTGAGCTAGTTGAAATTAAGCTCAAGCCTTCAACCACTGTGGCGGTCTAGGTGGTACAGTGCTCGACTTATAACCAAAAGATTGTGAGATCAAATTTCAGCCGGGCGAGGGGGGGGGGGGGGGGTGGGGGCACATTTCAATCAAGGTGAAATGCTACAGGCTCGTGTTCCTAGATTTAGGTGCTCATTGAACAACACCACATAGTTGAAATTTTTAGAGCCCTCTACTGTGGCATCGTTCATAACCGTGCCATGCTTTTGGGATGTAGAGATGTAAGACTCCTATAAGCAAAAGGGAATGATTAACTCAAGTTTGTTAACACTAGTTTGTTAACACTATGAGCAAATCAAACACTCAGTCTGAGTTTGTTTCTCTTGTGCAGAACACTGGAAAAGCTCCGTAAAACCAAGGAAACAAGGTATTGCAACCTCATTGAGATTCTGTTCGGTACAGTGTCTTCAACTGAAGCATCAATAACGACCTCCCAGAAGCCTATCGGTGCGTTTTACTTATTTATGTAGCTCAGAAAAGGCATGATTCCGATTTTAGGTCTGATCTGTATGAGGAACTGGTTCATATCCAAATTTCGAGGCTGCTCTTTATTTTGTTGTGAAAGAGTTTTATTCCACAGGTCAGAAGTGGCTTAATGAATCCTTAGTTCTGAATCTGAAATGTGATCTTTTCATCACTTGTGCTCGTAGCAAGTGTATTTCTGTGCAGTGTATAACAGCGTTGGTTATGTTGACTTCTTTTAATATAAGGTAGGGCTCAAAACGAATACGGAAAAACAAAGATAATGTGTGATAGCCTGGCGAAAACGGAAAAAAAGTTGAAGACCGAGAACCATACATTGGAGTGCAAACAAGAATATGTATACGGAGGGCAACTACTCATGGGGGAACCTAATCACAAAAAACAAATTTACCGAAGAATGCGAATGTGCTGAAGTGCATTCAGCAACATTCAGCAGCATTCCCAAATAGTGTCTGTAAATCTGCCACTATCATTAAAGCAAGAAGTAAACTACCACTGCATACTGTCAGTTCTGACGTATGAGGGCTGAAACATGGAGATTAACAAAACAACTTGAAAGGGTCCACTCTGTGCATAGCAGTTGTAGAAGCTTAGCTACGGTTCCAGTTGCACACAGCTGCACCGTGTGTGTATTAGTGACCCCTTGTAGCGCGATTGAACGCAGCTACGATGGGTTCAGGCGAATAAGGCAATGGGCTTGGTCAACAAGACAACATTTTCTTACTTTGTTAGCAATAATGCATAAATGTCGCGTTGAGGGATCGTTCACTCTGCGCAGAGATAAAAAAGCAAGGCTTGCTCCTTTGGCCGTGGCTCACAGGGGTCTTGGAGGTAGAACGTCTGTGGCCACCTGCCGGTGTCAAAGAGAGCATCTTGCTGTCTCCATGCTAGTTTTTTTGCACATCCGGTTTCTCTCTGCCCAGTGAGGGTCGTTTCTCCTGTCGAGAAAGAGTAACCCATCCTGTGGGCTGGTAAGAGGGGGGGAAACTGTGTACGCCGGCCGCAAGGTGAAGGGTCCTTGTAAGGAGGCTCAAGTGCTGCTCTCTGAAGGACTGGTTTGTCCTCATGGCCACGCTACAGACTAGCATGGGCGTGCATGCTCACTACAGCAAAATCTGAAAACAATGCAGTGTGCAATGGAACATTTCAGAGGTTGCAGGACTGCAGAAAGGGTAAGAGAGGAGTTGTGGATATGCTAGCTTACATCAAGCAAAAGTTCCAGTGGAGAGTCCAGACAACAGAATGGTTACCAGGGGATGGAAAAGGCAGTCGGGGAACCCAGAGATTTAGATAGAGTGGCGAAATTAGGAAGGTCGCTGGGATAAATTGGAATCAGCTTACACAGGAGAAAACTGTAGATAATTGAAAGAGATTTTCATTCCACAGTGGACAGGCTGGCAATGATGGGATGAATCCAACCGGCATTAAGGCCAAACAAGGCAGAGGGGACATTTGTTGCGGTGTAGTATTTTTGACCTAACCTGAATGCAAATGAAGTGCTGTGGGCAAAAGAACACACTTTCTTGTTAGTTGTTCCAAACCCAGAAGCTTTGTATCATGTGAGAGCCTCGTTTCAAAAGACTTCGATTAGCATGCAAGATTTTACTAGGATTATATGCTGCCCTTTGGCAAAAAGAGTGTTCCACACATGCAGCAGCGCTTCGTTGCATGTGGTCTGAGCCGATTGTCGGTGAATAAAATGCGTTGACTACAGTTTACTGTTAATATCTACGCCCTTCTATACTGAATCGGTGCAGGACGCCTATGCAACGTTAACATTATCTGCGAGTAAAGCGCATTTTGTCTTTCATAGAGATGATCGCCCTGGGTGGCTCTCTTCACGCTTTCGCACGAAATCAGGCATTTGCTGTGTTGTTTGTACGGGGTTAGCTTGTGTTTCGCCTGTTAAGCACCGCTGTAGCGTGACTGAACTACTTATTTACATCTTTGTCATCTGCATACTACGCAAAAAAAAAGAGGAATAAAGATTGTAGAAAGCCCGAATATCTGTGCGATTAGTTCAGTACCACCGTTTGCACCTTATACACATATGATTTTCTTCTCTCATTCTGTTCATTATGAAATGTGGGACAGTCGACAAGTCTAGTCAGGAAAGCTTGGTGGCTGATGACGCTTTAGGCTACACTGTGTTCACCACGTGTACGCACATGTTCTTGCATCAGTAAGAATCTTATATGAGAGTTCAGCAGAAAGCTTTCATTGATAGATTACGTGCATGACGGTGCTACAAAAAAAAGCCTGCCTAATGGGACAAGCATTTTTTTTTTCCAGGCAAAAAATTACCACTGCCTTCTGTCGGTCGCTACCAATACCACACAAATGCTGAAGACAATGTAAAAAGATAATATTTTCAGGGAAATTATATGACATTATATATAAAGCATGCTGTCTGAATTAATTTCCAACATCTGCGCTCGTTAAAGCGTTCTTAGATCTAAGCACAGGTTTGCCCACAGTAACTCTTTTTTAAGTACAGTGTAACAAAGTCTCAGAGTTTATGTGATAGTAATATTTAAATAGAAATATATTAATATTTCTATGTAGTAGTACCACGGCTTGATAAACACAACTGAGGCTCGTGGCATGAGCGATAAACTACCAACAAACAGCACGCAATTGCATGACCGAGAGCCTGATTTTTTTTTTTTTACGACCGAGTTCCGATAAAAAAACGTGGCATTCACACAGCATTTAATAGTACTCATGTTTCGGAGGATGCCAAGAGCATTTTGCGAGAAGATGCACGGATAAGACGGGGGAGGTTCCGCCCACAGATAGAATGCAATGTCAGTTACTTGCTAGAATGTTAACGGCGTCGTCACGGGTCATCGTGCGAGGTTGCCGCGAAGTTAGCAAAGTGCATTGTAATCAGTTGATTACACTGATTTAGTTGATTGCACGTGATTACACTGATAGCCTGGCTGCCGGGTGTAATACACCACTGGTGCATGAGAGGCCAATTGTACTAGCTCTTTTTGTGGAGGCCTGATCGTTGCTTTATCCTGTGCGAGTGCTCCGTGTGTTCTGCTAAGAGTAAAGCACCTCAAGAAGGGCTTATTCTTTGTCTGCATCTGACTCTTGACCACTAGATGTTGCGTAACATGGAAGCGTCGGTGCAGGGCGAGTGGCACGCAATGGGCTACCGCAGAGCGCACAACTGGCTTTCAGTACTTTAACGGTTCAAGTGAACTTTTTATGCATGCAATTGTGTCGTATTTGAAGACTGCACTAGCTGTGTTCTCCTTGTATCTCCTTCCGAAAAGAGTTTTTCAACAAGGACCTGGACGAATCACAGCAGGAGGCAGTGGCCTTCTCCCTGAAGCAGAAGGAGCTGGCCATTATCCACGGTCCACCAGGGACTGGAAAGACGACTACCTTGGTGGAAGTCGTACTCCAGTGTTCTATGCAAGGCTCAAAGGTGAAAACTTGTGGCTAGGCTCAAGCTCTTTGCTCAAGCTCTTTGAAATGCTCAAGCTCTTTGAATATTCGAGCTAATGTTTCAGTGTTCATTTACAATTCAACACAAATTTAAGGTTTGCAAAATTTCAAAGAGCGTTTGGAACACATGAATAAATGTATCTTACTGCATGTGGTCCAACAAAAGAGCAAGAGTTTGCAAAACACAGCTTGACTCTAAAATCTGTAAAAAAAGTGTCTATGGAAGCCTAGTACTTACAGGAGGAAAGCCTGCTTGTGTCAAGGCAATCAACCGTGAAATCAAAATGGGCTGGTAGTCATACAGTAGACATTCTCAATTCATGACTGGCAGCTTATCATCTCACTTGAATGGAAACTGTACAACCACTAAATATTGCCAGTTCTAACATTTAGGGATAAAAACCTTGAAACTCGAGAAACTCAAAAAACAAAGACACTCGAGAAAAAGATGAGAAGTACTGAGCGTCATATGGTAAGGAATTAAAAGACAGCACAGGGGGTCAGAAAAAAAAAAGGGGGGGCATAGCCAGTATGCTAACACAGAAGTTTAGGCATTGGGGAATCCCAACAGCTTTTCCAGAGTGCTGCAGAATCCCGAACATTTTACTTGTGCATATCAAAGTGCTCGTTATGCATTTTAATGAAAAAACTGACTCAGAGCAGTGGCAAATCACTGTGTATGAAAACTGTATCTTATGATTGCTGACACGCCATGAATAAGGCCCTGAGATGCCTGTTCATGTTGCTGGTACCGGTTTATCACGAGCATGAATTACCAGTGCTTTGCTCGTGCCATCACCAATGGTCAGCAAATCATAAAAGCTTCATGGTTAGCTCTAGATGATGCTTTAGGGCTGCTCCCATGTGGGTCTTTTGCTGCCTGCAGACACTTGATGTGCAATTGCAGCATGTGATACCTTCATTAACAGCAAAATGCAGTGTAAATTTGCTTGAGTTGTTAATTAGGGCAAAATGGGAGCGAGTTGCACTCGTTCTGACTGCTCATTGAATTTCGCGGGACCCAGTTTGAGAACCAATCACCTAGCAGATACAAAGTTAAAAAAGATGGACCTGTGCAGGTCACATCACGAGAAAGACAGACAAATGGCATATGGTTAGAGTGAGAGAGTGGATGCAAAGATGAGAAGCGTAATTGAGGACAGCGACCACTCATCAGAAAATAATTTCAGTGCAGGATGAAGTTGCTATTTTGTGAAAATGAAAGGTCACATCTCACGATTAAGTGCAGGTACTGCCAGCAGCCTGGTTAACCTTTCTTATTTTAATGCTGTGAGTGCTTATGTGGAAAACTTTCAAATGTATCGCATTTCACTTTAACACGCACGCTACTTTCGCTCAAGCTTAAACAACTGATGTACTAAGGGGAGAGGCTACTCGAAAAAAACGTTTCTTTAATCCATAGCCTAGGGAAACCAAATTTTTGCTCTGTTCGTAGACTTTTATGCTCACTTAAAATAGGTAAGCACTTTTATAGTAAGTTGCATATTTTTTGTTTTGTCCCATGACAGTGTGTAAAATATTGTTCCTTTGGACACAATTTTTATGGAATAGATCCATTAAGGCCTCATATTGCTCCACATTAATTTTAGAATGCAAGTAACCAGTAAAAATGTGTACAAAATACATTTTATGGACAAGAAAAATTTTATTGTGAGAAGTCTTAGAATGCTCTGACTATACTAATTGCTTGCTGGAGGTTTGTAACAATTATACAGGCGATATCAAGTTTTAGGAGATACTTGCATTTTTCACTTGAGTGTGTGCAAGATTTCATCCCAATCTGGCTCTCAGAAGTATCAAAAACATGATGTCAGAACTCAAGAAGTTGCCCGAACTGTATCCTGAGAAAAAGTTATTTAAAGGTGTAAGTGACAGCTCATCTACACGGCAAAGGTATGTTTCTTTAGGTGATTTCTTCCGTCATGAAAGCTTGGCAGTCATTGTTATTTTGAGCATGTGGCTTTAGTGAACCCCTCATGTGAAATGCAATGGCAAGCAGCTAGGTGACCATTTCCAGGGGCTCTAGACAATAAGCTCTTTCTTTATTTTTTATTCAAGAATTACGCCGCATTGCCCTTGGGTATTACAGCAGGGGAGTTCACAACAGAGCTACAAATAAGTCTTCATTTCCAAGGCTTCTTTCATTCTGCTACACCCCTTAGAAAAAAAGAATTAGCGAACATGCACATCCTGGCCGGTGTTGACAGATTTAGAGTTTGTAATGATCAGGAAGGATATAATTTTAGTAGCAATTTTAACCTCCTTCAAGTGTGGCCTGATTTGTACATTCCTCTGAAAAGGAAAACTTCAGCTTGAAGGTGAAAACAGCCAGTGCTTGTCTTGTCTATTTTTTGTGGTCAGTCCGAGGTAGTGCTGAAGTTTTCAGCTTAAAAAATGAATAGTAGTTGCAGGAATTAAATTTTAGTAGGATGTGAGTTATAACCAGTAAAATATGCTACACTTCATATTTATTATACTGTAGCATATAGCTTGTATAACAAGCTATTGAACTTAAAAATTGGTTAATTGGTGTTATGGTAATGCGTTCATTTAACCTTAGCAAGGAGCTTTGCGACTGTTAGTTTTCTTTTCTAATGTGTTTTTATGGTTTAACATTTTTATGCAGCAGTGAAGCCCACCTTACTGGAGTTGCATGTCATTTATTATTTTATTTTTTATTTTATTTAGAGGTTCTGCAGGCCTATACTTAGGCCCTAGCAGGAGGGGCAACAACAAAAAAAAAAATAGAAAGTTGTACACTGTCGCACCACATAATTGGACGACTTATAGAGCTCTTAGCCAGCAGTTACGGCAGATAAACAATGAACATACGCACCAAAGTCTATAAATAATTCACTCGGCCACTGCTAATAGGCCATATTCATACATAATTCAAAACTAAACTAGACAAAGAAAGCTTCAAGTTGTTTTTCAGTATCTTCAGATTGAAAATCACTTATTGTTAAGTCGGCAATACTAGTTCTAGGGAAAAAACTATTTTCGAAAGCAGTAGTACGAGCAAAAACGGGTGCCAGTGAATTATGTCATGTTTTTCAAGAAGATAGAGGTTTCATAGTTGCGCAAACTTATTGCAACTTTACTGAAAATAATTTTGTGTAGAAACATTAACCTTAATTTCCCTTCGAGATTCCAATGTTTGGATGCCATTAAATTGCATTATTTGTGTTGGCAGATTGTGTCTTTTATATTTGCTACTAATGAATCTGATCGCCTTTCGTGGAACTTTTTCTAGCTAGACAACGTTTTTTTTACATTCAGGGTCCCAAGCAGCCGAGGCGTATTCAAGCTTTGACATAATACAAACACTTTATGCCAATAATGTGGTCTCCTTCGTGGAACATTTAAGTTTCCTTTTAAGAAACCAGTTTCCTAAGTGAAGCCTGGCATATGCTGGCAATGTGATCTGACCATGTAAGTGTTTTGGTCAAAGTGACTCCTAGGTACTTGTATTTTTCTACTTCTTTGAGTGGGTTATTGCGGAGACAATAAGTCTGCTCAACAAGTAAGGAGACAATACGCCTGTTCATTCATTTCGAAAACTTCCAAGTTTTAGATAGTTCATGCCATAGTGACTTCAAGTATTGTAACATCTGTTCGAATATTTTAAGGTCTCGAATATTCACACATGCCCAGTAATTACTGTTCTGCAGTGTTAATCAAAAGAACAGCCTGATTTTAAAAGTAGGCCTTTTCAAACCAGGCACGACATTGAAAAGTGGATGGTGCTGCCACCATGGTCTTTTCTTGGATTTTATTCGTGTCTGCTACGGCTTGCTGTGCTAGGGCTTGCTGAAATTGTGCTCGCTAGAAGTAGGCTACGGTGTGGTACAAGGTCGGGCTTACCAAGTTTCAAGAATTTTACCAGGTCACACAACTCCAAATGTGGTCAGTATACTTCATAATTCATGCCAGCACAGTGGTTTCTGTATGTAGTCTTGAAAAAATGAAACAGAGACTGTCATTCTTTTCTTTAATGATCTGCTTCTAGACTCAATAATAATTACAGCTTTGAAAAAATCGTTGGGCATAATGAAACATTCGAGGGCTGCCGTGGTCATTGGCCGGTGCACAATTGCTGTATGTGCATAGCCGGGCGGATAAGTATGATTGGCTCTTCAGGTGTTGGTGTGCGCCCCTTCGAACGTTGCCGTTGACAACCTGGTGGAGAGGCTGCTGTGCACGTCATTGAAGGTTGTGCGCCTCGGTCACCCAGCACGCCTGCTTCCAGCCATCGCTCAGCACTCCCTCGACGCCATCTTGGCCAGATCGGACGACTTTGGCATCATCGGCGACATCCGCAAGGAGATCGACGAGCTGATGGTGAGACGTCTTTATAACCATTGCCTGCTTTAACAATTCTGCTTCACACTTTTTTGTGCCTTTACTCTATTGTTGAGGCTGTCAAAGCATTGTTTCATTCATCATAAAAACAGTGAAAGAACCAGCACGAAGCACATAAGAAGGCCTTGATTTCTGTGCTGTTTTTAGAATGCATTTCGACTAGCTGGCCCAGCTTACTACATTCTTGCTTTATTTTATGCCTTCACTTCTATCTACTCAATAGTGCTACATGTAGCCTGTTGGTATATGCGATTCATCATTTCAGGATTAAAATAACATGTCACATGTTGTAGGGGCCCTGTGGCCACAAATTGTTAACAAAAAGAAATATTTCTGGTTGTGTCTTGCTTATTTTTGCCTCTATTGCTTTAGTAGCACAACTGCAATCTCTTCTGCAAGAGTGTTTGCCATACAGATGAATATTTTTGCTTCCAGCTTGATGAATGCCCCGAGTTTTTAACACCTCTTTTGATCCAGCTGTATAAGCTCAGCTATGCTCAGTTACTCAGTTATTACTAACACAAGAAAAAAAATCTAAGCTTCACCAACAGAACCGCAGCATGTCTGCCCGGAAGAAAGTCATGCTAGCTGGTTTCTGCTCAAACTGTAACTGCTTTACCTCGGGTAAATACTGTGTATAATAAGAGCTAAAGGTTAATCATTACTGCCTGCAACATTGTGTTTGGCTTGAGAGACACTGAAAAAGTTTACCAGGACATTCGGGTTAAATCTAGTGAAGCAATATGTGTACTGGGTAGTTATCTATTTGAAACATTCAAGAATCGCTCAAGGGGGGACACGGGTCTTAGAAGGCCAAAAATGGCAAAAAAATCGACTTTTTGAAGCTGACATTTTCGAAATCTGCGCCTTTTTTGCACTTATCTGAGAAGTTTCTAGCTTCTCGCGTCATTATTTTTGGCGCAAAATCAATTTATAACATCCCTGTGAGATGAATGTGAGTGCAAATTGACGCTAAAATCGCGCTTTTTCCGCGCCAATTTGTTGCCGTTACACACGAGCTATCGTGTTCATCTGGTCTCGTTTGGAATGGTCGTTCTTCATCTTCAATTTCCCGCCACCGCTAGCTCACCTTACTCATTCGTTTTTTAGCAAAGACGCGTCACCGAGAAGCACTAGCGCGCAATTCAATTGGCTGCTTGGGGCACGTGAAGCATCCGATTGGCCAAGGGGCGCTTTCGGCGTCTGCTTCACCATCGTGACGCGCACGGACATGCGCCATTTTGTCATGGTGCTACTGACTGCTTGCGGCAGTAAAAAAGTTCCGTGCTACAGTAATTTGTGAAGCGGGTGTGGCGGTGGTTCGTTCGCTGTGAACTTCAGAAAGATACCCGCTATGGCTCAGGACAACGAGGATAACGAACTCGACGCGGTCAACGGCGGTCGCCGAGTCACCGGTGTAGGCCTAACTCACATATGAGCCCGTTGGTTGCCGACAACGTTACTGAGAACGGCTGTGTTTTGCAGCCTCATCAGTTAGAGGACGGCAAGTAAAAAGCAGAAGTGAAGCTACAAGAGATATAAATTTTTGTAGTGACGGAACCGAAGCGCAGTCTTATCGCTAAACCCGCCGATGTTGTGGTTCCCCCCGCCTGACTAAAGGACCTTGAACTGCGCGACGGGTTGTCAGAGTGGAGTACGGCGCGCGTCGACCAACAACAGAAACTCAATCCGTTCGCAGTGAACATGCTCGCTGTTGTGTCAGCGAGCGGCGTCCGACGGCGAGGACCCGACGACTGAACGAGAGACGCAACGTGCGCCGGCACGCCCCCCCGACACGCGCAGTAGAAGTGAGTTGACCGGAGCCCGTGGGAACCCAACAAAGACTGAGCCGACCAGCGGCCGTTTATTGAACGACACACAATGGACATGCGGACACACGCGATTGGCTGCATGCAATCACGTGTGTGCCGTTACAGGTGAAATCTGTTGAACAGAGTACACACTAGGGCGCACTCAGTGCGCACGGCACTCACAGGTGGCGCCACGACACATCATCTCCCCCCCCCCCCCCCCCCGTCGACAAAATGAGCATTATCACAGGGTAACACTAGAAAACGTCCCAGGATCTCCACTAAGGAATGGTCACGCCACACGAGCGGCGGGGAGAAGAACAGTTCGCGCACTGGCACAAATGGCCTAATACAACAAATACGTCGCATATCTTGTGAAACGAAATACACTGCAAAAAAAAAAAAAACACAGAACTGAAAGTTAGGAAGAACTCTTTTGACCTTAAGTGACAAAATCTTTGAGCCAGTCAGGTCGTTTTATCTGACGGCGCGGACGCATAGAAGTCTCAGTAGAACTTGTTGAAGTGCGACCAGGTTCAGTCGTCTTTGAAAACCTTGTAGTCCCTTCACTTTCCCCCTCCCCAGGGTTGAGATTTAGTGGATTACTTGAAAAAGGTACCCGCACCGGGTCCTGCTGACTTCCTAACGTTCCTTGGGGAACAACTGATTCAGACCCTTCACTATAAGAGATCTCTGACGAATCAGAGTCTGGCTGAAAACTGGGGGTGGAGCCCTGCAACGTAGGTGCACCAGGGGACTGACTGCCACAAAGATCTAAACTGGAATAAGAGTAAATAAGTTCTTTGGATGTAGTAGAAAGGGCAACATTCTGGAAAGAATCCCTAGGAATTACTGTTAACTTGGATGCATTCCACACTTTTCCGTCACTGAGGAGAAAAGTGGACGGCGCAACCTGAGCCTTCACTGTAAGAGGCCTACTATACTTGAAAAAGCCTTTCTTATGGAGTCTTACCTTAACCAAATCGCCGACCTTTATGCGGGTTTGCTGCGCACCTTTCCTTTTGTCAAAATACCCTTTGCTCTTATTCTGTTTCGCTGCAACCTGACTCCGGACATGAGGCAACCCATTGTGCGACTCCGATACTTTAGGACGAATCCTAAAGTTGCTAATGTCTACTTTGGAACGAGGTTGTCGACCGTGCAGCAAAAAAGCTGGAGACAGGCCAGTCACCGCATGTGGTGTGACCCTATAGGAACTCAAAAATTGTGTGATGCTCCTCGAGGCATCTTTACCTTCAAGTCTGGCTACCTGCAAATGTTCCTTAAGAACCCTGTTAAGGCGTTCTATTTGACCGTTGGCCTGGGGTAATAATTGGACGAAAATATATTATGGATTCCCTGTTCCTTTAGATATTCCTGAAATTGTACAGAGACAAATTGTGGACCATTGACAGTTTCTAAGAACTCTGGTAGCCCTTCCCGGCTAAACGACGATTCCAACAGCTTAATGACATCCTCTGTGGAGATAGAATTCGTGCCAAGAACCTCAGGCCATTTTGAATAGTAGTTGACTAAGGTAACAAGATACCTGGGAAAAGATACATTTAACGGGCCGTCAATGTCCATACCCAACTTTTGCCACGGCCCTTCAGGGCATTCAACGGGCTGCAACGGGGCTACATGCGGCTTGGCCGACTTGTCTGTCAGCTGACAGATGTGGCAATGCTTGACATGTTCTTCTACAGAACGATCCATTTGGGGCCACCAATACCTTTCACGCAGAAGTTGCTTAGTACATACTATCCCTTGATGATTTTCATGTGCTGATTGGAGGAAAGTAGGTACCAGAACACTAGGAATGACTACACGGTCACCGCGCATGAGTAATCCGTCAACACAAGATAGTTTATTCCTAACATGAAAGTAAGCCATTAACTCATTGTCTATATGCTTCTTAAAAGGCCAGCCCTTGGATACACATTCACAGACTTTTTGCAACGTCACATCTGCATTCGTTGCAAGTTAGACGGTTTCTTTGTCAACTACAGATGTCACTAAAGACACTATTTCTTCATCCTTGTTAAATTCTGGAAAGGTCTGAATTGGCAGCCTAGACAGGGCATCAGCGACCACGTTTTCTGAGCCCTTGCAATATTCTAAGTCAAAGTTGTAATACAAAAGTCTAGCTGACTACCACGAAATCCTTAAAAGCCGTCGGCCTGCATCACCTGCGGTTAACAAAGCAACTACAGCCTGATGGTCGGTTCTAAGGGTGAAACGTCTACCCCAGAGGTAAATATGCCACCTTTTACACGCGAATAGACAGGCAAGCGCTTCGTGTTCACCCACAGAGTATTTTCTTTCAGTATCTTACAAGGTTCTCGACGCAAAGGCTACTGTTTCAAGCTTAGGACCATACCGCTGCTGTAACACAGCCCCGATGCCCACGTCAGATGCATCGGTTGTAACCACCACAGGTTGCTCAGGATTAAACAGCTTAATGACAGGCGAACAAGTCAGGCGCGTTTTCAACTGGTTAAAACTGCATTGGGCATCCTCCGACCAGCAAAACTTTTGGCCCTGCCTGAGCATGAGACGAAGCGGTTCAACTAGGTCTGCATAGTGATCAATGAACTATGCATAGTATCCTGCCAGACCTAAAAATGACTGTAAAGACTTAATGTCTGTAGGAGCTGGGGCATTTACTATAGCCTTTACTTTACTTTCTAACGGCGATATGCCATTAGCAGCTAAAATCCGGTGTCCCAAGAAGCTAAGTTCTTTCTCGGAAAAAAGACATTTATCTTTCAACTTCATGCCACTGTTGGCTATGCAAGTCAAGATTTCAATCAGGCTCGCGTCATGCTCAGACTGAGCCTTACCCCACACAAGGACATCATCCAGATAGCAAATTACATTCTTGCAATCTTTTAAAATCTGGGACATCATTTTTTGAAAAACTGCAGGCGCGGACGCCAGACCGAAACAGACATGCTTAAACCGGAACAAGCCATCATGCGTGATGAACGTCGTTAAGTCCCTACTGCTCTCCCCTAACAACAGCTGGTGATCAGCTGACGCTAAGTCTAGCTTAGAAAAACGAGTGGCTCCATGAAACATCTGCAACAACTCTTCAACTTGCGGCAAAGGATACCCATCGATGATTATTGCCTTATTCGGTTCCCTGAGATCTACACACAGCCGGATGCTTCCATTTCTCTTGCGGACGACGACGAGTGGCGAGATCCACTCGGAAGCGTCGACGCGTTCGATGACATCCGAGTCCTCGAGTCGTCGCAACTTGGTCGCCACTTGATTGCGAAGAGCCAGAGGGAGACGTCTCAGCTTGGATGCAACCGGAGTTACACCTGGCCGCCGTTGAATGCGATGAATGAAACCCTTGACGAGACCCAACTCGTCGCTGAAGAGCTGCTCGAAGCCCGAAGGCACGTTGGAGGGACACTGCACTTCACATGATGCGAGTCAACACGTCAACGACGCGCCGTCAATCTGGGTGCCCAGTCGCTGAATGGCGTCAAGGCCCAAAAGCGATGTGCCCTTATCGGTGACGTAGAAGACCACGGAGCAAGACAGCTGCAACACTTTGACTGGAGCTTGGAAGGAGCCAAGAATCTTGATGCACTGCTTGGAGAAGTTTCGCAAGTCATCTACAGCTTTGGACAGGCTGTGCTGTTTGCTGAAATGACGCTGGAAGTCTTCTGCAGTCATCAAGGATACAGATGCTCCTGTATCCACCAGTAGTCGCAGGGTAACACCATCGACCACAGTGTGGACGACTAAGTCTTTTCTGGATGAGGTGCTAACTGTGAGCACGGACAACGAAGGAGGATTCGAAGATAACACTGATGAGCTTGAAGTTGAGTTCAACTCAGTGGAGGCCTGCTGCTCCGGTACGACGTCGACAGCTCCCCTCGAAGAGACGCGCTGTACAGGGGCAGTCTTGCGGCACATCGACGCGAAATGTCCCCAAGCGTTGCACGTATTGCAACGTCGACTTCGGGCTGGACAATTTCGAAAACTTGAGTGGTGCCATCTGCTTCCGCAGCGGTCGCACAATTGAGGTTGGAAGTCGCCTTGAGACTTCTCATTTGCGACTGGAGCACGGCCTCTCCGACTGGCGCGGCCATTCTTTCTCTTCGCGCCGCCATATTGGGCGCCTTGCCCAACGGCTTCGACATGTTCTGGTTGACTGGGAGCAAACGCTTGGTTCGCCAAGGACAATGCTTCGAGCGTCTGACCGACGTCTTCCGCTTTCTCCAAGGACAACTCTTCGCCGTATGCCAGCAGCTTCTCTCTCACCCGCAAGTTGGACGAGCCGTGAATAATCTGATCGCCGATGCGTTCCGTGTACGTGAGCCCAAACTTGCACCGTACGGCTTTCTCCTTCAGAACTGTCACGTAGTCGAGGAAACCCTCGCCGGGGAGTTGACGATGACTAGTGAACTCGTGACGTTCAACTAGTGGATTAGGGGACGCGGCGAAAAGCTGGTCGAGCTGCTTGACGAGACTGTCATACTTTGTAACGGCCGGAGCCGAAGAATCTGGGTCAGATGCCGGCGTCGTTGGCGCCGCATTGCTCGGCTCGTGTCGGGCTTCTTCCTGTTCGGCTGCCGCGAAATACCTCCGCTGTCCTTCCTGTCCCAGCAGGCTGACGAGTGCCGACGCACGACGTGCGTCGTTCCAGTCGCTGCCGCCGGCCGCCTCGAGGTGGGCCTGAAACATTTTTTTCCAATGAGTCCACAGAACCGGGGGCGGCCCCGGCAGCTAAAGGAAGACAGGAAGGTGCTCGAAGAGAGCCATGCCGACAGGAGAGGTAGTACAGAGAGGTGTGGGGCGAAGCAAGGGCGAAGGCCTAGGCGAGAGCTTGCCAGAGTCTGCACACAAAGAGCGCTAGGCCTCATGGGTTCTTTCTGCCGTGGTAGGAACCGAGGCGAAGAACATCCTTGTAGCCATTCTGTTGTGTCGGCGAGCGACGTCTGACGGCGAGGGCCCGACGACTGAACGCGAGACGCAGCGTGCGCCGGCACGCGCCCCGACACGCGCAGTAGAAGTCAGTAACCGGAGCCCGCGGGAACCCAACAAAGACTGAGCTGGCCAGCGGCCGTTTATTGAACGACACACAACGACATGCGGACATACGCGATTGGCTGCATGCAATCACGTGTGTGCCGTTACAGACAATATCTGTTGAACAGAGTACACACTAGGGCGCACTCAGTGCGCGCGTCACTCACAGGTGGCACACAACACAACACTCGCGGCCCCCGCAATGGAGGCTACTGGCAACAGGTAGACTGCTTTTAACGACGTGTTCGCAACGTTGTCGCAATCTCCGCTCGAAAATGCGGCAGTCTTACGTGAAAAGGAAACTTACACCTCGGCACCCGTGTAGCCTCGAAATTGATGAGCGAGGGAGCAACTTTGGTTCGCGACACTTACGGGTAACTTATTCTTGACAAGCCGGAAAACATCGCCGCGTTATTGGACGGATCGTGGATGACGCACGCACATTTGTCGCACATCGCCGTCAGTACAGTCACCGAACTGATAAGCGGCCTCGCGGCAGACGAGCACACGGCGACAACTTGCTACAGGACTAGAAGAAACGACACGCTCGTACAAACAATCTGTCCTATTACATTCCCGGTGCATAATAACTGACTAAAAGTATGTGTGCCATAATATTTTTTCCTAGGAACGACGAAATTAAGTTTTAACAGCATTATTCTCGAAGCACAGATTTTGCCCACTTTCTTTTGCTTGTTCGGTAAAAGTGGACCTAGGACAGCTGGAGCTGTAATTGTTTTCGCACAATGTAGCTAAATGTGCACAAAAAACAATGTTGAGAGCCTATTCTTGAACGGCAGCTACATTTTTTTATTTTAATATAAAAATTTCTGTATTTAGTTACATGCAATGAACTTTACTGTGCTGTAATTCGAGAAGTACTCGTTCAATTTTCGATCAGCTTGCAGCATTGCACTCCTTAGGCTTTCTAGCATTCATTTATATTTCAATGGCTATGTAATTATAAGTGCATACATTTTTACAGTTAAAAATGTTAGAAATCTTTGTTTTCATTTTCTCAAAATGGCAATATTGTACACCCTGCATGAAAATTACTGCAATATATCTGAAACTATTACAGATAGCAGAATATTTTATTTTGCAGCATGAAGCTATATGTGTGGAGCACACAACATAGGAGGCAGATTTTGATTTTTCTTGATGCAAGTTGATCAAACTAGTCTTTTGTGTGACCACACAATGGCCACATTCAGGGCTGTGAAGTTTAGTGTACTGTAAAGTAAGAAATAAGGACCCATTCAAAAAACTGCTTCTTATGTTGCATGTCTTATACTTTCTACTGTCAATCCCTATGTTATTTATTAATTTTTGACAGGTGGTTATTTTTATAATGTGGTAATAACAATAGAAATTGTTATCTTGATTATTTAATTAACTAATGAAGCTACAGAAAAAGTAACTACATTTTTGGAATCCGGAGAACTAAGTAAGCATGCCAACTTTTGTCACACTTGGTTCAAAAATAAATGAGAGAGCCTTAAGAACCATGTTCCCTCTTGAGTCACTAAAATGAGTAAGTGCAATTGGGGGAGCACTTGTTCAAGTTCTCTCTGTGGGAGGGCCAGTCATCAAGGCTGTGGATCAAGCTGCCGTTTTGGCCTTAGTTTGCAGTCAAGTATAAAAGCCCCCCCCCCCCCCCCCAAAAAAAGAAAGAGAAAAGCTCTGCAGACATCCTTCCTTGTTGCACACTGTCATAATGTGCTTGTGAATAGAAAGCTCAAGTGTCCTCCAATTTTTTTCACCTATGCACAAGAGTGCAGACCATCATACTCAGCAGGTTTGCATACCACCATGCTACCACATGCTTCTGCATTGCCAAATGGACAACACAAATTGCACACACCGTGCAAAGGGTGTGAACTGGACTGTGGCACGTCAGGCTTTTTTCTTTCATTATCTAAGTCACATGTCACTGAGAATAGAGAATCATATGTAAAGCAGGAATCCTTTGTAGCAAGAAATTGAAATGTGCCTTCATATAAGTAATTGCAGCTTTGTTGCTGATTAAAAATACAATTTGCACCGTGTAACTGGAGCAGCATAGTAAGCGTTAAAGTCAAGGCTCTCCTGTCGACATCCAGTGCCACATCAACCATTAGCATTTTAAGTAGGCATATGCAAATATTCGAATATTTCTCGAGCGGTGTTTGCTATTCGATTTGATTCGCATTGGAAATTTTATTATTCGGGCTTCCCAAAGACAAATGCAGTCAACGTCCAACTGAAAGTAGCCACTCAAAATTTGCTCCACCTCAATACATTGGAACCTGAACTTGGCAACGTTTAACACTAGAACCTTATCTAGTGAGGGAAGTCTAGTTGTACCATTCGTGGAGCTAGAGGGTGTTAAATGAGATATGATAGGGCTCAGTGAGGTTAGGAGGACAGATGAGGCCTATACGGTGCTACAGAATTGGCATGTCCTTTGATATCAGGGTTTGGCTGACAGAAGAGAACTGGGAGCGGGGTTCTTAATTCACAGAAACATAGCTGCCAACATAGAGGAATACTATAGCATTTATAAAAGGGTGGTAGGTATCGTAATTGAACTGAATAAGAGATGCAAGATGAAGGTGGTACAGGCTTACGCGCCTATATCCAGCCACAATGACGCTTCGGTTAAAATTTGCTCCACCTCAATGCATTGGAACCTGAACTTGGCAACTTTTAACGCTAGAACCTTATCTAGTGAGGCAAGTCTAGTTGTACTATTCGTGGAGCTAGAGGGTGTTAAATGGGATATGATAGAGCTCAGTGAGGTTAGGAGGACAGATGCGGCCTATATGGTGCTACAGAATTGGCACGCCCTTTGCTATCAGGGCTTGGCTGACAGAAGAGAACTGGAAGTGGGGTTTCTAATTCACAGAAACATAGCTGCCAACATAGAGGAATACTATAGCATTTATAAAAGAGCGGTAGGTATCGTAATTGAACTGAATAAGAGATGCAAGATGAAGGTGGTACAGGCTTACGCGCCTATATACAGCCACAATGACGCTTCGGTTGAAAGCTTCTATGAAGACGTGGAATCGGCAATGAGTAAGGTAAAAACACAGTATACTATACTGATGGGAGACTTTAATGCAAAGGTAGGGAAGAAGCAGGCTGGAGACCAGACAGTAGGAGATTATGGCATCGGTGAGGAGAGCTACCAGTAGAATTCGCAGAACGCAATAGTTTACGGATTATGAATACCTTCCACCGAAAATGAGGAAACCGTAAGTGGACATGGAGCAGCCCTAATGGTGAAAATAAGAACGAAATATACTTTATAATGAGGGCACACCCAGGCATCGTGCAGGATGCGGTAGTGCTTGGCAAGGTACGATGCAGTGACCATAGAATGGTACGGCCTTGAATTCGCCTAGACTTGAAGAAGGAACGACAGAAACTGATATGCAAAAAGCTAATCAATGAGCTAGCACTGAAAGGGAAAGTAGAGGCATTCAGAGTCTCACTTCAGAACAGGTACTCGGCTCTTATCGAAGAAACCAGCCTCATCGTTTGCGCAATGAATGATAATCTGACGAGTATCATTACGGAATATGCAGTGGAAGTTGGAGGTACGGTACTTAGACAGAACACTGCCAAGCTGTCCCAGGAGACGAAGAACCTCAATAAAAAGCGTCAAAGCATGAAAGTCTCAAGTACAACAGGCAAAGTAGAACTGGCAGAGCTTTCGAAGTTGATTAATAGGCCTAAAGTATCCAATGTAAGAAGGTATAACATGAAGAGAAACGTACACACTCAGAAAAACGGAGGAAGTGTCAAAGCAGTGAAGAGAGAACTTGGGATAGGCAGAAATCGGATGTATGCACTAAGGGACAAAGAAGGCAAAATAACTACCAATATAGAGAGGATAGTTAAAATAGCGGAGGACTTTTACACAGACCTGTACAGTAGCCGGGACAACCTCGACCTTAAAACTATAAGAACTAGCAGTAACCCAGATGACACCCCACCAGTAATGATAGAAGAAGTCAGAAAAGCCTTGGAGAGCATGCAAAGAGGTAAAGCTGCTGGTGAAAACCAGGTAACATCAGATCTGCTGAAAGACGGAGGACACATTGTGTTACAAAAACTAGCCACCCTGTTTACGAAGCGCCTCCTGACGGGAAGAGTACCAGAGTTTTGGAAGAATGCTAACATCATCTTAATACATAAGAAAAGAGATGACAAGGACTTGAAGAATGACAGGCTGATCAGCTTGCTCTCTGTATTGATTGATACGTGGGGTTTAACGTCCCAAAACCACTATATGATTATGAGAGACGCCGTAGTGGAGGGCTCCAGAAATTTAGACCACCTGGGGTTCTTTAACGTGCACCCAAATCTGAGCACACGGGCCTACAACATTTCCGCCTCCATCGGAAATGCAGCCGCCAAAGCCGGGATATGAACCCGCGCCCTACGGGTCAGCGGCCGAGTACCTTAGCCACTATACCACCGCGGCGGGGCAGCTTGCTCTCTGTAGTATACAAGCTATTTACAAAGGTAATTGCTAACAGAGCTAAGAAAGCATTAGAATTCAATCAACCAAAGGAACAAGCAGGATTTCGAACAGGCTACTCAACAATGACCACATTCATACTATCAATCGGGTAATAGAGCAATGCTCAGAATATAGCCAACCACTATAAATAGCCTTCATAGATTACGAGAAGACGTGTGATTCAGTATAAATATCAGCAGTCGTTCAGGCACTGCGGAATCAGGGAATCGATGAAGTGTATACAAACATCCTGGAAGAAATCTACAGGGGATCAACTGCTACCATAGTGCTTCATAAAGAAAGCAACAGAATACCAATCATAGTATATCATAGTATATAAGGTACGTAAGTATATAAATTTTCTAACACCTCCCCCTCCCCCTCCCCCCCTTCCCACCTTGTTTCTTCTCTCGTTGGCGGGTTATGTTTTGCTTTGGCTCCTTTGCAAAGGGCGTTCAACCAGTTAGAGTAACAATAGCGCACGGCCGTTGGCCCGGTGGCCTATCACCAGGATTGTGGCCAGGACGACACAATTTCAAAAAAAAATAATAATAATAACATAAAACCTAAAAAAATGTTTTATATGCCACTGCTAAGGCAATCGACATAGTCGCTGGCAACACCGGCGTTCGCAGCACGTTGAGCTTGTTCACGCGAGGGAAATGCGGCATACACTTCGAGCTTCAGTTCCTAACAAGCCATATCCGTGTTTTCAGGCTGGGAAATTTATATTTCCCGTGAAGCGTTGGTGGCTACAGCAACGCATTTTTATCTTGAAGTACCATCGTCCTGCCGGTAGGTATGCGCTGCGGTCAACGAACTGATGGGCAGAGCACAGCGTTGTTGCTTTATCTTTTCATATTTTAAATACATTCTAGGCATTATAGTTGGGGCCTGCATGCCTTGATGGATGACTAAAACTGCAGGTGGCCGATGTGGCCTGGTTTTTTCGCCGAAATTTGCACATCTGAAAAAATGTTGACGCTGGCTGGGCATTTTGGTGCAGCTTGATGCAATTTCAGCAAATGTCCGGCTTTGGAACAGCTCGGTGCAACAATTGTGAATTGTATCAAACTGGCGCAGCTATTACACCCCTTCACACAGAGGAACTGCATTGGCAAAAAAAGAAAAATAAGAACACAGTCACATTGCGGAAAGCTTATACAAAATACAGTTACTACTAGTCTTCGAAAATGGGTTAGATTACAAACACATATCAATGCAAAGCAAATAAACAAAAGAAGTAAAGAGAGAAATAATGGTGCAGCCACTACTGTTCCATATGGGAGCATTAACACAGGCTATTGTACATAAATAATCACAAAAGTAGGTAGATATATAACACTTTATGCATAAAATTATGAGAAAATGGCATAACTAAGTGCACTCAAGCCTTGAATGAGCTCTAAGAAGCACAAATTCAACTTAATTCTGAAAGATCATATGGAAAAAGCATGCAATGTTGGTACTTGAAGATGACTGTTTAGTAGGCTTGTGCGAATATTCGAATGCTTCGAATATTCGAACCAATGGGTGAGTATTCGAATTCACTTCGATTCGAATTTAAATTATCAAATATTTTTGAAGTATTCGCAATGAACAAATAAGTGTACATTGTTCGCTTGTAAAGATGGTTTCACTGCATTGTAGTATTGCAAAGCCGTGAAAGCACCTACTCGGGAGAAATTTGCTTTGTCACGAAGCCCCCTTCAGATTTAAAGGGGCCCTGCAACATTTGCTGAGCATGGTCAGAAAATGCTGCCGATCGGTAGTCGAGGCTACCGAGAACACGCAAGGCAAGTATTATAGCGCAGCACGCGGCCTGAATTTCACAATGAATTTTCAAAGCTAGAAATTGCTCTCTTCCCTTGGCAAATGACACTACAAGCTCGAAAATCACTTGTCTTAGCCAAAAAAGAAAATACGGCTCTGGTCACAGTCATTGGCTGATTTGAGCATGGCGCGCTCATCGTTATCGGACCGCCACGTGAGGCCGCCGCTTGTCCACAAGTACATGCACGATCGCATTGAAAGGCCTCGTATTCAAAGAAAAAAGAGAGAGAAAAAATGCTCAAGGTCACCAGGCGCTCATGATGTTTTTTATTCTTTTCCCGTGCCATCTTTTCCTACTTAACTTCCAGCTCTTTTGATGGGCCGAGAATGGAGAATGCAATTGCAGCATGCGACAGTTTTGGAACTCCGCTCGTACTGGACTGACTCTAGAAACTTTGCGGCGGTAAATTTGTGAGGCACCAAGCATTTTTACTTGCTCCATGGATACTTGAAAAAGTGTTGCAGGGCCTTTTTAAAGGAACATGTTACCCTCAAAGCAATCCTTCATTTTATTAAGCTTATTATGATGGTTTATATGATTTAAGTATAATAAATTTTAAAACATTATCTTACACGTTGTCACTCAGACCCTACCGAAAGTACCCATCAAGGTTGTTTCAACTTCTTTCAACGAAAAAAAAAAAGGCATTTGCATAGAGCCCCTATTTCAATTCAAAAGAAATATCGTGCAGGTTAGTTAGATTATGATAAATATTCCCCCTTTTTTTTATTAGTCATACATACTATTCGATTCGAAATTATTCGACCAAAATCACTATTCACTTCGAATTCGCTTCGACCTTGAAGTTCACTATTCGCACAAGCCTGCTGTTTAGTAGATTAGAGATGATTTGCCATTTTAAAAGTTGCTGACCATAGGTAGTTCTAGTTCTTAGATTTAAAAAAAGTGGGATAGGGATGTCTAAAGTTGTAAATTCGAGCGTATTAGTGTAGGTAGCCAGAAATAGCTGAGAGTAATTTCTGTATTCTCAGAATATGAGCTCAAAGAGATGCTCGTTATATATCTCATAAATGCGAAGTATGTGCTCTGATGAAAAATGCGAAGATATGTGTTTGTGGTATGAGAAGTTACAAATGAAGTGAAGAGCTCTTCTTTGCATGACATACAAGGTATTCAGATTAGACCACAGCGTAACTCCCCAAATAAGAACACAATAGGGCAAGTGGGAATAAATTAAAAGAAAGTACAATTGGTGTTTTAACGATTTCAGTAACAAGGTCCGGTATCTGTTTAGAATACCTGCTGATTTGGTTATGTTGCTTACAAGAAATTCTACATGTCTATTGTAAATTTTCCTGGAGTAGCACATCAAGAAATTTATATTGAGAGGCTCGTTCCAGTACCTGTGTCTTAATGGGGATAAAGGAACTGGTTTATTAGTGGCAGGAAATATAATGACTTTAAGAAGAATGGCTATTTGGGCTAGTTGGTTAAGTTTTATGTTAATTGGGGCTGCAGCGCAAGCACGAAAGTGCTGGAAGAGAAGCTTATGGAAGGCAAAGAGGGACAACACGAGTGCTAACATTAGTTCTGCTGGCATTCAAGTTTATCTGATCAGCACTTAACCAGTCTGTTAAATGTTTGCCGAGTCCACGAGGCAAGGTGAATTAGAAGAACAAAACACTGATATCATCTGCATGGAGGACTATTTCAGTGGTTTGAGGAATAAAAACAATATCATTTATGTATGTAAGAAATAAGATAGGCCCTACCTTGCGGCATGCTATGCATAAATGTTTGCAAGTCGGACTTGATATTAGTTATTAAAACAAACTGGCTTCATTTACACAAATAGCTCTGTATCAGATTTAAAGTTATGCCTCTGATTGCACAATCTGGTAACTTAGCAAAGAGAATTTCATGTTTAATCGAGTCAAATGCTTTGCTAAAAAAACACCGACATTGTGCAATACGTTCCTTATATTAGCTAATATTTTTTCTCTAATATTGAGTAAAGCACTCTCGGTAGATTTGCTTTTCTGAAAACTATATTGATGTTCAGATAGGAAGTTATACCTGTTAGTAGTTCACTAGTCTATTGTTAATCACTTTTTCTACAATCTTCGAAAAACACGAAAGGACAAATATTGGTCTATAATTGTTGATATTACTAATGGAGAACCCGCCTTATGTAAAGCAGTAATTCTAGCATTTTTCATTTTGTCGGGAAATATTTCTGTAAACAAAATGGAGTTTGTTAATTTAATAAATACTTCAGAAAAATGCGTAATTTGGTGCTATAGCTCAGGCGATAATAGCTCAGTTGATCTATAACTCAAGCAATCTTGACGTACAGCCAGACAAGTCACCGCTGGACCACCAATGCCCCCATGGAGTGTCTAAAGAAGACCGTCACCAATATGCTGGCCGTGTACGTCGATGTTCAGCTCAAGACGTGGGATGCCATCCTTCCGTGTGTGACATTTGCATGCAACACGGCGGTACAATAAGCGACACAGATAATGCCATACAAGATGATATACGGACAAAGCCCGTTAATGATGCTCGACGCCATGTTACCACAAGTGACCGACGAGGAAAAAATTGACATCACCACCTACCTGCAGCACGTCGAAAAAGCCTGACAGCTCACACATCAAGAATCAGCAGGTGACTAACAGCCACCATTACAATCTTTGACGATGCTTCATGTAATACCAGACTACTGGGTTTAGGTGTGGACACCTATACGACAACGTGGACTTAGTGAAAAACTCCTTCAACGATACTTCGGGCTATATAAGGTGCTTCGACGTCTAGGCGCTCTAGACTACGAGGCTATCCTAGACGGCAGGTGCATGTGGTGCACCTCAAGCCGTTTTACACGCTTTATAGAACTTGTGGACCGTACTTCTTACTTTATTATTGCTTTTCTTTATTGCTTGTATTCAATGTTTATCGTACATTTTTTGCTTTAAGTATTCTCCTTTTATCATCTGTTAAAGTATTGGGATGATGCTTTTTTAAAGAGGAGTAATGCCGCACTCCTTTCCCAAGTTTTGTTATCGCCCCGTTGCACGTGTAGGGGCTGCCTTGTGCAAACCACACTGATTGACTAGGAACTTTTGAATTAAAGCCTTTCGATGTGGTTACTCACACAACGCAAACATTACAGGTTCTTCTGAAACTTACGTGGCGACTAGCTGTAATGCTGGAATATTCGACGGCACATGTATAAAGGCCAACATGCTTCATCGATGATCCGATAATTGACGACCGACGCACTGTGCACCGACATCAGGGTCGCATTGTTTGCTGTAATACGACCTTCATTTTTGTGGCCACAAGTTCAACCAACTAAAGTGGTTCATCTTCAAGAAACATACTTTTGTCTTCATCCTTATAGTATAGTATACTGCCATGACTTTATGGCAGTATACTATTGCACATTATTTTTGGATGCGTTCGTGAAATCTCCAGGTAATTTGTGCAACTCCTTTTCAGAGCTCAAAAATTGCAAAAAAAAAATGTGCAAGTTGTGACTAGATATGGTATGTATCTATCCTTGCAGTTCTGTGAAGAAAAGTGCAAGTTATGTGACTTAACATGGTATGTATCTATCCTTGCAGTTGTCGTCTGCCAAGAGCAAGGCCAATGACAAGGGATATCAGACACGTGGCAAGCTGTCGGAGCTACGCAAGGAACTCAAAGATCGTGAGCGCAGGGCCGTGGGTCGTATTCTTGCCAATGCAGACGTGGTGCTGTCTACACTGACCACAGCCTCGGACGACGGACCACTAAAGAACCTGCCCCAGGGCCATTTCCAAGTAGCCATCATTGATGAATGCTCACAGGTGGGCAACTTTACCTGCGAGCTACTGAGCATGCGTACAGTTTGCAGTTAGGACTAACTATATAGTTATGCATCACTGAAGCACTGTAGTCAAGCGCTGTTTCCACTGCCAGAAGGCAACACACATAGTACATTCGAGCTCGTCTCTGTTAGGCATGTTGAAGTGGCATTGTTGCAAAGTGTGCACATAGAATGTGTTATGTAAGGTTGTCTAGGTTTATGTTTTGTATTAACTGTTTCATAAAAATTCTAAAAGATGTTTTTTTTTTCAGGCACATTTGAAGGTCACATAATCATGTCACCTAAGTCGTTGTGGAAGTAGTTATAGAGACACACCTATCATAAACTGATTAAAATTTTCA
The DNA here is from genome assembly GCA_013436015.1 of Rhipicephalus annulatus. Classification (NCBI taxonomy): domain Eukaryota; kingdom Metazoa; phylum Arthropoda; class Arachnida; order Ixodida; family Ixodidae; genus Rhipicephalus; species Rhipicephalus annulatus. The sequence continues at coordinate 225,868 of WOVY01010867.1, read as the reverse complement.
ACGAGCAGTGATTGCTTCAAAATTTGCAAAGAAAAACGCCCACTTTTTTATTTTAAAGCAGTCTGAAGAATTAAGACACATAACCCTGCAAGTAGACTTCCTAATGTCGTTGGGCACTTCTATGTTATCTGTGTGTGAACCACTCCAGGAGTGTTTTTCATCATTGCTCATGGGAATCAGTCTTTAGCATAGTTTGTACCTGAAAGCTTTTCTGTATCTTTGAGCTGCAGTAGAGATTGGCTTTATCTGCTGAATCACCTATTATTATGCAATCAAGTATTAATGAGCAAGTGAAAGCAAAAGCTGTAATAATTAGTCTGCAGTTGAACTGAACAATAGCCCACCCAGTCGTGCAATTTTCATGCAATCATGCAATATTCACTCGGCATTTTACGGTACATACTTCTAGGAGACCCATTGACTGTTGACTCCTAGGTTAATAATATTGTGGGCTATTTCTGGCATCACTTTATTACCAGACTGGCATACAATTTTTGTGCTGTTGTATTGGGGCATGCAGTCACAATATCGGCACTGGATGCTCAGGTGTGTCACATTGTATTTATGTTTTAACAACCTTTTATTATTGTCTGGCCGAAGTAAGCGCGTCTGCAGCACAGGGGAATGAAATAACCTCTCCCTCAGAATATGACACAAACTTATCTCAATGATTTATGTGTCAGCTGACCTTCGTAGGACCCATTTGATTTACTCGTTTGGAAAGATCCAATAAGCACTGAGGAGCTGAAAAAAGAATGTGTATTCCGTATTCATTTCCTATCTTTCTCAAGTTGTGCGAGGTGCCATGTATGACCGCACACTTCTTATCTTAGTCTCTTACACGAGTCTTGTCTGTCCTTACCATTGTTCTCACTTGTGAACATCGTTGATGAAAAAGCAAATACAGTTGAGCCCCACTTTAAACAAACTTTCACTTAAAACGAACAATACCCACGTGGCTTTGAAAGTATACATTACTTCAATGGCACGAAATCGCAATTACTGTACAATGAACGTCTATAAGTGCCGCCGATCAGTTACATAAACTGTAGTTGGCGCTATGATGAATTACCAGGAGCACCAATAAGCTATCGGCAAAGTGTCCATAGATTTATATAAATCTGCCATCGCAGCCTTCTAGTTGTTACTTTCCTAAGCCATTTTTTGTTACGCACCTTTTCATCCTTTGTCCCCCGCTACTCTGAGCACCCCGCATTGCCTGAGAAGGCCCGTGTTTTCACACTGCCACGAATCTTTTGACAAACGGTCCGCCAATGTGTCTCCCCTCGGTTATGACGTCATGCATCATTGAGAATTTTTGTGCTCTTTCTTACAACACAAAGGTACCACCAATGTTTATGTGAGATAGCAATATAAAATTGGTGGTTTTTAAGAGAGTGGGTGATGGGTGGAGGAAAGGTTGAGGCTGTTGAAGACCGACACATTTGTGTCAAGTCACACAGGATGGCATCACATGATTCTGCTGCTTCCTCGTCTGGAACTCACAGCTCGTTTTTGTAGCCAAAAAGGAAAAATGCATAACGCCACCTTGATCTTCATATTATAGCTGGTAAATAGAAAGCTTGCAATTGTGGTAATAAGGAGAGCAATTTGTTCTCAATGTGAAAAAAAAAGTTATTGCTTCTGACATGCAATGAAGGCCTCTTCATTGCTGCTGAATTGACAGGACATCTTGTCGCCAGCACAGTCCAAGGTTTTTTTTCAAGGCACACTAAAGAGAAACAGTGACTTGTTTAGATTGATAAATGATAAAGTGCACTCTGAGAACTCTAATGCCATATGTTTCACTATCATAACTTTAATATTAGCAGAGAAAATCAAGGTTGAAGTTCAATTTCTACATTTTGTGCCTTTATCTTCTTGCGAGGCATGAAAAATTTACAAAAGTATGTTTCATATTTTCACAACATTGGCCTAGGGAAATTTTCTGAAACTTCCTATGCTAGGTCTACTTTACCCACAGATAACTATGTACTTAATTTTTATCGAATAGAAGCTATGTAGGACCCAGGGAACAGCTTCAAAATCTATGACGTTGCGGTGTTTGGTGCGGGAATCTCAAGGTGGCATCTCTACCTGCATTTTCTTTTCGCACATTTTCTTCCTTACCAAGCGTTGTCTTTGGGTCATAGTGGTGTTTTCAGGACTGTGAAAGTGTACTTCACAAAAAATGCGAAAAATTGTTTTGTTGTTTAGTGTCCCTTTACAGTAGAGTACATTAAATTAAACATATTTTACAATTTATTACTACTGAAAGTCAAATCCTGTTACTATTCAAAGTTGCGTCCACTTCCTTTTTTGAATGATGTTTGCACCTTCCTTCTTTCAATTTAATAAAAAATACTGTGCAAGTCAGTATGACAAGTATGCTTATTCTTCTTTATAATATTGTAACATGTACTATTCAAACGCAATTCAAAATTATTCAGTCTGAATAATTATTTGCTTTGAACCTAAAACTTGCTATTCACACAAGTCTACACTGCACTAGTGCATCTGTAGCAGTGTGTTACAAAGATGTTTGATATCGGTGGCTACCGGAATGCCAGTTTTGCAATGCTATATAGCTGGTGTTATAGCTCGGTGCATAATATTCCACCAAGAAAAGTAAATTTTAGAAATATGCTCTGTTGTGAGAGACCTTTGCCGTGCAGCGGCTGAGTGATTTGTGATGTGCAGGCCCTGGAAGTTGCCTGCTGGATGGCTCTTTTTCAAGCACCCAAGTGCATTCTTGCGGGAGACCACCTACAGTTACCCCCGACCATCGTCTCTGAAGTGTGAGAGCTTGTATTTTTATCCTTCTTTGTTTCTCTACTTGGGAAATCTACAATTTGTAGGGACGCTAAAGAAAACCAAAAAGAAAACTGTAATGTCAGTAATTGCACCTTCATAGGTTTGTTTATAGAAAGAAAATTTAGGTCAAAGTTTAGTCTTTCATACCAGAATCTTTGTGCTTGACGTCACAAAAATTTCAAAAGGTTCAAAAGGTGTTTTTCATAGTTTGGCCATGTATGTCGGCTTAGTGGCGTTTTGGGACGTCAATTTTCTTAAATTTTACTGATTAGGGATTATGTGTGACCTTGTAGACAGTGTCAAAATCTGTGATGTCACGGTCCTTGGTGGAAGAATCTCATAATTGCATCATCACCCGCATTTTTTTTTTCACATTTTCTTGCTCAGCAGAGGGAAAAACTATGGATCATCTTCCTGTAAGGAACTCTGATGGCATGCAAAGCAGCAGTGGTGCGCACAGCGTTAACCCGGTTGAAATGGGCATTGACGCGGGTGCTCAAAAAACGGTTTGGAGAGAAACTTGGTGTAGTGTTTACTCGAGTAACTGTTTGTTTGAAATGCAGACTCGAAAGGTGGGACACGTTGAAGACGTTTGCGCTCGGCTTCTTTGGCTCGCGTCTCGTCAGTGTTACCTGCGTGCCGTCTGTATTCTCCAACCCAATCTATGCTCTTGACTCGCACCTTGTCCGTGTCACTGCCAACGCTTGCGGTCAGCTTCCCTAACTCGCGCCTTGACAGTGTTGACATTGCCATTCGCGAACACGATCGGCTTCTCCCACCCTTGCAACGCCTGGGACAGCCGGGAAAGGTACACGCACATTAGCGAGAAGCACGTCACAACAGCATCTCGCCCGTCGGCGCAATCGCGTCGCAAGCGGGTACGCGCTGTCCACATTGTCGGTGCCTTAAAATTCTCGAGGCGTGCGCACCCACCGGTTCGCGGCTTCTCGCGGACAGATGGAGAAAGGTGGCACGAGTGAGATGATGCCCACCTGAGGAGAAAGCTCGTGCATTGCAAGCGGTGTAGAGGGTGAAGCGAGAGAGAGCTGACACGTGGCAAGCGCACGGCAGGTAAGGGAGAGAGACATTACTTTGCACTGCAAGGAGGGCGTGAGCTGTTTGGCGCCACTGCAACACTTGCAGTGAGGGGAGTGGTGCGGAAAGAGGGACAGCATTACACAGGCTAGTCAAAGAGCTACTTCACATCTAAAAACAGCACAAAATTTACACGGGACACACCAGAGAAAGAAGGCACACTAACAGGGCTGGCTCGCAACTGAACTTAGACATGAGGGCACACCTGAACAGTAAAGAAGATAGAAAGGAAATTACATGATATTGTGCCCCTATCTCTCATCAATATGCATAACTGCCGGAGGCCACTAACACTTGCTCGACATATCACCTACAGTTTAAAAAAACCTAATTATTTTAAGGAAAGGATCACAAATGGCATGCTCACACAGTCTTGATATGCTCTATTTCTGTTCCTTCAGTTGGTTCTCCATTTCTATTATTCTTGTCTCTTGCTGTTACAGTCAAACCTGCTTATAACGAACCTCCATATACAGTTAAACCTCGTTATAACGAAATTGGAGGGCCACCGCTATTTTCTCGTTATAACCAATATTTCGTTATAGCCGTAGCGGGCATTTACCGCAAATATTATGCACTGTACTTACCCCCAAAAAATAGCGGGCGAAATAGCATCCCGCCGCACGGTGGTACGCAACAAAATAACCGCATTCCCAAATGAAAAGGAAAAAAGTCATGCACCTGTTTTAATGCACTTCAAAATACACAGCTTGCATTTCAGGCAGGCCCACTTGGTAGCCTCTGCTTCGTCGACAGATTGCGATTCGCCGCAGACCGCTCTCCCGACAATGTCGTGGCGTTCCTTGAAGCGTTGGAGCCAACCCGAACTTGCTACGAAGTTGTCATAGCCCATGATGCAGGCGAAGTCTCTTGCTTTTCTTTGCAGCAAGGCGCCGCTCACCGGCAGATTCACGGCCCGCGTGTCCAAGAACCATTTAAAAACGGCCCTTTCGACCGCTTCAAAGGCAGGTGCCCTCATCCTCTTAGCGCTTCCTTTCACGCCACGTGCAACGGCGTCGATGATGGACTCCTACTTGATCAAGATGGTTGACAGTGTGCTCGTCGATACGCCAAAGTCTCTTGCCACGTTGCCTTTCTTGGTCCCCGATTCGACGGCTCTTATCATAGCCGCCTTCTGATCTAGCGTTATGCGCTTTCGCTTCCCGCCTGGCGCATTCATGTTGCTGGAATCACGAGCGCAGCACGATAAAAGAAAAGGCGGAAGCGGTCGAAAAAGAGAAGAAACACGCACGCAAAAGCAACGCGGCTCACGTCGGCGAGCGACAACACTTGCAGAGAAAGTGACTGTGAAGAGGAAGGGGCGCTCTTTTGCGCTGCCCTCTAGGAACCGGTTACTCAAGGAGAAGGGGGTATGTAAGATTAGGAAGCGCGCCTCAGCGCCATGAGAAAGAGAAGAGGGAGAATATAAAGAAGACACAAAAGAAAAGAAAAAAGCGAGATGTTTGCGAAGCGCTCCGCTGTCGGTGGTAGCCAAGCGGCGTACGTGCAGCGAACTCTCCTCCGGAAACAGCGCGTGCCGTCTGCTTTGTGCGCGTTGCTGGAGGGCGCGTGGCGGGAGTTTTGAAGTGCTAAATACAGTTCTCGCGTTGCGCGCCGTCTCAAATTCGCGTTGTGCACTGTCGTGACATCGGCTCAAAATTTTACTTCCTAACAAAACTTGTTCGTTATATCCCATAACAGGCAAATTTTGCCTCGTTAAAACGAGGTTTTGAATACATTGGTTTGTATGGGGACTTTCAAGGGGAATTAGGATTTGCTCGTTATATCCATTATTTCTTTATAGCCCGTCTCGTTATAACGAGGTTTAACTGTAATGAATTTTTCGTTGTAACGAAGTTTTTCTATTTCCCGCCTTTGCTCCATGAAGGCACATGTATTTGCGACCTTCATGTAACAAAGTAATAGCTACAGACAACCTTAATATAACGAATTTTCCCCAAGGACAATCTCGCAATTTCGCTCCGCATTTGGGCATTTTGGTATGAGCCTGCATCTTCCGCGTTAGCCCTGCCGCTGATAAAGCTCGAAGTGGCGGCGGTGCACACGGCGCATCAGGCGGAAGCGTGCGCTCGTTATTATTGCGCAAGGCAGGCAGACGAGCCTGCACCTCGTGAAACGGCATTGCCGTCATTCTCGCCGCTGTGTGCGCATGTGTGGGTGTGCCCCCCCCCCCTCACACTTCTCCATACTAAAATAAAAAGGAAGAAGAAAGAGTATTTTTGCACATTGGCTGTGCCAACCTTTTAGTTAGCATCACCTATGTGGGGCTGTGCTGCATATTGAGGGCGCTTTACCGATCATTTTTCCGCGATATCTGTGTATGTTGGTGGCGTTCGCTCTTTTTTTTTGAAGCCGTGCGTGTGCATAGTGTGGCCCCCGAGGATGTACAGAAGTGCTTTTTATTTATTGCGATAGCAATTATATGGACAGTCTCAATTATATGGCCGGCATTCACCGTGTGTATATATATATATATATATATATATATATATATATATATATATATATTGTGAAAAAGAAAGAGCATCGTTGGCAAGCAACATCGCCACCGCTTGGGTACTGGGTGCTGGGCTTCGCTCGCTCGGCTCGTGCTGATCATCGCCGGCATCTGCTTGACCGTTGCTCTTGCACGATCGTGTTTCTTCGTAGGACCACCGTCGCAACAGTCGCCAATAAACCCTTTTTCAATTGGTGGAGGGTGCTGACATTCTCCGTCGCCTGAACCTGGGTGCTGCCATTCGCCGTCGCCTGAACTTGGAGCTGCGCAACCGAACGCTACCTCCCATCATGGCTACCAACAACGCGCAACCTGGCTTTTCCACTTCATCCCCCAGCAACCACGGCGTTCTTCGTTTGCGAGAGCCCAAGGTCTTTAGCGGAGCTGATGAGACCGACGTGGAAGACTGGTTCGCTAACTACGAACTGGTGAGCGCAAACAACAAGTGGGATGACGCGGACAAATTGACTAACGTCATCTTTTACCTCACTGACGTGGCCGAAATGTGGTATAACAACCACAAAAACGACATTACGACGTGGTCCATCTTTAAAACCTTGTTTGCTGACGTTTTTGGCCGACCCGCAGTCCGCAAGTCCAGAGCCGAACAACGCTTGCGGACTCGCGCACAAAAGCCAACAGAATCTTTCACCAGCTACATCGAAGACATTATTGGTCTTTGCAACCGTGTGAACACCACCATGCCCAAGTCGGAGCAGATTCAACACATCCTCAAAGGGATAAATGACGGTGCATATCAGCTGCTCCTGACCCGTAATCCTGCCACTGTTGCGGAACTTGTCACTTTTTGTCAAAGTTTCGACGAGTTGAGCAAGCAGTGCGCCCTGACTCGGCCATTTTCCTCACACGCCGACTCGCTCTCCAGTCTCACTTCTGTTCCCGACCACTCACCAACCCTACAAGAGATTAAAGACTTCGTGCGTGAAGAAGTAGCTCGGCAACTGTCGTTGATTCCCTTCACGCAGCAGCCACCGTCCTCTCGTCTGCCCTCACCACTCCGCTACGTTATTGCCGAAGAGGTAGCTCAGGCTGTTCCCGTCGCTGCCCACCAGCAGCCTGTGCCTGTGGCCATGCCTGTTGCCCATGCGCCGGCTATGCAGCCCGTGGCCGCGTCTCTTACGTATGCCCAGGTGGTACGTAGCGGACCCCGCCAGCAGCATTTGCCACCCATGTCTTCAGTCGCTCCCCACTCCGCCCCTTTTTCGACACCTTGGGCCGCGCCACGAGTCAGCAATTCCTGGCGCACTCCTGACAATCGACCGATCTGCTACGCCTGCGGTACTCCAGGACACATGGCACGATATTGTCGCCGTCGCTTCCAACCACTCCACGACGCTACTCGGCCGTTACCGTATGACCCACAGCCCATGCACATACCTGCTCCCTATCCCTCACCGCAGTATGGATACACTAACCTTCCTGAGTCTCGGTCACCCCAGCCTCAAACTCACTCTCCCCGCTCCCCATCTCCTCGCAGGCGATCACTGTCCCCAATGCGTCCTAGACCCGCTTCCTCCAACCGGGAAAACTGAACGCCGCAGTTCCAGAGGCAAGAACTGCGCCGTCGTCGAAATGCTCAAGTCCTCGCACTTCACCAGCTAACGTTGTCGCTATATCTGTCGATGGTGTTTCTACCTTTGCCCTCGTCGACACAGGTGCTGCCGTTTCTGTTATAGCCGCCCAGCTCTGCCGCTCCCTACGCAAAGTGACCACGCCGCTCTCTGGACTATCGCTTCGTACAGCTAGCGCACAACAAGTTCGACCTTCTCGGCACCTGTACGGCCCGCATATTCATCCAAGGCTCTATGTACGTTGTCGAGTTCATCGTCCTTTCGGTGTGCTCGCATGACGTTATCCTCGGGTGGGACTTTCTGTCAAATCATCATGCCATCATCGACTGCGCACGCGCTGAAGTTTAATTTTCGCACCTGTGTGACGAACCTTTGCACGAAACCCTTGAGCGGTCGCCAAAACTTGTCGTGCGGGAGGACACTGAAATTCCGCCAGCCTCCCTTGCCATTGTCCCGGTTTGCTGCGATGACTATAATGATGCTACAGTGATGTTTACACCTTCCGACATTTTCATGAGCCGCAGAGCCGTTTCCTTGCCTTTCGCTACACTCGACGTCACTGCGGGCCGAAGCAATATTTTCATCCATAACCCCCTTTCTGCACCGCTTACGCTACTTGCCGGCGAATGTCTCGGTCGAGTGGAGTACCTCGATTCCTCTTTATTTTTTAACATGCCAGACGAATCGTGCAGTAGCGCCTCGACCGAACTTTATGCCCTTTCCCCACTGGAATGCTCATCGAGTGACACCTTCTCGAGTTCCATCGCCGACACCTTAAGTGCCCATGAACGCGCCGAGCTTCTTAATCTCCTCCAGCACTTCGCGAATTCGTTCGACGTTTCTCAGCCGCAATTGGGTTAGACTTCCGCAGTGCACCACTACATTGACACCGGTTCGCACCAGCCATTGCGTCAAAGACCGTACCATGTCTCTGCTGCAGAACGTCACGTCATCAACGACCAGGTCGAAGAGATGCTACGCCGTCGCGTTATTCAACCATCGCACAGTCCTTGGGCATATCCTGTCGTTCTAGTTCGAAAGAAAGATGGATCGATTTGATTTTGCTTCGACTACCGGCGATTAAACAAGGTGACGCGGAAAGACGTCTATCCATTACCGCGCATAGACGACGCCCTTGACAGCCTCCAAGGAGCCGAATTCTTCTCCTCCTTAGACCTACGATCTGGATACTGGCAGGTTCCTATGGCAGAAGCTGATCGCCAGAAAACTGCGTTCATTACACCAGATGGCCTGTACGAATTTAACGTAATGCCATTTGGTCTTTGTAATGCTCCTGCCACGTTTGAACGACTCATGGACAACACACTGCGTGGACTGAAGTGGTCTGTGTGTCTATGCTACCTCAACGACATTGTCGTTTTCTCTCCCGATTTTCCTACGCATCTGCTTCGGCTCCAACTGGTTCTGACGTGTTTAACCAATGCTGGGCTCCAACTGAACCTTAAAAAGTGCTGCTTCGCCGCGCCAGAGCTGTCTATCTTAGGGCACATCGTCTCCAAGCATGGTGTTCGACCCGACTCTGCAAAACTGCGAGCAGTCGCTGAGTTCCCGAAACCTACTACACTGAAAGAATTACGCAGTTTTGTCGGACTATGCTCGTACATCCGGCGCTTCGTGCGAAATTTTGCATCGATCATGTCACCACTGACCAACCTCCTACGTGGTGACGCAGACCTTTCATCCTGGTCTTCTGACTGCGACGTCGCGTTTGCCACGCTCCGTAGTCTACTAACATCTCCTCCAATTCTTCGGCATTTCGACCCAACAGCTGCAACGGAAGTTCACACAGACGCTAGTGGGGTTGGTGTAGGCGCCGTCCTCGCCCAACGCAAGCCGGGCTACTCCGAATACGTCGTCGCTTATGCGAGTCGCACACTTACTAAAGCTGAGGCCAATTACAGCGTCACTGAAAAAGAGTGCTTGGCGCTAGTGTGGGCGCTTCGCAAGTTCCGCCCTTATTTGTACGGTCGCCCATTCAACCTGGTAACGGACCATCATGCACTTTGTTGGCTCGTCACATTGAAAGACCCTTCTGGCCGCCTAGCTCGGTGGGCACTGCAAATCCAGGAGTACGACATTCGTGTCATCTATCGCAGCGGACACAAGCATTCTGACGCCGACGCCCTGTCGCGTTCGCCTTTACCTCCCGACTCGGCCTGCGGAACCACTGGTACCAACTCCATCGCATCTCTCGACCTCGACTCCTTTACCAGTGAACAACACAAGGACCCGTGGATCGCTTCCCTTTTTAACTGTCTTTCTGGATCGTCAACCACTGCGGTACCACGATCTCTCCGACGTCAAGCTGCTCATATCGCCATTCGTGATCGGCTGCTACACCGACGCAACTACGCCCCCGAAGGTCGTAAGTGGCTCTTGGTTGTCCCGCGCAGCTTGCGATCACAAATCTGCGCCTCCTTTCACGACGATCCCCAATGTGGTCATGCCGGAGTTTTCAAAACTTACGAACGCATTCGCCATCGCTTCTACTGGCGCGGAATGTATAATTTCGTTCGAAAATTCGTTATGGGCTGTCCTGACTGTCAACGCCGCAAATCACCGCCTTTCCACTCGTCCGGTGCGCTTCAACCGCTTCCGTGCCCTGCCAAACCTTTCGATCGGATTGGAATTGATCTCTATGGCCCTCTACCGACAACATCAGATGAAAATCGGTGGATCATAGTCGCTGTGGACCATTTAACACGCTACGCTGAGACCGCCGCCCTTCCAAGTGCCACTGCGCGGGACGTAGCATCCTTCATCCTTCATCGCTTCATACTACGACATGGTGCACCTCGAGAACTACTAAGCGACCGAGGTCGAGCCTTCCTATCAGAAGTCGTCATGTCTCTGCTTTCTGAATGCCATGTTGTTCATCGCAAGACCACGGCATACCACCCGCAGACTAACGGGCTCACGGAAAGATTTAACCGCACCCTTGGCGATATGCTCGCCATGTATGTGACATCCGATCATACTAACTGGGATCGCATTCTTCCATTCATCACGTTCGCATATAACACTGCGGCACAGTCTACCACTGGATTTTCACCTTTCTTTCTTCTTTATGGACGCGAACCATCCCACACCATCGATACTCTGCTTCCATACCGTCCTGACGCATCCGAATGCCCATCTGTGTCCGAAGCTGCCCGAAATGCGGAAGAGTGCCGTGAACTCGCACGCACCTTTACGTCACAAGAACAACAGCGCCAGAAAGAAAACAGCGCCGACTCTTCACAAAGCCCCAGCTATTCCCCGGGATCACTTGTATGGCTGGCTGTTCCTTACCAAACCCCCGGCATTTCCTCAAAACTCGTTCCAAAGTACGAGGGCCCATACCGCTTTTTGGAGCAAACCTCGCCGGTGAATTTTCTCATCGAGCCACTTTCCCCATCTGACGACATGCGCCGGCGTGGACGTGACATCGTCCACGTCGCCCGCCTTAAGCCATATCATAGCCCTCTGCCTCCAGACTCTTAAGTCGCCAGGATGGCTCTTTTTCAGCGGGGGCAAATTGTGAAGAAGAAAGAGCATCGTTGGCAAGCAACATCGCCACCGCTTGGGTACTGGGTGCTGGGCTTCGCTCGCTCGGCTCGTGCTGATCATCGCCGGCATCTGCTTGACCGTTGCTCTTGCACGATCGTGTTTCTTCGTAGGACCACCGTCGCAACAGTCGCCAATAAACCCTTTTTCAATATATATATATATATAATCACGTACCTATGTATTAGAAAACTCAAGAAAGCAAAAAAAAAAGCGGCCCGCGCTTGGCGCCTAGTTCGTCACGATGCGCCGACGCGCCCTTATCTCCTCACACTGTACTTTGTCTGCGAATGGGCAGAGGAGGAGGGGGGGGGGCTTGTACGCGCGCGCTTAATCTTTGGTGGAGAGAATCGTGTACCTTCATCTTTGACCGGAACGATTGCGTTTACACACTGGACGCACAAAGATCACCTCGCTTGCTGAACAGGCACCGGAAAGAGTGCGCCTTTTGCCATTAGCAGATTAGTTTTGGCAACACTCGTGCACGTTTAGTGCAATGCAATGAACATGATAGCAAGAAATTGTGATGTTATAAGAAGTAAGGCTGGCAGCCAACTATTTTGAATCCGATATCGTGGAACTAGCTCTTGCAAATGCTGGTGTGAGCAAATACGGCCGCTCCAGAGAGAAGTGCTCTTTTCACATAGTCTCTTCGCGTTGACAGCGCACTGATAATCGCCGAGGTAGCAAGCGTGCCAGTGATCACGACCGCTCTTAAAATGCAAGTTCATTACTGCTACTCGAGCAATCTCCTCTCCCCCTCTTCGCGTTATTTCATGCTCATTCAAGACGAGTGGCTTACTTTCTGTTCGAACGGCAGTTCTAACACGCGGGTTGTGTTATCTGATTCACTTTCCAGGCAACAGGGATGGGCCGACTCATTTGATTTCTGCTTCGGCAGAGCTCGTGCGTTTTTGCCCGCTCGTGAAAATTAGACCCGCTCGTGAAAGTTACTTTCTGAACATACTCTAAACATTGCTATGTTTGCAGCTTTTAGCATCGATTTTTTGATGCCATGTTCATGGTTCAGTATAACCTAAGCCATTTAAATACTAGCTAAAACTCCTAATTTTGAAGGTGAGAAGACAGCAGTAAGACTGGTCCTTTACAAAAAATAAAATTTGTGAGTAGAGGGGAAGAACAGATGAACAGTGCAGTAGCAGGCTTCACAGAAGATTTTTTTTGAGGGTCTAGAATGGACCAATTAGGCAACCTTTTTTCTTGCAGAGCTCAGGGTGTCTGGGGTTGTTGCGAATTGCACAAGACTGGCAGTGTGTTTGAGTTACTTTTGAAATGTTGCCTAACATGAGGGACGAGCTTATGTACACAGTCACGTTTTCCTCACTTTATGCTTCTGTGTAGAAATCAACCAACAAGTACTCACCGAATTCGCAACAGGGATAAACTTGGCAAATATGTAAACTGGGCAACTTCATTGAACTTTGTCATCTTTATGTGTGTAATCACCCAACAATTATCATCTTCAAGATATGTGTTGTGGAAGTTCTGACGTTCGCTTGGCTAAACTGTGGCTGATGGACGATGTGCGCAGCGCGGCCAAAGGAGGCCTGGAGGTGACGCTGATGGAGCGTGCCATGCGCCTGCACGGCGAGGCTGTCGTTCGTATGCTGCTGACACAGTACCGCATGCACGAGCTCATCATGCGCTGGTCGTCTGACCGCCTCTATGGTGGACGGCTGCTGGCACATTCGTCGATTGCGGCACATTTGCTCAGGTTTGTTGCTATCTGACGGTTTGCGTGTGCTTGTCGGCTCTCCCAAATATTTTGCAAGACTGACTTATTCTTATTCATTCTATCAATTTTCAAATGCATGGTCGAGTTTTAGGCGAAATAAGTTCTGTTCACAAAAAGGTTTTGCGTGCTGGTTTTCTCACTGGTGCAGATTACAGTAGACTCGCGATAATTCAGACTCTGCTAATTGACACTCTCAGTTAATTGAAACAAAAGTCAATTTTTTGGTTTGCCCTCTATTCTTTCAGTGCCTCTTAATTCAAAATCAAAAGCCTCTTAATTTAAACTCCGTCATTCTGTTAATTCATACTTTTTGCAGTTTCATACCAGAAAATGTCTGCAGGTTTCCCACAACTATTTAATTGTTTGCATGGTTATATCATATTGACCGTCTAAAAAAGAAAAATAAGTGCCTCAGGCCATCAAGGAAGAAGGCTTTGCTAGTATAGAAATGTTCGAAACGAAGCACATACAGGGTAAATCGTGATGCTTCTCAACTGATATAGAGAGGTTCGTGCTAATGGCACATATAGCAAAAAAGCAGTTGGCAATTCACGATTTCTTTAAAAGGTCTGATTAGTAATAAATAGCCTACGTTAGGGTTCAAAAATGCCTAAAAATTTTTTTAATGTCATGAGGTCAATGCTTAACCATAATGTTGGGTGTCACCTCACCGAAAGTTATATATCTGAGAACTTCTGATAATTCAAGCTTCTGGATAATTCAAACAAAATTCAGAGGTCCCTTCGAATTTGAATTAATGAAAGTTGACTGTATTCAAAAAGTCACTAATGTTTGCAGCTGTGATATAGGCCTAGTCAGGAAACAGTTACATCTGTTTCCTTTTGCCTGGTATCGGTGGCATGTAACTGTAACATGCCAGAATAAAGATTATTATTATATTATTATACAGATTCAGTATTCAGGATTGCACTGGTCTGTGGGAAGACCAGTCTGCTGTGTGTGCTTGGAGGAGACACTTGGAACTCTCAATCCTTCAGCGACAAAGCTCTGTGTTTAGTTGTTTATGATGACGAATGTGAATATCTGTGACGCTTTGCCCAATGTTTATTCCCGCTCATTTAATCTATGTTTAATACTTGAACTGATGACCTTGCGTGTGGTGCACTGTGTACTTATAAGTGTGGAAACATAGCTCAACTTTTGACTGGTCGTACACCAAAAGCTTTTTTTCTTATTTTGAGCATAATTCATACGTCAGATCTCGGCCACGTTGTCTTGTGATAAATTGCGAAAACATGTTCCCACTAGGGATCTTCCTGGAGTGGAAGACAACGATGACACTGCACTGCCACTTCTTCTCATCGACACGGCTGGTTGCGGAATGGTCGAACTGGACACTCCAGACGACGAGTCCAAGGGAAACGAAGGTAGTAGGCACACTTACCATTTCTTTACCTTGCTGTTCGGTTGTGATGAGTCAAACAAGCAAGCTAAGACAAAAATATCCATCCAGTATACAGTACACAACAATGTCTTGAAATGTTCTAGCTTGTTCTAGCTCACTTCGCACTCGGCTCAGCATGCCTCGTGCACACGTGTGGAAGCGCGAAAACGGCTGTCAATTTGTGCGAAACGAATCACCAAATATTGAAGTTCGTGAGGCCACGCAAACCCGTCGGCCCAAAAAAACGATTTTTGACCCTGGCCGCCGATTCTTCGAACACCGCCGCGCGCACCGATCCAGGCGGTCATGCTGTGACTTCTGCACGCGCAGGCACTCTCTCGAAGTTTTTCTACGTGCGAGTTTCGCGGACCTTCCAAGCAAGCTACCCAACCTGCCTCCTTCCCGTGTGTTTTGGTTTTCAAGGTCACCCTCCCGCCGCATCCTCACCTCTCTTATTGCAACTCCTTGCCCTTTTCTCTCAAATATGTTCTCCTCTCTTGATCACAACCCCTTAGCCTGTCTCCACCGCGACACGACGCCCGCCACGCTGGCTCAAATCAGTTTCGTTTTTTGACTGGAAACTGGCCCAGAGCTGTTCCACGTGTTCTGGCATGTGTGTCTCGTGTGCGCGTCTTGCTCGCTCTTGGTGTGCGTGTGTGGTCATGATGGCCGACTGGAGGACTAGCACGCTTTTTACTGCCACTCAACAAAACGTCGAAAGTGTGACCGCTTGGCTTGAGCATAATCCGCGCGTTAGGTGCCGCGTTAGATGCCGCGTTGCGGAGCGCTTACTTATAGCTGTTGACTACCTAGCAGCCAGCTTGTCGCTTCGGGCATGCCGGTATTCAGCTGCAGAGATACAGTAAAAGCTCGGTAATTCGGATTTCACGGGACCGGAAACACTGTCCGAATTAACCGAATGCCGAAATAACGAATGAACAGGGAAAACAACATTTAAAATCAAGCTGCAGAAGCATACCTTTATTTGTTGAAGTATTTTGTAATTGTCGTCTGCGTTTTCGTGCAGATTCCGACTGACATCACAATTTTTCTTAACTGTTCCAAATGGCCAACAGCACGCAAGCTGTCGGGAGTGTTCAGGCAAGCGTCCTCTAATATTAACAGCGCCTCCGAGACTTCCCGTGAGGTGCGATGAGGTCGCGGCTGTATCTCCTCGCATGATTCTTCGTCGGAATCGTGGTCTTCATGGGCGCCCGTGACATCATTAATAATCTCTTGATCGGTCAGGAGACCACTTGTGGCGACACCATGATCAATCGCGATGTAGTCCTGAAAGGTCACATCTGTGGGAAGGACAGCATCGAAAGTCGGGCAGTCATCGTCGGTGGACTCGGCTGACACCTCCTCGATGCCATCGTCAGCTACTGCTGCATGCTCGGGCCTCACAAAACAGCTGTGCCGAAAACAGTTGGCGATGACTTGCGGCGGAGTGTTTTTCCACACGTGGGCGATGATGTGCACTGCGCTGAGTAAGTCCACTTGATACAGCTTTCCAGCTTCTGAGCATAGGATCATTCGCTCTAGCAGGTGCTTGCGGTACTTCGACTTCACGTAGTGCATGATACCCTGGTCCATCGGCTGAAGAGAAGACGTAGTGTTGGGCGGCAAAAAAACTGCTTTGATGCTCTTCAGTTCGATTGTACAGTTATGGGCACTGCAGTTGTCAACAACCATAACTATCTTGCGGTCCTTCGACGTGAAGTGCCGGTCCAACTGCTGCAGCCAGCCGCGAAAAATGTCCGATGTCATCCATGCCTTCCTGTTCGCTGTGTACTTGACAGGAAGGCTTTTGACGTTCTTAAAGCAACGTGGCTTAAGCGCCTTCCCGACGACAAGTAGTGGCAAGCGCTCCGTGCCAGTCATATTGGCAGCAAGAAGCACAGTTATCTTTTTCTTGCACTTCTTGCCACCAATGCACACGTCCCCTTTGAAAGTCACCGTCTTGTCGGGCAGAGCTCTGAGAAATAGAGCAGTTTCATCTGCATTGAACACGTCACGTGGTTCATATGCGGCGATGTGCTCCAGCAGCTTCACATTTCTCCACTTGGTGGTCAGGCTTTCATCAACACTGGCCTTTTCGCCAGTGTTGGCACACTCCTGAAGACAAGTTCGTGTCTCTCTCGAAACCTCGCAAACCACCCTTCTGACGCTTTGAATGATTCAATGTTCATCATTGCAGCGTACTTCTCACCTTGCGCCATGATGAGAGGTCCGCTCAAAGGCAGATGCGCGTTGCGACAGTCAGTAATCCGCCGGAGCAAAGCTTCTTCGAGCTGGGGATGAGCTGCGGTTCGCAACCGCTTTCTATAGGCATGAAACTTCTCGCTTTCGAAGGCTTGTCGAATCTGTTGTTCATTTTTCACGTACGTTCCCTACGTGCTCCGCTTCACATTGTACTTGGTCATAACCTGCTGTCGCGATTCGCCGTTCTTCAGTGCTTCCGAAATTTCCACTTTATTCGCCAAGTTTTTCGCGTCGTAGTTCTGCTGCTTTTTCGGCGTTGCCATCACTGTAGCGCACGATGGTGGTGGCATGCAAATACGGTCACAATGGAAGAAAAAGAGAACTCCACAAGAAGAGATAGTTCCGACACGACAACACAAGGGAAAATGGCGTCGGAGGCGCTGAGTGGAGAAGAAAGAAGACGCCGACGTTCGGTGACGCTGCGATCGCTCCACTAGTTGATGATGATGGCGATGCCACTCAGGTTTCGGTTTCACTCCAGTGGTGCCAACGCTGCTTTATCACACTTTTGTGTAGCAGCAGCAGTCAGCATTTGTCCGAATTAAGCGGTGCGGAGCCGAATTCCTACGAAATAACGAAGGTTTGGTCCCATAGATTAACATGCACTTTGGCCGGGACCAATAGAGCTGTCTGAATTATCCAAATTTCCAAATTAACGGGTGTCGAATTGACGATCTTTTACTGTAGTTAATATTTCGTGGGCGGCGGTGACAGCTACATGCGCGTGAAACTGTTTTTGCGAGGCCGACTTTGTCGACGTCAAGCCCGATGCCGAGCCTGAAGGTTCCGAACTGCGGCAGCAATTTGTGTAGCAGGTCGTTGACTCCTTGGAGAGCGGGTGGGACATCTGTTGCGATGGTTTAATTACGGCCTATGATGATGCCGACATTGGGGAACCGTGCACAGATTAGGGCATTGTGAATGAAGTACGTGGCGAGAGCGATACGGAGGAACCTGATTGCGAGAACGATGAAACTTTGGAGCCAATGCCTCATGTAGCTTATGCCACGGGCATCGGCGAACAAGCAGCCTGCCAATTTAAATGAACTCGAGACCGCCCTTATCGCTTCTGCTCTTCGAAACACGTGCATCACAGACTTTTTGGGGCAAAAAGTTTGTGTTTTCACTTGCAACTTTTTTTTAAAGCTGTGCTTCATTTACTACGAACTCGAGATACAGTGAATGGATGCCGCGTCAAGCTCAGGTTCGTTATAAGCGGGCTCGACTGTATTTGCACAGCGAAAGACTACAAGTAGTTACGACGTAACTACTCGTAGCGCTCTTTCTGTCTTTGTCTCTTCTGTAGTTATGTCTTCTTTGTCTTCTGTAGTTCACTACTCGTAGTCTTGCGCTGTGCAAATATGTTGATTTCCCAAGCATCTGTCTTATCTTGGTGTCGCACTTGCTGTATGACACACTCTTCACATTCACAGCAAGCATGCTGAGCTTTTTAGTAGGACAGGGCTTCTCCAAGGCAGCTTGCCACATCTTACGCAAGACATTAAACATAGACACGTTCAGCCCACAACGTATTCATTCACTTGCTACGGACTCCTGGTCCCAATTCTGCGCTGAGTAAGGATCCCATAGATATTTCTAAAATTTGATCGTTCAGCGACCATGGGTAGTACATGGATTTGCCTTGTTTTCATGGTTGTGGGCTGCAAACGCATTTGCGGCTTCATTTATTGCAGTGTTTTGGTTTTGTTTCGAATAAAAGAACAAATCATTTTGAACTTCATTACCCAATTTGATTTGGTGAGCCTAAAAGATTAAGGTGGTGAAAAGTAACTGATAACCTAATGCTGATTGTTGTTTCATAGCAAAGCAGCTTCAAGCCACATAAAGCCAAACGGAGCCGAAAGTATTAAAGTTAGGCAAATCCATGTACTATGCATAATTCCCATGCTCGCTGAAGCACCAGGTGTTGCAGCTTTCATAGACATTAGTGCCAGAGTTCCCGCTAGTGTATATATAGGAAACTCTGTAAATGATCCCGCTCACGCATTCGTTCGAGAACTTACCCACTGAGCTGCCCAGCTTGGCAGGCCGAAAGTACAAATCATGTGGCCCTTCCTAAGACATATCAACATACTACACCAGAGCTAGACACACCATGCACCCGCCACCATCGTTGTTCTCACGAGAAGAAGAGGTGGCACTCAACCAAATCCAAATGCATACCTACTCCAACCTCTTCTTCATGGATAAGTTCTACCCCGACCAGTATGCAGACTTTTGCTCGGGCAGCTCCTCAACGATATTTCATGTCACGAGGGAGTGGCCTGCAAAACTATTTTCTCCCCTGCCATTTTGTGCTCCCTTCTGCACCAAAGAACTGTGGGATGACGCCCTCTGCAACGGGCCTCCCGAGGTCCACCAGGCTTTGGTTCAGCAGGTCGGCGAGACCATCATAGGGAACCTGTACTAGGGTTCCCAACCACATGCTTTGTTTTTATATGTACGTATTTCATCAAATGTCTTTTTTTCTCTCCGTCTACAGCCGAGGCAATTATCTGCTGCTGAAATCCCGCATCATTCACACTGCTTGACTATTGTGGCACCTATGTGGGTGTAGATGTTTGTGACAGCACCATCCACCTACAAGGTAGATTTAGCTGACAAGCTCAAAAAAATATGCAAGACTGTTCTTCAACTGTGGAGCAATTTAGGGACTCAAGCTGTTGTATGCTCTCGTCTCTTGGTGTAACGCAGGCTAAAAATAGAAAAATGAGACAGAAAGAAAAGAAAAAAAAAGAAAACTAGAAAAAGAAGACAGAAAAGACCAGGAAAGAAGAAATAGAAAACCGAAGAGAGAAGGCTGCCCAGCTTTGCACTTCCTTGTCACAAAGCTGCTCTGATTTTCTTTTAAACATGTTCTCGGTGCATTTCTTGACTTTTAATGCTTTGCTTTTTTCCCCACACTCTTTATGTACAGTGTAATCTGTTGGACGGTTCGGTGTTAGTCTGTGTCGAAACAGCCATGGTTTGCCACAAAAAACTTCTATGTAGACTGTGAGCTAAATAATTAAATGTGGGTCTAAATAATTTGACTGAATAACTGACTATTTACACTTGATATCTCGGTTTGTAACTTTTGATTGCGTGTACTCACATCTGGATTGCCTCAGAGTTCAGTGCTCGGACCTTCGTTATTTGTATTTAATGATGTAAATGTTATAAATAACACCACCTTCAAGTGGCACACACATGCAGATGACTGTGCCCTGTACTGCAATGTTACTAATGCAGCTGATCAATGAGAATGAAATAAGGTGTTTTCGATGTCCTGCAAATGGAGCAATATGGGGTAAATGTAAATTAATTTTACCAAAACAGTCGCCATGACTTTCAGTAACAAAAAGAAGCCGCTCCATTACTCTCACAATGCCAGTGGTAGTTACTTGTTCCAAGTTAGTGACTTCAAATATCTGGATGTTATTTCCTCGCATAACCTAACAAGGTGTGCCCATATCAACCACATCTCTGCAAAAGCATGTCGGAAACTTGGCTAAATTAAGCTAACTGTAAAAAATGCAACCTTGGAATGTAAACTGTCTACAAATCTCTAAGTTCATCTGATGCTAGATTGCACTTTAACATATGGTCTCCCCACCTCACATGTGATATAAAGCAGCTCGAATAATTTCAGAAAAACACCTTCAGATTCATCTTCAGTCTTTATGTCGCATCTCCCATAAAGAAAACAAAATTAAAGAGAAGTCCTCGCTATCTGAGCTGCAGAGCGAAAGCGGGCTTGTGGGATTCCTCGGTTATGCCATCATCTCATGTCGTCTGTATCATCCCCCATATAGTCGTGTTGCTAGGAGAGCCAAATAGGCATTTTTATACCGCTGTTGCACTTTAAAGCTGATGCAGTGTGTTGGAAGCCTACAGTGAGAGTTGGTCGTCATGGTTGCAAGTTCATATCGCGTGGGGTTGAAAGCGGTTGTTTTCGAGATTCTCGTGACCGCTTCTCCGAAAATGGTCGACACGCAGCGTCGCTATTTTTATTTGGCACTGTGCTATTGCCCGCTTCAGCGATGGAATGCTATAATTCCAAGGAAGACGATAACGGCAGCGCCTGCGGCTCTTAATGCAAGAGGCGACAGCGAACTGTTCCTGTGTGCGACAGTCACAACCATTGGAAAGCAGTGGCCCTGTGTGCTCACTGGAGCTTCCAAAGTCAACAATTACTGACAAGCCTGACCCAATAGTGTTTCACACAGTAAGGCAATTTACTATTTGAATTATTGCACCCTGCTTACGTTTTGCGTGCAATAACCTCATCTGTGGCCAAGTTTTTTGAACATGGTCGCAGTTGGCCGACCCTCTTGTGGACATGTCGTGACACACACGGCCAAAGAATGATTTGGGGGTGCTTCCTCTTCGCAAATAGCAAGACCAAATCAGATTTCACTGTTGCGTTATGTTCCATACCTCAAATTTGCCGTATCCATGGCGATTATGTGGCTGAGTCCCACTGTTGCTCTCTTGCAACAGTCGGTTGTATAGGTTGCAATGAGGCTGCCAGGGGCACCCAGGCAGCCTACAGGCGAGTATTGCAGCACGTTTGCGCTTGATTGGCCCGAAAGTTAAGATTTTTCAGCTCATTTGTCAGCTGGCAGCGGCACTGCCTTCAGGAGCTTCCAACATCGGCTTGCCTTCCTCTCAGCAGCACCAGTTGCGCGAGCGAGCCGAAGCAGGACCAACCTTCTGAGAAGGGAGTCTTTTTTGGCTTCACAAAATGTGACATACGGCGCCTCCTCGGTATTCCTTCCTCCATGGCAGGTTCTTGCATCTTATCATTACAAAACTTAAAACATTGGCAAAAACGCGAATGCATAATTTTACTACACAAGATTGTCTACATGCCACCCGGTATCCGGGCCTCTTTTATACCCCAGAATACATGTGCCACTAGACTAACCCACACTCTAAACATTATTCCTTTCAGAGCACGCATCGACTGTTTTAAATTTTGCGTTTTTTCAGATTTGGAACAACTTGAATTGTTTGCTTCGCAAATTGTCTCATGAATGGTTCGTTGAGAAACTGCCTAACCCTATCATGTTCTACTAATCTGTTTTGTATTTTCTTAGCAGTTGTTATTTTTTTGTGTTCCTATCAGCATCGGTACTTGCAGCTCATAATGATTCTGTTGAACATTCATGTAAGCATATCATATTTTCATCTGTTGGTGTAATTTGAGTTTTATTTTCTTTTCTTTTATTGATTGTCGTACTAAAATATGTACCCCCTTTTGTAGTGTCTCGAATGGAGACAGCAGCAATTGTAAATAGAAGTATAGCACTCTGAGTATGTAGCATGTCTTGGTAGGGCACTTTCCCAAAGAATGGCCAGCCGAGGTTCTCCCATTGCACACCCAAAAAAAGGGCCACAGAAGTGTTAGGTTTATTTTTTCATTCTCATTAAAATGCAGCTGCCACAGCTAAAATAAACCCACAACTTTGCCCTCAATGCTTTTATATTATAGCCACTGGATTACTGTAATGCGGTTGTTCCCGTTCAGCGCACAGATTTTCTTTTTTTACAAGGATGATATTTGCGCCACGTCTTCCTAGACGAGTGGGGAAAGAGCACAATTCTTGCAAGTAAGTGTAGACGCAAAAGCGGATTGACTTGAAAAGTAAATGGCCCTACTCCCTCCTTGTTTATACTTTACCCCCCCTGTCCTCACTGGGTTTTGTCCTTGCAGGGGAAGCTGACCTTCTGGCAATTCACGTCAAACGGCTAGTTTCGAGCGGTGTTCCAGCGTCCGAAATCGCCGTGATCTCACCTTATAACCTTCAGGTAAGAAGCAGCAACAATCATCATTGTGCATGACTATGTAAATTGCTGAACTCACGGGGATGCTGGTTAAATCAACACTTCACGGGGACACAAAAAGACAGACCATGTGTTTGACCCTGTCTTCTGGTGTCGCTGGGTGTAGCTGAATACAACTTGAATTGTCTAATGAGGCTCTGCCCAGACGGCGCTGTTGAAGAAGCAGCCCCGCGCGTGCACGTGGCAGTTCTTTCCGAAGGCAGGGTCATTGACATTCCGGCGTCAGCAGTAAATCAAGGCCGATATTTTTTTAGCCACAACCAGACCTCAACATCAAAACTAAATGTGTAGTATCTCCAGTAATGGTGGGACAAAGTAGAAACCCAGTATGCTGCACCGTGGTTAGCACATTTTAGCACTATTAGCACAAGCTTGCTAACAATACTCTAGGTGTAGTATTTAAATACAATAAAACCTCGTTAATTCTAGGTCATTGGAGCCACGAGAAAGCTTCGAATTAAAGTGGGTTTTCGAATGAACAGAACATACAAGAAGTGGGAAGCAAGGAACTTATAAAACTATTGAAAGTATATCAGTGCTCGTCGTTTGCTGTGCCGGCTAGCTTGCGGCTCCAAAGGTCATGTTTTCCAGCAACGCCTGGACTTTGTTTTGCCTCGAACATGGAGGAACTGTGGGCCTCCCTCTTGTCACCTAAAAAAAAAAATGCGGTCGCAATTGATTGAAATGTGCGCCTGCAAAAAACAATACATCTTCACAGCAACGCAGTCGTGACATGCGGGCAGCATGTCGCCTGCTGTTCGCTCTGTCAGCACGTCATGATGCTACCATTCGCACATTCTTTCTATTATAACTATGAATTTACTATTGGCCACTATGATGAAGCTCACGATGTTTTTTGGGTGGAAAAAATGAGCTTTGAAACTTTCAAACTTAGTTTTCGAAGCAGGTGTTGCTGGCAAAACCTTTGCCAGCAGTGCGAAGACACGAATTGCTGGAACAACCAGCAATGGGAGGTTCGCGTACATCGTGTTTTCCGCGAAACTGTTCTTTATTAATTTCTTTACAACCCCAGAAAGAATCCCACTGACGTTGTGAGAAATGTGCGATAAGCTGCCCGCGTGTCATCGGTGCGTTGCAGTGAAGCATGGCTCGTTTTCCGCAGGCGCACGTTTCGATTGATCACGAGACCAATGTTTTCTTTTTTTTTCTTTTTTTTACGCTGGAAGTAGCGAGGCTACTAACTGCCACTCGTTAGTATCGATACGTTGCATTGCCTTGTGGCTATTAATAGCCGTCGTTCCGCAAATTCGCGGCGAAATCGGGATCTGGAACTGGCACATATGGCACCCAAAGTTTTCGAATTAATTAACTGGACTGGTGCTGGCCGCCGCTTCAAATTATCCACTCAAACTCACATTGCAAAATACGGAACCGTGGAAATCCTTCGAATGAAGCGGGATTTTGAAATAACCGAGTTCGAATTAATGAGGTTTTACTGTATTCCTCATGCCTGCTTTAAAGAAATTCTCTCTTACCAGTTTTACCTAGCCTCTGTCAGGCGTGCCCCTGCTGATTGGGAGAGCAGCTCTATCAACAGTCCTGAGAGCTGTATGCATCGTTATTGAGGTGTGAATCACTGATGGCCGCATTCGGTAATGAAACGGGAATTTAAATGCCCAAATCCTCTCTGCCTTAGTCGGCTTGTGTAGCAGTTACAGTGCTCGGCTGCTGACCTAATGGTAGTGGGTTCGATCCTAACTGCATTTCAATGGAGGTGGATTTCTAGAGGCCAATCAACTGTGCAATGTCAGCTCATGCTAATGAACAACACATGGTCAAAATTTGTGGAGCCCTTCAGTAGAGCATCTCTCATAATCATATTGTGGTTTTAGATCATTAAACTTTAGATATTATTGTTGTTAATATTTTGCATCTTTGAACTCTATTCTACCACAGTGGCTTTAACTATCCCAAACGTGTGCGATGTGTGCTTTAGGTATTGACGTTTGTCGGAGCCACCAGACAAGGTTTTCTTGTCTACAATGCAGTAAGCGACTACAAGCTAAGATAAGAGGATAAGAGGTAGCAATTTTTCTCTTTTATATGACGTGTCTTTTATAAGCAGGTACCAGGTTTGCATTTTCTTATCAACCTGAACTTTACTGTAGGCACTCTCTTATACCCATTCTTCTCTTATATCAGTGTCTCTTATGAAGGGGTTCGACTAGCATTGGCCAGCCAGCTATTCATCTACACCAAAGACCCCACAGGGCTGTGTACCTCTGTTGTGCTTGGCCAACCATTTATGAAAACCAGCGGATAATAAAGACTTAGAAGAGATGGGGAGCATTAATTGTACTGTTTTAAAGGTACTGTCATAATCATGATACAGATGTGATGAAACAAAAGTGGACGGAAAGACAACTTGCCACTGGCACTAATTCTGAAGGATTCAGGTGCGTAGTTCAATGCACAACCTTGAATCTCGATGGGATACCATAGGATACAGATACAATAGGTTACTACTGCACAATAAAACATCATTTGATAGAATGTACAGTTTATTTATTTCTTTTTTATTGTTTTATCTATATATTTCACTTACACATACTGCATTTTTATAGCAGGAGTGGGGACAGTTACATAATGATACTACTAAGACACTAAAAAAAATGCTATAGAATACTACTAACAAGAGAGCTATTACACACATTAGTGAGCAACAGCAAAGTGAGGTAGTTTACATCTCTGTAAGATGTTCTTCAATTGCAGCTGTGGAATATTTAGTGTTAAGTAGGGTATCTTACAGTGGAGATTTCAAAAGCTGTGTAAATTTATTAGTACAAGCAAATAAAGCGACTACGTTTCGAGTGTAGGAACAATGGGTACAACTTTTGCTAGTAAATGTGATGACATTATCATCGGAAAGGCAGAATGAAGAGTTTACAATTGCATATAAAAATTTTTAAGCTTCGGTTTGATATCACAAGAGTAGAGATTTAGTGTTCAATGATTGTAGGGGTAAAGCCTGTGAGGTACTGCAACTCTAGGTATTAAAAATAATACAAAATAGATTGGGCATATTTCAGAGTATGTGTATGGGAACCAGACCTTGAATGCATATTGAGGAACAGGGCGAATCAGTGTTTTGTATAAAATCAGTTTTGTATGCTGACGTACCTTGAGTTAGATGCAGCCAAGGCATCCTACTAGCCCATTGTTTTACAACTAGACGTACTATTACTAATACTACCTCTGCTACTACCACTGCTACAACTTCTGCTACTACTTGGCTTTGTGCAGAGGCAGTGTCGCATCCTATGAAGTTCTGCTCCTGCTTCTACTACTGCCTTCACGCCCATTGGCGTACCATTTCATTGCGTGTCTGCTGCATATTGCTTGTTCCATATTCAGGTGGAGCTCATCAGGCTTCGACTCTTTGCCCGGTATCCTGGCTTGGAGATCAGCTCGATCGATGGTTTCCAGGGTCGTGAAAAGGAGGCCGTAGTGATGTCCTTTGTGCGCTCTAACAAAACAGGTTAGTTTTGGGAAGGTAACCGTATGTGAAAGTTTCTTGCGTCACTGTTGTGTCTAGAACTGCAGGGTTGCGGTGGAGGGCAAGAGAAGCATTGTAGCTGGTTTTTAGAGATCAGAGCTGCCCATCACCAGTCTGAGGCGCGAGCTGAGCACCGGTGGGTTGATAGGACACGATTTTCATTTTATCTTTCGTGCTGTGAAAGCCATGCACGTGAAATGTGCAAACCTGTAAAAACTTTAGGGTTTCATTTCTCTATGAAGAAATGTTCTGCACCTCTCCATCAGATGACAGAGCAACCATAAGTTTGCTTAGAATGATGACGTGAAGCTAGAAAGAATTTTTTTGGCTTATTTTGCGATCTTGCATTAGGGGGGGTTGTTTGAAGAGAGAACAAAGGCCGAACTTCAGTTTATTATTGTGAGAACCGTGCTTCCATATGTCAATGTGACATGGACTGTGCAACTGCATAGTTGCCAAGCAACTCTGGAGTCTCATTAGCTATGTTGTGCTCACTGCTGTGATTCTAATCCGAGTGCAATGCAAAAGTGCTTGTGTGCTATTTTAGGTTTTCTCTAAACCTTTGATTACTAGATATGCCCAACTATGAAAGCCTGGCCACCAATGCACAGTCCTGCCCATGCTCAAGGTAATTAATGAGAGTGATGACCAGAGACTGGATTTCAGGCAAATCCCCTGTTTTGTTCCTTGTGTTCCTATCAACCCACTTTGATATGTGAACATAAATAAGAGGTAAAGAAGGGCCCCCATAGTATTTTTGTAGTGCATAATAATGCCTGCTTTTGGAATTTGTGCCTAAATACTTATAAGTTTCTATAAATGCTTATTTTAATAATAGGCACCTATACGAACACTAACCTAAAATTTCGCTTTTGAGTGTAGTTCGAAGTCGTTACTGAGTTGGAAACCTTGGATGCCCTATCATACCTTACACTTGACGGTTGGCATGCCATGCCAATGGCACCTGGCATACTGTAGTGTTGGGGATGGGTGATGTGAAAAATCTTCACTATATATGATATTGTCATACGACATCACGGTGATGTCTCAGATCACCAAAATTTGTGACATCAGAGGGACATCATGTAACATAATTTCACATGATGAAGTGATTGCATCGCGTTGTAGCTTGGTCAATAGCGGTCCGATCATAGAGGCATGCGAGATCAGGTGAGGTGCCTCTGATGTTGAGGGCAGTGCCAAGCCGCATTAAAGGGCTACTCACCAGGCCCCATACCAAATTTTAGTTAGACAGTGGAAGTTGTTGGATGTCCGATGAGGAACATCTTGCCATAAAAAGTTTTTGAATCGGTTCACCACGAGCGGAGAAAACAGGTTTTTGGAAGCGGCGCGAAACGAGGATGAGAGTAGGCGAGCTCAAAACCCTTGCCGCTTCTCCGCGTAGCCTTCGCAAGCGAAATCTCTTCCTCTCCCTCTCCGGCATCCAACCAAGAGGGGACATGCGCATTACGTGCCCAAACAAGTCCAACCTCCGAGCACACGAGCAGCGTTGCTTTGTTGACCAGCGTTATTTTGTGGTCTTCTGCCTGTTTCTGCGGGATGGTTTGGAAACGCTGGCTTAGACGCGGTAGAACAGATGAGTTTAATGAGTGCGCGAACGTGTAGGAGCGTTCCACGGGGGTCGTCTGCTCAGTGCCCTGACTGTGGGGACACGAACGCATGCGAAACGCTGGCACATTAGCCCCGCATCTCGTAGCATTTCACGGGAAAAACGCGCACAATATTTTATTGCATCTCATTATTTATTTCAAGTTTTATTAATCTCTTAAAGCAACAAATACATAAACTACGCATGTTGTGTTAAATAATTTTTGCATGTCACGTGGGATACTGCTGACAACGTCAGAGCAGAGTCGTCTATGTAGATGACCCACGTCACTGCATTGCCGTGTACGTAGGGCCATTCATACGTCCACGTCATGTCCTTATTCCCTAGGCATGCTCCGGCAGAGGGGAGGGGAAGCAGCGTTCATCTTGAAATTTGACCCATTTCCGCGGCGCGTAGCGTTAAAAATTTGGGCAGACGTGATCATGAACGCCTCGGCTACGCATTGCGCTTGTCAGCTCAAAATTGCCAAACCTGGTGAGTGGCCCTTTAAGTGCAAGGGCAGCATCAGTGCAGCATCTGAGACAAAAAAGAGGTTGGCTTTCACCTTCAAATCATCTTAGGTGAATGCATAAAGAAACACCGAGTTTTGATGTTGCCATGACTGTTCAGTCCCCTGCAACGTTCAGCCATGTCTTCCAGTTCAACAAATGTCCAAAAAACAGTAGCCAGCAGTCATACTGGCTGCCATACGCCACTGCACCTGCCGCAATGTTCACAGTTGGCGAACATAAAGTCGCGTAGGGCAAAGAAGAATGAAGAGTACAGTGTTTGAGAACAACAGAAAAGAAATGTGATGTGCACATGGCTTTATTTAGTTTGCTTATGAATGATTTCCTAATGTGTTCACTGACAGGGGATAAACTCCCTTCACATGCCAAGAGTCTCAAACTCAGCTCAGCCAGTGGGCCGTCGTCATGCAGTTTAGTTCCACAAGGACAGTGAGGAAAGAAGTGTGTGGGGGGAGGGGGGAGGGGGAATTACAATTGGGCATTAAACATTGCTACGTGAAAGCAAACTTTCTCATGTCTCATGTACAAGTTATTTTTGAAGGAGATTTGGTGCTAGCATTTTAAAGCCACTGTCGAAAGCTTACTGGAAAATGACTCCAATCTGTACGCCGATTGCGAAATATAATTTTAGTTCCACGATTATATTTCAAAACATGGTGAACACATGGGAGGCCTCACTGAAAAATGCCTTAAACTAGCTCACGAACATACTTAGTAAGGAAATAATGGAAAAGTGGAGCAAAGACAGTGACGTGAGGGTCACGGGAGTCAACCAAAAGCCTCGTGTGTCTGAGATATGCAGTTAGACCAGGCCAGTACAAGCATCCCTACCTTCTGATCTTCTAGCGGTTCAGTCACGGTGCATACGAGGAGGGCAGACGAAGCGCCCATGTCCCTTGATTATGCAGGACAGAGGCGCACAGGCCTCCTACATACATCTACGCAGTCATAATCATGTAGGCTTTTCACTCATGTAGGCAGCACCCTATGTGTACTTCCTATGTTCCCTTCAAAAGACCAAAGAAAAACCACTGTGTCATCGTTCCAGTTTCATTTTTGTTTTTTCATCTATTGTGAAGCATCTTGTCTTTTGGACTTGACCAGCAGGGATGTGGTAAAACTGTGGCCTCCACCCCATATTCGGGAATCCTGTCTATGCAGCTTTCTAAGTGCTCCTGTGCTGCCCTCTTCAATCATGTCGAAAAAAAAAAAGACACCCAGGAACGTGTTCGTTCAACAGTGGATCCTTGGCTCACTATGATAGAGAATAAAAGGAGAGACCATGTTCTGCAAACCATCCAAAAACAAGAACAATTGCACATCTATGTTCAACTGTTAGCGTTTTTGTGCCATTATATGCAATAACTTTTCTCACTTTCCTGTCGTAGATACAGCTCGTGTACATCTTTGTTTTAAAATTATTCGCATTTATTTAAAAATTTACTTTGCCTACAATTATGACATTAGAGGCTTAAACATGCTTTGCCTGTCTATTTTTGACAACTGAAATTTTTTTTTTCTTCCTACTTTTGGGGCTTAAAAAAATTTTTTAATGCCTAACCCTTTTAGATGCCAGCTATGAAGAAGTGTTTGTAAATGTGTCAAATTGCTACAACGTTACTGCTAGGCAATCAATATGCTTGGTGCAAAATGCATTGGTGCAACATGCAGAGGATGCACCAGCAGTGTGGCATCTGCCAATGCGTTTTTGGCAGCTTGGAAAGACAATTCGGTGTCAGGCGTCTATTTCAGGAGGGATATTGGAGCTTTGGTGGTCTTGAGTAGGTTGGCGAGCGGTATGATTATTCGAGCGATGTTGGGGAGAAACCGGCGGTAAAAGTTGAGCAGCCCAAGGAACTCGTGGAGTTTTTGGGCTGGTGTTGGGAAAGGGAAGTCGCGTAGGTCTTTAACTTTCTTGACCAATGGTCACACGATGTCTAGTCACACGATGTCCGAGGAACTCGATGTCTTCGACACCGAAAACGAACTTTGCGGGGTTGGTGAGAAGGCCGTGTTCCTGGAGCCGAGAAAATAGGAAGTGCAAATGGTTGCAATGCGGTTCGGGAAAAACGCTAGCTACCAGGAGGTTGTCAATATACGCAAATACGAAAGGTAATCCACAGGTTACTTCATTGGTAAACCTCTGGAACGTCTGAGCAGCATTTCTCAACCCGAACGGCATATGAACAAAAACTTGAATGGGGTCGCAATTACAGTCTTGGGCTCAACCGGAGGTAGGCCTTTACCGAGTCTATTTTGCTGAATATCACCGCTCCAGCAAGGTTGGCAGAGAAGTCGTGAATGTGAGGGAGGGGATTACGATCAGGGATGGTGCACGCGTTGAGAGCACAGTAGTCGCTGCACGGGCGCCAATCTCCTGGGTCACGGTTTGGTACTATGTGCAGAGCTGACGACCAACTGCTCGGTGAAGGACGGATGATGCCCAGTTGCAGCATGTGGTCGAATTTTCTTTTGGCAATGGCAAGGCGGTCCCCAGTGAGGCGTCTGGGTCGGCGAAATACTGAAGGGCCAGTAGTCACTACATAGTGCATGACATTGTGGCGGACTGGCAGCTCAAGGTTGGAAGGATTCGTGATGGCTGGAAAGTCGGGCAGAATTGAGGCGAACATAGATGATGGTATCTGCAGCGATGTTCCAGTAGTAGCTGTTGGAGGTGCGAGAATGGCCTGTGTGGACATACTAGTCATTTTGTCAACAAGTCAATGTGTGCAGAGGTCAAGTCAGAAAATCAGCACCCAATATGGTCATGCGTAGGTTTGCAACAACGAATACCAATCGGAAGGTGCGCCTGAGACCCAAATCCATGGTAAGAGAGTGCTGACCATATATGTTGATGGGAGAGTTGTTGGCTGCTTGAAGGGGCACAGTTTTTGCAGAGCCTTGCCATTCTAGTCGCACTGTAAGAACGACACTGACCTCTGCACCTGTGTCCACTAGCAATCGATGTCCGGCAATCCTGTCAGTGACGCAAGAGAGGCTGCTTGTCATATGGCAAGAGTAACTGGTCGCCATCAGTGGCTCTACTGGTTTTCGAGGCGAGACCGGTAGGCGAGACTAGCGGTCTTCGAGCTGTGACAGTAGGATGGTAAACGTCGTTGCCACAGTACCTCTTGCTGAATAGTTAGTGACACGATTGGCCAGATCCACCAGCTTGTTGAGAGGCAGGTCGTCTGGTACGGTAGCCAAGGCAATAACCACGTTCTGCGGCAGGCGCTGAAGGAACAGCTCTTGCAACAGCGGGCTGATTGCGTTCAACCGACAGTTGCTGAGAAGCCATTGCATGCGGCGCAGAAGTTCTGACGGTCGTCGGTCACTGAGCTCCTCCTCGTTGAGAAGCTGCTGAAGACGCCTGCTGATAGGCACAGACTTGCGATGAAGCGCCGTTGCCTTGAAGTGGTCATAAGGGTCGGTTTAGTGGGGCGCGCCCACAAGGTCATGGGACTCTGCAACCGCGTCCGTTGAGAGTGCGGAGACAGCGTGCTGGTACTTCGCTTGCTGCGAAGTAATGTGCCGAAGGGCGAATGTGGCTCGATGTGCAGAAACCAGGCTTCAGAATTCTGTGGCCAAAGCGACAGCAGTTGAATCTGCACCATGGCGATGCCTTCTGTGCTGATCGTCGGTCTGTCGTTCGCGGTCTCGTCCATGACGCAATGCTCGTCTTGCGGTACTCACCTCCAGGTCACTATGTTATAGGGACCGAGGTTAGGTCCTCTATAACCATGCGTGTGGCGGCGAGCGAAAACGGAAGGAACCTGTTCATGTTGAAGGCAAGAGCAGAACCGAGCTTTATTCTCTTCTAACCATGGAACACGCCCCACGAGGAACGAAGCGCAGAGGCATGCAGATACACCTGAGCGCGCCATAATTAATAGGCAGCCGATGATGATGATGGCCACTAGAACTGTTTAATAGCATCAAGCGCCATCAACACGCAACAAAACTACAGGATAAGGACGTTGTGGCAGATCAATTCCACATGACATGAAAATGGCACCAAAATGTGGAGCACCTGAGGAAGCGATGATGCTCGCACTCACCTCTTGTGGCTTTGAACTCCGGCCCTGGGGGTCACCCACAAAGAGCCGGGCGATGCGCAGGGGGTGATGGCGTCTAATTGGCTCTCGACTCACTCGAGCTGTGTCAGTCACGGCTTGCCAATACGAAAGACCCCTAGAAAGTGACACGCATTCCTGAAGTCCGGAGAGGAGTCTCCCCAAAAAAGGGCAATGGGGGCAGCTGGGCTTCATCCAAGCAGCAGGGCACAAAGGGCTACTCCCACAACCCTTCTCGCCGAAGCGTGTGCAAACCCACAAGCTAAGCCTAAATGTCCACGTAGAGCGCACCTGGCAAAATCTGGCGCAACTGCTATTTGCACATGTCTAAGCCCTGTGTGCTGTGTCTTGATTGCAAAACCAATGTTATGCGGTGGCGAGCCAGCTTACGTGAAAACTGACCAATGCAGTTATCTAAAAATGAAGAACAAGTGCTCTCACAGCTCATAAATGTCAATAGAACAATCAATATTGCCGACAAAAAATAAAAAAGTAAAAAATGTCACCCTGGCTTGCAAACATTCCCAACTGATTCTCTCTTAGGCCACTGTTTCTTCACAAATGGCATATTATGATTATTGAGAGGCTCTGTTGTGGTGACTTCTTGTTGTTCGTGGACCACCTAACTTGTCATGGGATGGCTTCATTAAATATAAACTGCAAACTGAACCTGTAAATAAGATGTAGGCACGTATTAGACCTCTGCACTTGCTGAACCCTTAAACATCCTTTTTGGAACCAGTCTGAAGGCCACTATCAACGAGGGGAGTCCAAGGGGCGGTAATAGTAGGGGAGGAGGGGGGTAATTCGCTTCACTCTCTGCATGCCCTTCCAACTAACAAGTTGGTTGTTCTGTTCGCAGGAATTGCTCTGTTCGCAGGAAGAGCCATAGTTGTTCCCCAACTACATGAGTATCACGGATACTCATATCGATTGTTCACACCTTCGACATAAAGCAAAAATTTGAGAACATTGGTTGTCTCAACGTTTTGACTACTGGACATGTTTTCGCCAAGGCAGCCTTGAAGAAAAATGTTCCCCCTTTCATGCTTAGATTGACCCTGCCCCCCTTGCACCAGTTTCCTTCTTTGGCAGACATTTTCTAAATATTTGAAAAATGGGGATTAAGCACTCAGCCTACGTTGTGCAGTTGTGTACGACGTCACTACTTACTGATCAAAATGTATTTCAAGATTGGCAGCGAATGAGTGAGCAGGAGGGCTGGGAAGTATCGAAGATACATGTATATGAGATACTATCTTAGATACTCTTTGGGTATCTTCGATCTGTATAGCGATACGTCTTGCAAGACGAGTATCTGTATTTCCGTTACATGTGTTAATGAATCGTGTACCTTAAGATACAATATATATTGGTCACAACTTACGCTATACCATGCAAAACATTAACCGCTGACTTAACTCCACTTTTGAGGCGGAGACTGGTGACATAACTTTCTCTTTCCACCTGACTCCTCCAGTGAGGCCAGGCAATGAGGTCTGCGCGCCCTTTTTGGTGGAGCAGAGGAGCATGACAGCTTGTGCCGTCTCAACATAACATGCACATGCTTCCCTGCGTGTAGACTTGGGTGCATGTTAAAGAACACCAGGTGGGCAAAATTTTCAAAGCCTTTCACCACGGCATTTCTCATATACATATGGTGGTTTCAGGACGCTAAACCCCACATATCAGTAAATGAAGCAACTAACCAATCAATCTATCAAGCCTGCATGTACTTTGTTTACTTAATTTCTTCCCTTTCAGTTGTGTCAATAATGTCATGACACTTATCCTTAGCCACTTGCAAGTGCCGCATACCACAATGCGTGGGGAAGTATCGATTCCATATCGTACAGAACATGCGTTTACCAATCAGACACTATATTTGCTTACGATGTGGTTTTCTTTCTGCTATTTCAATTCAAATATATGATACAGTTAAACCTTGATGTAACGAAATAGATAAATTCCTGGAAAAATTCGTTATGAAGAGGATTATGTTATATGGAGATTCGTTATGAAAATTAGGAAAATAAACGCACAAATCAAACAAAAGGTCGGGACTGAAGGCAAAGATAACCCAATAGACTTATTTAGCAGTTAAAAACTGCATTATTATTGCAATAGCGATTGTATGGACACGCTAGGTGGATTTTCGTCGTCACCGCCATGTTCCGTAACAAGTCGAAGTTGATAACATGCCCCGCGCGTCGTAACTTTCACAAACGGATAAAAGCGCGTGAGCGCTGCTGAAGCAGACATCAAATGAGTCGGCTCATCCCTGGCGCCTCGAAAGTGCAAAAGGTAACATATCCCGCGTGTTAGAACTGCCGTCGAATGCTCAAACAGAAAGTAAAGCACCCATCTTGAACGAGCATAAAACAGTGCAGGAAGGGGGAGGGTCGCTCGAGTAGCAATAATGAACTTTGATTTTAAGGGTGGTCATGATCGCTGGCGTGCTTGATATCTCAGTGAGTATCAGTGCGGTTTCAACGCGAAGGGACTGTGTAAAAAGAGCACTTCTTCCTGGAGCGGCCGTATTGGCTCACGCCAGCGTTCTGTAGGAGTACTGTGATATCGGATCCAAAAGGGTTGGCTGCCAGCCTTAAGTTCTTTCTTATAACAATACATTTTTTTTGCTATTCCCGTTCATTGCATTGCATTCAACGCGCCGTCGTGTTGCCAGAACTAATCGGCTAATCGCGAAAGCTACCAGCCTGCGAACTCGCGGCACGGCGCAAGGGGGAAGTGCGTGACGAGTCTACCTTCGAAGATCCGTCGTCACCGCGGTCTCGTAGAGTTTCTGTCAGGGCCTAATTTGACATCACCACGGTGGTGACGACACAGTTGTCCGGAATTAAGAAAAGTCATAGTTTGACCGCAAGGGTGAAGGAATGAATGCGACAGCGACAACCTGGAATGTAACGCTGAGATTGGCAAGCAGATCGAAACGTGCAGCGCGAGGCTCACGAAAACAACATACACAGGACGACAGCAAACTAACAACGTTTACCGCTCGACACTTAACGTGCGGTTTAAACAAAAACAAGGCACGAAACGTAATCGCAGGTACAGATGTGAGTGCGAACTAATAAGTGCCCCAGTTGTTAATTCGCTGTGTTTGAAAAGCGCACTCTTTTCGCAAATGGCGCCTGTCCAGCGAGCGAAGTGATTTTTGTGTGCCCGGCAACTAAACGCAATTGTTCCGGTCAAATTCAAAGGCGCGCGATTCTCCCAACTCAAGGATAAGCGCGGACCCACAAGCAAAGTACACGTGGGAAAGAAGAGCACGTCGGGGCATCAGGGCGAGCTTGGCACCGAGCACGGGCGGCTTTTTTTCTTGAGTTTATATATATATATATATATATATATATATATATATATATACACTTCTAAATTCACATATAAACCCAAAAAAGTGGAGAGAGAAGAAAGCTGTGGTAGCTCAGTGGTTAGAGCATCGAACGCGTTATTCGAAGGCCGTAGGTTCGATTCCTGCTCACGGCTGGTTATTTTTTCACCCACTTTTCTTTCTTATTTACATTCCATTGGTTCTAATAGCTTCCCCTTTACATCCCTTGGCATTACTGTCTGTTAGATCTCATTAATATTGTGTCAAAACATGGAAAAACGAGCCCTTAGGTATACACTTCTTTCTCTTATTCATCAACGAGGGTCTCGTACTGGCAGACTTGGTGTCATTAGGTTGTATACGAGGGACTATTAATCAGCTGCCCGCTCGTAATAAAGTTCACGTGCTATGTGACGCCACATATGCGCATAAAAGAGTGTTTCACACTCGTCGCTTGGCTTATAGATGGCGCTTACTGACACTCCTACTTCTAAATTCACATATAAACCCAAAAAAGTGGATGGAGGGAAGGCAGCTGTGGTAGTGGTTAGAGCATCGAACGCGTTATTCGAAGGTCGTAGGTTCGATTCCTGCTCACGGCTGGTTATTTTTACACCCACTTTTCTTTCTTATTTACATTCCATTGGTTCTAATAACTTCCCCTGTACATTGCTTGGCATTACTGTTTGTTAGATCTCATTAATATTCTGCAAAAACACGGAAAAACGAGCCCTTAAGTATACACTTCTTTCTCATGTATATATATATATATATATATATATATATATATATATATATATATATATATTGCCATGGGCATGGAATGAGATTGAGCCATGCCAATGCGAGTATGTGCCATTTGTGAGAAAGAAGAGGACTGGTTATTATGCTCATGGTCTAATGCTTGGTTGGGCTCGACGTCCAGAGCTGCTGCTCCTGTGAACAGACATTGTGGTCTTTCTGTTCTCACGTGACATTTTCTGGTGGAGGCGCTGGGTAGTGTTGTATACACTGCAATTAGCAGCAAGATCCCGACATTAGTCGCGACTTAGAAGAACCAGCTGACCTACGACGTAGCAGGCGACAACTAGGCCTACCACCTGGATTCGGACCGCTTCCACAACTCGGCAGTACTATGGCTAGTGCAGGAACGCAAATCCAAGAGACATCGACGCAGCCTCCTCTATGGTTCTTCAATGCCCCGCGAACCCCGAAGCCCTTCCACGGTGACCCTTACGTGGATGTCGACGCCTGGCTTGACGACTACAACCGTTGCGCTAATGTCAACGAGTGGAACGAGCACTGAAAGCTTCGGTATGTCTACTTTTACCTAGAGGACTCTGCACGCACTTGGTTCGAAAACCATGAAGCCGCTGTGAACTCTTGGCCAGAGTTTTGCAACCAGTTGCGGAATACCTTCCAAAGCTCTGATCGAAAGGAGCAAGCGGAAAGGCTCCTCAATATTCGAAATCATTGCCCAAAAGAGAGTGTTGCCTTGTTCGTTGAGGACATGTTGCGGCTGTTCAGACGAGCTGACTGCTCAATGACGGAAGAGAAGGTGCATCTACTGATGCGGGCAGTGAAAGAGCAGTTGTTTCCTGGACTAGTGCGCAACCCTTCCTGCACTGTAGCGGATTTTCTCCATGAAGCCACTATGATGGAGAGAATGCTAAGACAACGTTCGTCTCAGTATGAGCGTCCTAGCAGTCTTTCATGAGTGTCATCCGCCCTGCCAACACCTGATGTCATGACTATAAGACACTTGACTGAGCTCGTGCGCAGTATTGTGCGTGAAGCTGCAAAAGCTGCACGTGATGTCTTCTCAGCCCCATGTTGCTGCTATAATCGATGTCGTCCGCAAAGATGTCCGGCAGCTGGTGCAACCCATGATGACTCTGCGCCTAGCCGAGGTCCAACCCATGATGGCCCCGCATCCAGCCGAAGCTCCCCTATTAATGTACGCGGAAGCAATGCATACTCCTTCACCGGCTGTTGGCTATCCGTACCGTCCGTTCGCCCTGCAGACAGCGCCATCATTCTACTCAGGACCGCTGCAGTATGGCAAACCGCCACTTACACAGAAATCCAGCGTGTGGCGTGCTCCTGACAACCGGCCTCTCTGTTATCAGTGTGGTGAACCAGGTCACATCTACCGTGAGTGCGCATACAGGCACATGGGTCTTCCTGGCTTTCGTCCATATGCTCGTTGACTCAGAGATGGTGAGATGCCTTGTGCTATCACGAATACTTGGCAAGCCAAGGTTTCCCCAATCCTTCCGCCTCGCCAATCCCGCTCACCGTCTCCACGGCCCTCTACGTCACCTGGCCAACAATCGACCATTGCGGACGTCCTTGCAGGACATTCACCTTGTTAGAGCTAACACGGGAAAGATCCAGCCCTGACAGCGTTCAGTTTTCGAACTGATTTTTTTTTTATTATCGCGCTGCAGCCGCCAGGGCTCCCCCCCGTAGAGCGAGAGCCGTAGGAATTACCAGAGGAGTCGCCCAGTGGACATGCTTGGATGTTGGCATCCAGACTTTAGATTGAAACCCCGCGGTCGCGAGAGCGGCGATATACGCAGGTTTCAGTCGATCAGCAGCCGCGACGTCTTCACGGCCATTGATGTCCAGCGTGAACGTCCTAGGTGTACGATGGAGTACACAGAATGGGCCATCATAGGCTGGTGTTAGTGGTGGCCGTATTTGGTCACGCCGAACGAAGACGTGACTGCAGTTATGCAGATCCTGACTGACGAAGACAGACTGGGGGTGTCGAATGTACGTGGAGGCATCGTGAGTGGAAGGTGGCGATGATGGCTCGAAGAATTCTCCTGGAAGACGCAGGGAAACGCCATAGACTAGTTCGGCTGATGAGCAGCCGAGATCCACTTTCAATGCTGATCGGATGCCCAGAAGTACGAAGGAGAGGTGGTCGAGCCAACGTTCCCTTGGTTGGTGAGCAGTGAGGGCAGCTTTCAGTTGTTGATGAAGCCGTTCGACCATGCCATTGGCGGAAGCATGGTAGGCAGTTGTGTGGATGTGTCGAATGCCCAGGATATTGGCAAGTGCGGTGAAAAGGGCTGATTGAAACTGACAACCGCGATCAGTGGTGACGACAGAAGGGCATCCAAAGCGCGACACCCAGCCGTTTGTGAAAGCCTTGGCAACTGTTGGTGCTGTAATGTCGGAAATGGGAAACGCTTCCGGCCATCTGGTGAAGCGATCCACACATGTCAGCAGGTAACAGGCTCCTTGCGATGACGGAAGAGGACCGACGATGTCGAGATGGACGTGAGAAAACCTTGCGTCTGGAAGCCGAAACGGGGATGTTGCCGTGACAGTGTGACAGTGAACTTTAACGCGCTGGCTTTCAAGGCAGGTTTGCGCCCAGCGTCGGACATCAGCATTGATGCTTGGCCTAAGGAAACAAGATGTGACTAGCTTCTGGGTCGCACGAATACCAGGATGGCTCATGTTGTGCAATTGATCAAAAATTGCACGACAAAAAGCTGAAGGCACGAAGGGCCGAGGGACACCAGGAGACGTTTCGCACGTTATCAATGAGTTTGAAAATGGAAGCGGGCACTTCGTGTTCGTGAACGATAGAGACGTGGATGAAGAGCGAAGACGATGCAGCTCAGGATCGTTGCTTTGGGCAGCTGCTAGCTCTTCCATGTCTAGTGGCGGCTGGGTCGACAAGGCATCGATGCGAGATAGTGCATCAGCAGCAGCATTTTCCGGCCCATGTACGTGTCTGAGATCCACAGTGAACTCGGAAATAAAGCATAGTTGACGGATCTCCCGTGCAGTATAATTGCTGTGATTGCGATGGAAGGCAAACGTCAGGGGCTTGTGGTCTGTAACGAGGTAAAAGTCCCGGCCCTCCAATAAATGACGAAAATGTTTGATGGCGAGGTATACCGCGAGGAGTTCTCGGGCAAATGTACTGTATTTTGCCTCTGGTGGCTTCAGTTTTTGCGAGAAAAACCCAAGGGGCCGCCAACCGGATACGTGCTGCTCGAGAACGGGGCCAACTGCCACGCTTGATGCATCAGTGATGAGACGAATTGGGTCATCAGGGACGGGATGTATGAGCATGGTAGCGTCTGCCAGAGCCTTCTTGGCAGTGCCGAAGGCAGATGCAGCGTCCTTGGGCCACTCCAGTGGCACAGCCGGGTCTTTCTTTTTAGCCAATAGGTCGGTCAAGGGCTTTAGGAATGTGGCGCACTTTGGAAGGAAGCGGCGATGGAAGTTTAGTAGGCCCAGAAATTCTCGGAGTCTCTTCAGTAAAGTCGGTGTTGGAAAGTCTTGAATAGCCTTCACTTTGCTGGCGAGTGGTTGGATACCCTTTGGAGTGACAAGGTGGCCTAGGAACTATATTGTAGCGACGCCGAAGATGCACTTATTGGGATTAATTACGAGGCCGTAATCATCCAGGCGGTGGAACACGGTGCGCAGGTGGGCTTCATGCTCAGGGCCGGATGAGCTTGCTACAAGGAGGTCATCGCAAATACGAAATCGAGACCTCGCATGACCTCGTTGATAGTGCACTGAAAGGTCTGTGCAGAGTTGCGCAATCCAAAAGGCATCCTAACATATTCAAACAGACCGAATGGGGTGGTGATGGCCGTCTTCGGAATGTCAGCGGGTTCAACAGGAATCTGATGGTAAGCCTTCACTAAGTCAATCTTATAGAACATTGTGCACCCAGCCAAATTTGATGTGAAATCCTGTATGTGAGGAAGTGGATAGCGGTCTGGTAAGGTGTGGGCATTGAGAGCGCGGTAATCCCCACATGGTTACCAGTCCCCAGGATCTTTCTTCGGCACCATGTGGAGTGGCGACGCCCTGTTGCTGGAGGAAGGCCGCACAATGCCGAGTTCAAGCATGTGCTCAAACTCACGGCGGGCGATGGCGAGGCGTTCTCCAGATAGTCGACGGGGTCGTGTAAAAACGGGAGGTCCAGTGGTCACAATGTGGTGAGTGATGGAATGCTTCACCGGTGACTCTCTGGTGTGCGGCTTCGTGATGCTGGGAAAGTCGAGTATTGTTGCGTACGGCGAAGCAGGTGTGAGAGCTCGCAGTCCTGTTGGCGTGGAAGTACAGAGTACACTGTTGATGGAGAGGCGGGTGTTGAGATTAATGAGGTGATGAGCATGCATGTCCACAGCAGGGTTGAAAAAAACTGAGGAAGTCAGCTCCAAGAACAGCTTGCGAGACGTCAGCGAGGATGAAAATCCAGCGGAACGTACGGCGTAGTCCAAGGTCAAGTGTAAGAGAGCGTTGGCCGTATTTGCGAATGGCAGAATTTTTGATCGCTTGGAGTGGTCAGGTCTGTTCGTTGCGACGGCGATCTGCACACGAGGCCGGGATGACGCTAACCTGGGCTCCTGTGTCGACTAGGAAGCAAGCGCCAGTGATCTTATCGGAAACATAGAAAAGGCGGCATGACTTCCGACCAGTACCACTTGCCGTTGTCAGTGGCCGGTCATCGCATTTCCCGACCAGGAGCATGGGCGAGTGCACTAGCGAGCAGAGGTGGTACCAGCACACGGTTGAGGATGAAACGTCCTGCGGCACGTCGGGTGGCCGAAGTTCCGGAGAACGTGGGGGCGTCGAGGAGCGACTGTGTATCTGGAACCTGGATGACGGTCGACGATCCGCAGGTACAAAGTCATCGAGGTGCCTGACAAGGACGTCCAAACGGTTCTCGATGCTTGCGAGCGCCGGGTCTGCAGCGGTGGCCGGTGGCGGTGTGGTAACAACGTTGAGGCTATGTGCCTGCGAGTAGTCCGTCACTCGGTCAGCCATTTCAGCGAGTGTGTCTACTGGGACATCTCCTGCAGCTACGAGGACCGGGACCATGCTCTGCGGTAAGCGCTGGAGGAACAACTCCCGTAACAGCTTCTCTTCTTGAGGGGCGAAGGGGCCGCCAAGGAGCTGGCGCATGCGTCGCAGGAGCTGTGATGGGCGACGGTCACCGAGCTCTGTAGCCGTGATGAGCTGTTGGAGTCTGCTGTGTTTGGACTCAGACTTGCGGGAAATGATAGCTGCCTTAAACGTGTCGAAGGGATGGCTCGGGTGCGGCGACGCTAAAATATCAGCTAAGTCGTCGGCTACGTCCGAAGGTAAGCAAGATACCAGATGCCAGTGCCTGGTCTGTTGGCTGATGATTTGCCGTAGACGGAAGTGCGCCTCGACCTGCAGAAACCATGTGCTGGGGCTGTTGGGCCAAAATGGTGGCAGGTTGACATGTTGAATCGCAGCGATTGCAGCACCGCTAGGTCTGGCATCTTCTTGGGCGTCAGGACCGGTAGGATTGGTGGCAGAGCCGGCGGGATCCATGCGGGATGATCGGGGCTGTGTGTTCTTTATCGGGTCACCATAAACTGTAGGAGCTAACACGGGAAAGATCCAGCCCTGACAGCGTTCAGTTTTCGAACTGATTTTTTTTTTATTATCGCGCTGCAGCCGCCGCGCGGCCCAAAAGCCAACTTCTTCTTCCTTGACGAGCGGGGCATTGAGGCGCTACAACCTAGATCCACGAGCCCGCGCCGGGGAAACTAAGAACAGCGATCTCTGGGGGTGATGCCGCTGTTGATCGACCGTTACAAGACCCTCCCCCGAACTGCCTGCCAACATCCAACGACATTTTTTCACCGACGTGTGCCATTGACGACAAATGTCTCGGCGCGCATCTCTGTTCTTGTCGACAACCACCCGCTAACCGCTCTGGTAGATACGGGTGCCGATTATTCCGGGATAAGCACTGACCTCGTTGCACAGCTGCGAAAGGTAACGACACCTTGAGGGAGGGGTTGGTTGTATCCAACCTCCGGACTGCAGGAGGTCATCTATTGACACCACTGGGAATATGCACTGCCTGGCTCCGAATTCGTTAGTCGACATACATTGCTTCTTTGTCATATTGCGTGAATGCTCCCAAAACCTAATGCTCGGAATGGATTTCCTCTGCAAGCATGGAGCCGTTATTAACCTTCGCGACCTGCAAATAACGTTTTCTGACAACCATACAGCCAGACAAAAGGATGCAGCTGCGCAGATCACTACACTTCGAATTACTGACGACACCAACGCACTTCTGCCGTGAGCCAGTATGTTGGTAACTTTGGAAAGCTACTGTGACAAGAGTAGTGGTATCGCCAAAACTAATTTCTCGGTGCTCTTGGCTCGGCAAATTGTGTCGTGCGCGCTGTCGTTCAACTGAAACATCGCAGGACTCAGCTTCTGCTCACGAATTTCAGCGGCGAGTACCAACACTTGGCAAAGCGAACAACGATCGCAAACTTTGAAGCCATTGATGACGAAGAATGCTCCACTATCGCCCTGATCGCCACTGCCGCCGAATGTCACACTGATAAGCCAGTACAGTTGACGTGAATTGCCAGCTATCCTCTGTGCAGCAGCAGCACATACGCATGATTTTACATATGTATAGTGACTGCTTTGTGTCCACCTCCAAAATCAAGTCGACCCCAACCGTGAAGCACCACATTATAACGGACCTTACCGAACGGCCTGTACGACAGCATGCCTACCGCGTGTCGCAAAAATAACAAGAGGCAATACGTTTTCAGGTGAAACAGATGCTTCACGACGTCATCCAACCCTCGAACAGTTCATGGGCCTCGCCCATCGTACTTGTTAAAAAGAACGACGGCACTCTTCGATTTTGCTTAGATTACCGGAAGCTCAACAAAGTGATGAAGAAAGACGTCTACCGTCTCCCACGCATAGATGGCTCACTGGATCGAATTCGACATGCCCAA
The DNA here is from genome assembly GCA_013436015.1 of Rhipicephalus annulatus. NCBI lineage: Eukaryota > Metazoa > Arthropoda > Arachnida > Ixodida > Ixodidae > Rhipicephalus > Rhipicephalus annulatus. The sequence goes on along the minus strand of WOVY01010867.1, from coordinate 182,135 downwards.
TATTTTTCATCAATGGATTTGCGCAGCGGCTACTGGCAGAACGAGGTCGATGAACGCGACAGGGAAAAAACAGCGTTCATAACTCCCGATGACCTCTACGAATTCAAAGTGCTACCGTTTAGATTGTGCTCTGCCGTGGCAACATTCCAAAGGATGATGGACATCGTGCTGTCCGGTAAATGAGAATCCTGCCTCGTCTATTTAGACGAAGTTTTTGTAGTCTTTGTTTGTTCCAAAACATTTGAGCAACATTTACAACAACTTCAGTTCATCTTTGTCACTATTCGATTTGCAGGCCTATCACTAAAACCGGAGAAGTGTCTTTGGCTACTAGGAACTAAAGTTCCTTTACCGCCTTGTCAGTCACGATGGCACTCGACCAGACCCTGAAAAGACCATGGCCGTTGCTGCATTTCCTCCACCTTTGAACAAATGGGATTTGCGCCAATTTTCGGGTCTCTGCACATACTAAAGGCTCTTTGCGCAGAACTTTGCTAACATCGCTGAACCCCTTACTCGCTTAACGAAGAAGGATACTCCTTTTGTATGGAGTCCAGAAGAGAGAGCCGCTTTTTTTCAATCTTCAACAGCGCCTTTAGACTGAACCCTTACTAGGACACTTTCAAGAAGAGGCCCCCACCGAACTGCATACCGACGCAAGCGACATCGATCTTAGTGCAGTGCTCGTCCAGTGGCAAGATGGCGCCGAGCACCCCATCGCTTAAGCTAGTCACATTCTGTCATCTGCGGAAGCTAACTACTTGTCCACGAAGAAGGAATGCCTTGCTGTTATTTGGACTATATCAAAGTACCGACCGTACTTGTATGGCCGTCTATTCAGAGTAGTTGCGGACCATCATGCCCTCTGTTGGCTGGCTAATCTTAAAGACCCTTCAGGGCGCCTCGCGAGGTGAAGCTTGCGCCTTCAAGAACTTGAGGTTACAGTCGTCTACAAGTCTGGCTGCAGGCACACTGATGCCGATCGCCTTTCGCGCGCTCCCCTCATTACGACATCGAGTGATGATGATACCGATGGCCATTTTCTTTGCGCAATCAGTGAATCTGACTTGGCCTAACAACCGCGGAATGATTCAAAGCTTCGACAACTAATCAAATACTTTGAAGGCCACAGCTCGAGTCCACCATCGACATTTGCACGTTTAGGGTCATTTTGTCTCTGCAACGACATTCTCTACAAAAAGAACTTCGAACCTTATGCGACTGAATAGCTTCTCGTCATTCCACCAGGGCTACTTGCTGACATTTTATCTGGCCTGCCACAACGAGCCTTCTTCCGACCACCTAGGGTTTGCACCTACCCTTGCCCAGATTTTGACTCACTACTGCTGGCCAAAGCTCACCCAAGATGTAAAGCATTACGTTAAAAGATGTAATCTTTGCCAGTGCCATAAAGCCCCTCCTGTGCGCCCTGCTGGTTTACTGCAGCCTTTTGCACCACCATCACAACCTTTTGAACGAATCAGCGTGAACTTGCTTGGGCCCTTCCCTAAGTCACATGATGGCACCCGCTGGATCGTAGTTGCTACTGGCTATTTAACAAAATACTGCAAAACGAAAGCCCTACATCGAGGCACCGCCAATGAGATTGCCTATTTTTTCATGAACAACATCGTCCTGCGCTATGGAGCGCCAACAGTTCTTATCACTGATTGTGGAACAGCCTTTACAGTCCAACTGATGCAAGACATCATAAGACTTGGTGGAACAGCTCATCGCAAAACGCCCGCATACCATCCACAAAGCAATGGTCTGACGGAGTGATTAAACAAGACGCTCGCTGACATGCTATCCATCAATGTCAACCCCGATCACAAAAACTGGGATGAAATTTTGCCATTCGTAACGCTCGCTTACCACACTGCGGTTCAAGAGACTACAAATTTCCTACCTTTCCGGTTGCTTCACGGCCGAGAAGCAATTACGATGCTGGATGCCATGCTCTTGCCTGACATGACCGATATTCCTACTGATGCAAACGACTTTAACCGGCCCACCGACGCGACCCGCCAGCTTGCACTTGAGTGGATCCGAAAACAACAACGCATCGACTCGCAGAGGTACAACTCCCGTCATCGCCATGTTATTTACCAACCCGGTGATCTGGTGTGGCTGTGGATCCCCGTTCGCCAAAGGGGCTGCTCGGAAAAGTTACTTCACCGCTACTTTGGTCCTTATAGAGTGCTACGGCTCTTCACAGGTGTCATCTACAAAGTCCTGCTTCAAGACACAGCTCGGCAATCTCTATGTTCCCAGCAGGCGGACATTGTTCATGTATCACGGATGAAGCCACACTGGCCCCGAGCCACCTGACACTGCTTCATCATGCGTCTTTGTGCATGTACATGATTACTCTAACTTATAATTGGCATTGAGCAACAGGGCCGTACTTTTTTTTTTTTTGAAGGGGGGTAATGCCACGGGCAAGGCATGAGATTGACAAAGAAGAAAACTGGTTGTTGTGCTCATGGTCCGATGCTCTGTTCGGCTCGACGTCCAGTGCTGCTGCTCCTGTGAAGAGGCGTTGTGGTCTATCTGTAATCACGTGACAATATATATTTATATATAAGGGAAAGAAGTGTATACCTAAGGGCTCGTTTTTCCGTGTTTTGACACAATAATAATGAGATCTAACAGACAGTAATGCCAAGGAATGTATAGGGGAAGTTATTAGAACCAATAGAATGTAAATAAGAAGAAAGAAAAGTGGATGAAAAAATAACCAGCCGTGAGCAGGAATCAAACCTCTGAGCTTCGAATAACGCGTTCGATGCTCCAGCTGGTTATTTTTTCATCCACTTTTCTTTCTTTTATTTACATTCCATTGGTTCTAATAACTTCCCCTATATATTCCTTGGCATTACTGTCTGTTAGATCTCATTATATATATATATATATATATATATATATATATATCATCATCATCAACCTCACTACGTCCACTGCAGGACAAAGGCCTCTCCCATGTTCCGCCAGTTAACCTGGTCCTGTGCTTGCTGCTGTCAATTTATACCCGCAAACTTCTTAATCTCATCTGCCCACCTAACCTTCTGTCTCCCCCTAACCCGCTTCCCTTCTCTGGGAATCCAGTTAGTTACCCTTAATGACCAGCGGTTATCTTGTCTACGCGCTACATGCCCGGCCCATGTCCATTTCCTCTTCTTTATTTCAACTATGATATCCTTAACCCCCGTTTGTCCCCTAATCCACTCTGCTCTCTTCTTGTCTCTTAAGGTTACACCTACCATTTTTCTTTCCATTGCTCGCTGCGTCGTCCTCAATTTAAGCTTAACCCTCTTTGTAAGTCTCCAGGTTTCTGCTCCGTAGCTAAGTACCGGCAAGATACAGCTGTTATAAACCTTCCTCTTGAGGGATAGTGGCAATCTACCTGTCATAATTTGAGAGTGCTTGCCGAATGTGCTCCACCCCATTCTTATTCTTCTAGTTACTTCAATCTCAAGGTTAGGCTCTGCGGTTATTACCTGCCCTAAGTAGACATAGTCTTTTACAACTTCAAGTGCTCTATTACCTATCTCAAAGCGCTGCTCCTTTGCGAGGTTGTTGTACATTACTTTCGTTTTCTGTAGATTAATTTTAAGACCCAAATTTCTGCTCTCCTTGTCTAATCTCCTTGTCTGCTCTCCTTGTCTAATCTCATATCGTAATTTTTGTACTTGTAACCGTAAGAAATGCTATATCTAGCTAGTTGGCTGGTTTCATGTGGTTTTAGGACGCTTCCTAACATAATCTTAGCTAACCTACCTTTGCACTTGTATCCACAAAACGTCGTTCTCACTAGATCGCATTGTTTCGTGCACTTTTACAATATTCGCATGATATCACATCTTCTCACTAATTTGCAACACTACAAAACACTGGAGGTCACTAGTTGGCATCGTTTTCGTGAGGTTTCACGATGCTTTCATGCGTTTCACATCTGCATGATATAACAGTTTCGCACTTGTAACGGCACAAAGCGCAGTATCTCGCTAGTTCACATTGTTTTCTGTGCTTTCATAATACTTCACACTCGTACTTGCAATAAACAGAACACTGTCTCGCTAGTTGACGTCGTTTTGGGTACTTTCACGACGCTTCATAGCGTAACCTAACCTAGTCCTAAAGATATTCTAATCATAACCCTAACAATAACATAACCAAACCTAACTTTTGCACTTCTAGCATTAGAAAACGCTTTATTCGCTACTTGAAATCCTTTTGTGCCGTTTCACGACGCTTTCATGCGCTTTCACGACATTTGATATTGCAATTTTGTACTGAAACGCTGTTTCTGGCTAGATGACATCATTTCGTGTGGTTTCATGATGCTTCTTAACCTAACCTAACTTACCTTCGCACTTGTATCTTTACAAAACGTTTTATCTCAGTAGTTCACATTATTTCACAACATAACATGACCTAACCTAATCCTAACCATAACATACCCGAACCATAACCTAACCAAACCTAACCTTCGCACTTCTAGCATTAAAGAACCCCAAGTAGGTAATTAAAAATATATATGGCAAGCTTCACCAATATTAGCATCATAGCATTAAATTTGGCTCGAATTGCTCCGCCGCGGTGGTCTAGTGGCTAAGGTACTCAGCTACTGACCCGCAGGGCGCGAGTTCGAATCCCGGCTGCGGCGGCTGCATTTCCGATGGAGGCGGAAATGTTGTAGGCCCGTGTGCTCAGATTTGGGTGCACGTTAAAGAACCCCAGGTGGTCTAAATTTCCGGAGCCCTCCACTAGGGCGTCTCTCATAATCATATGGGGGTTTTGGGACGTTAAACCCCACATATCAATCAATCAATCAATTTGGCTCAAATTGAAATGACACATTGAATTCCATGCAATATTCTTGTGAAAAATTTCATGGGCCTTGGCTGAAAAGCAATCCGACATAGACAACAGTTAGGAGCCTTCAAGTATACACGAAGAGCCGGTGCGTCTGCTTTGCAGCACAAGCAGCTATCTTCGAAGTATGATCATTTTCAATGGCACGCCCATTCACTAAATAAGCGAGCTCTTCATTCTCCGCCTATTAACTTCCAAAATGCTTACGAGAAGGTTTATCACATCTCTCGATTTAATTTGGTTAACGTGAGTGTACAGAGGGCATTGCATGGATGCTTGTGCAAGCGACTTTCTCCGCCTTAGACTGGCACGAAATTTAATAAGGAAACTTTACGATGGCTTTAGCTTTAGGGCACCTACCAGCTGTAATTCATTGAATGTAGAATACCTTGGTTTCTGTGTCACAGGTCCCGTTAATTAGAGAGGCGATCGCCGGGCTAATTACAAGGGCTGAAGTAGCGGCCCTCTGAACTGCACCACGAAAGCGTGGACAATTTAGAAGTGGTCTAGCAGACGTCGAATGTGGTCCAAAGAACGAGTCAGAGACGAGGAATTAATAAACAAAACAAAATTAGGCAGATCAAACAATACACAATCATGCACACTCGGCAATAGTTCACGACTATATTTCACCAATCAAACAATCGACTACCCAACACAATCAGCTACACTCGAAACAGCGGACACAAACAACAATACGCACTACAATGCAAACACGTGCATCAAACAACCATGACACTTAAAGGCTAAAAAGTTCGAAAACTTATTCAGTCCAAAGTCCTTGGAACAAAGTCTGTATGATACTCGTCCAAGAATCACTCACTTAAAATTCAGCGCTGTTGTTGATTCGCTGTGCCCGATGTTTCTCTTCCAGGAAACCTCGCGCCTTCAATTGGTCGCTCTCCAAGCGCCAAACTTCTTTGCCGGTAACACGTCGGCTTCCCTCGCGTTGCAATTGCAGGACGCGTTTTCGCTCTCTGGCGGTAGTCTCACACTATTCTTCTGCTGGTAGCACCAGCTTTCACCTTTCAGGCGGAAACCCTCTTCATCACCTGCTTTGTCACTAAGGACTAAAGACTTTGCCGACACGGCGGAATGACCCTACGCACACTTGTGCAAAACTTCCTTCATCTCCTGCCTACGCACACTGGCCTAAACTGGCTTCATCTCCTGCTATGTCACAAAGGACAAGAACCTTTGCCGACACGGCAGAAAGACCTTAGGCACACTGGCGCAAACTTCCTTCATCTCCTGATCTCCCTTCTCCGCTGCTCGCTTAACTACCTTTCGCGCTAGATTCCAGAAAATTCTAATCGTTTCGTCGGCGTGATGCACAGCCAAGACTGGGGAAAGGGCGAGACATTTCGAGAGCTGTCTGCGACACGTGACGCAACTCTGCATCACCACGCCCCTTTCCTTCGAGATCCTTCCAGGGTTTGCTCGGCGGCCGATGTGAGGAGGTTAATCGGCGAAACTGCGCTTCCGAGAGGGAGAGGCGGCGCGCCCGGGTAGTCTTTGGATGCTTGTTTTCTTCTTTAGTGTTGACCTTGAGGCGTCTCTCTGGCGCGTGGTATCGTCACTGTCACCAGAAATCGGCAGCGCGCTCTTTTTCTGAGCGCTCGTTTGTGACATTTTGTTATCATAAAAATGGCAAGCTAGATGTCAATTTCATCTCTGCCGTACAGTACGCCTTCCAGTCATGCATGTCCCAGTGTGTTCGAGCTCTAACACAGTGCCATGATTTGAAAAAAAAAAAAAAAAAGTCATGTAGTAGCTTTGGTAATTCAGAATTTCTTCATGTTTTCTCACATCCTTCTCAACCTCATGTTAACGTAAATGATGTGCTATTGGCTTACCTGATTTGGCTCATTTTGATCTGTCTGGCGTGCGGATCGGGCTCATTGTCATTTTGAAATGAAATCTGTCACCACACAAAGCTGGTTACATTTGACCCTCCTCATTCTGATAACTGTTTTAGAGGAAAGTTGAGAGTATGTACGTACCTTATCTGAGCTACTTTCGGTTTCTGGATTTGGCTCATTTCGAAAAATAGATCTTCTTCTGTACACAGTTCCTCTTGCTCGAATGTGCTCCAAAACAGACTTTTTCTTGTTCGAAAGTTGCTCCAAATCCCAACTAGCTGGACCACGTCTGAGCACGGTAAATAAGGCCTGAGCACGCAGAACTGTGACACGCTTCTACACTGCTTGTATCATCTGCTCACGTTCTTTCGCCTACCACGCCTACTGTACATTGTCATTCTCTTTATCGTCATCGTTGTCTGGGCGTGACGATTTTTTTGAGATTTCCACACTTCTCACACGTTCATTGTAGGCGTGGTATCACGAGCAGATGCCTAATAGCAGTCTGCTGGTGCAAGTATCGCAAAAAGGCACTGGCATCTATGACATATCAATGTTGCTGTGCCAACTCTGAGCTTGGCTGCAGTTGAGGGAGTTGGGGAGGGCTGTTTTCAGGTACCTAAGGCATGCTGCAATGTCGCATGCACTGCATAGCCCTCGGCTGTGCATGCGAACTTCAATATTAAAATAAATTACTTCTCAAGTTACCATAGATTTAAATTCATATGCAGTCCAACTGGCAGTTATACAACCGAAACTCAACAGTTTGTTTCGAGACCTGAAAGATGTTGACAACTTGCTCGGCCCCGTACATAGGCAAAGTATCCCAAGGAGCAGTGTGGCAGCTTCCATGAAGATGTCTCTTTTCATCCTGGCAATGAAGTGGTTCTTCGGCACGTGTTCCTGGAGAGTGTGAAAAGCTCTCATGGTGATTCCTTGGACCTTACATAACTGACATTCTCTGTAAACTATCGTGTCACTACTGTGGAAGTTTTTTCGGAGCATTGCTGCTGTGCTTCAGAAATAAACCACATTTTGAACCTGAAGCTTTTTATTCGTCTCTACCCAGTCTGAGTCATAGCTAGACTGGTCGCTTCAGCGCATGAGCATTAATCATCTTCTCACCTGTAGATACTGATCATCACCGCTAAAGTCTGAGCAGCAGGGCTCAGGCCCGAAGGTCAATAAAGGAGAGTCTTGCTGCTTGAATGTTGTCTTCACTATACTCACTGTTGAAATTCGGTTGATGATTTTGCATGTTCGTGCCAATTAATCCTGCAGCAGCAAAATTTTGTTTCAGTGCTCTTTAGACGAAAACTGAGACGTATTAATTTCATTCACGGCAAGCGAGCTTGGTGCATCAGTATTATGTAGAACACGGTTGTATGAAGGCAAAATGGAGCGACACCTTACAAAAAAAGCTTCTAATGGTAAAGTACAGAAAGTTTGTTTTTTATTTTAGTATGTATTGCATACAGGGTTATGATTATTTAGGCGCTGTTTCTGCACCTATATACATTAACAACTCTTTCACTTTCTTGCAATTTAGGCATTGTGATTGCCCGGCTAAGACCACAGGATGATAACAAAAGATTATTGCCAAGCAGAATGAACCATTATATTATGTCAGCCTAAAATTGGGACAGGATTTTCTTGTAGCAGCTTCTACATTTTAGAAAGTCCTCACGAATGAGTTGGCTACATTTCAGGAACTGTCGGTTTCCTTGCCGAGGATCGGAGGATCAATGTGGCGGTGACGAGGGCAAGGCGCCATCTGGCTGTCGTGTGCGACAGCACTACCATATCGAGGCATGACTTTCTGAAGTCACTCGTCGACTACATTGGCAATGAAGGTGAAGTGCGAAGTGCACGGGAGTACAGGTCCGGTAAGTGCATGCCCCAGTGTCACAGTTTCCAAGCTCTGACACTGCAAGTCCCTGCGACTGAAAGAGGATGTCTACAGTTAAATAAACATTTGGATTTGCTGAATCTAAATCTTTTTGTGGATAGGTAGAGTTTTCAGTGCCAGATCATAGCAGAATCTTCTGCACTTTCTTAATCTTGGTAACAGTGTCTGACTTAAAGTGCTCTCGATATTTACAATAATAATGATTGATATTAATATTAATAATTATGATTTTGGTAGTTAGAGTTACAAGGCATGAAAGCCATGCCACTGTTGCATTGACCATCAGCCTAGTATTCAGTGTTCATAGAAAAGCTATGACAGGGTCCCAATGGTCTTCAGTTTATCCTATTCAGCATGAGACAGTCTTATCTTATGCCTCCGATCTTCCTAATTTCTTCACCTTAGCTAACTCTCTCCCATTCTCGACTTTTTGTCTCATCTAATAATACACACTCCATTGCTCTAATAACAACTTGTCATCTGTCTTACGCATTCTATGACCTGCTCAGATCCATCCCTTTCTCTTACTGTTGACTAAAACATTTGGTACCCCTGCTAGTTCTCCAATCAATTCTGATATCATAATGTTGTGTCCATCATTTTCCATACCATCGTTCTTTGCGTAGTCCTTAACTTCTCAAGTTTCTCTGTTATCCCCGAAGTTTTTAGTATACTATAAAGAAAATGGGAAGCTCTGCCAAGCCAGCTGTGCCTGCTACACACAGAGCCATCTCGCAGTAACGCACCAGTTGTCAGCAAACACACTTCAGCACGTTCTCTCTCTCCATGGGGTGCCTTTTGCAACCTTCTCCGTGTAAAGATCAAACATTTTTCTTCGAAACGTTGGCTCTGGTGACATTCTTTGCTGGTGACTTTTTTCATTACTCGTGTAAAGGAGGATAGAGCCCAGTACACACTGGAGGCATTCCCAAATCATGACTGGCAGCTTACTGCTGTTTCTAAAATGAAATGTGCACAATTGTTCTGCCAAAGCTGTCATTATGTCTGTATTAATTGAACTGGTTTTGTGTAAATTGGCTAGATTGAGAAAATTATATTTACGAAAAAATGCTGTTTATCTGAATATAGGCAAGCTTTATAAGAGACTATTTCTGGTGCCTGGTCTTTCAAAAAATGTTATGCGTGTAGGATAGTACACTGTTGCACAACATTGCCTTTTCAGCACTTGTTAACCGATTGTGGGTTGAAGTGTTTTGTTCGTAGAGGTGGTATGCTCGTGTACTGATTTCAGAGCGCATATTTGAAATGTTCAGGTGGCCAAAGTTACCTCGTAATCAAAATCAATAAATTAATTAATCAATGAATTTTTCTGTGCAGACCTAGAGCTGTGCTCATCCACACTAAGGCCTACCAGCTTGCGGGAGAGAGAAGTGAACAAGCCAGCCAACAAGCTCAAGTCAAAGTTACAGCAGCAGCCATCGCAGAAATCTCAAAATGTTCACGACATAGTTTCAAGGCAAGCCTGCCAGCAAAAAGGTGCTCAACATTCTCAAAGGACCATGGAGTGAGTTTTACATCAACTATGCTATTATTATGCAAAACTACATACATTAAAAACTACATATAAAGCTTTGTGTGCACGTTTCCTTCCTGCTTTTCTAGTGATGCATTAGTTGCCTCATAAAAAAACAAAGTCTGGCTAGTTGGTTACTATCATTCAGTTTTAAAGAATTTTATAAGCCAAGGAAATGCACTGATGGTTCGTCTATGCTATGTTTTTGTGTGTGTGCGTTTTTGTGTGTGTGTTTTTGTGTATGTTTTTGTGTGTGTGCTATGTTTTTGTGTGTCTGAGTTTGTGCTGAAGGATGTTTCAAGATGAACAAGTTCTCTCAAAAGTTATGGTTTCAGTGTTTTTACGGAACTCTTGTTTGTGGCACTTGACCCTGCTTCTCCTCAACTTGCTTCTGCTGCCATTCATCAAAAAAGAAAAATTGAGCCAGCTCCGCTTGGCAGTCACTGATACAAGAGCAAAGCTGATGGCTTACAAAGCAGTCTTTGCTTTGCCAATTGTTTCATATGGTTGAAGGAAGTGGAGGGAGTAGCTAGTAGCTGGAGTGGCATGTATCTTCTTGCTGTGCATAACGATGGCTCCCAGCCGCAGGAGGCTCCACTAAGAACAGCTTTGCTGTTAAAATGACAGGATGTCAACAGCTGACCCTAGCTAGTCAGTGGAAAACATCTGTGTTTGGCTGCAGCTACCATCACACAGAGAATGAAATATGGTTTCCAAAAGATGGTGTGAACATGCAAAGGAGCAATGAGACCGCAATGAGCATGTAAAGCCATGTGGTTCGTGAAATTCCCCTTTACTGTGGTTCGGGCAGATTGGTTGATGTTTAAATATCCGATGATAAGAACATTAGAACTACCCTTTGTTGCATGGCACCCCATTTTTCACCCAAACCAAATAACATTCTTCATTAAGGCACTGAACACCCCCTTCAAAAATGTGGCACAGCTACAGTAATCTGCATGATTATGCACACCTAATAATAAGTGCTGTCATTGTCAGAGCGTTATGAAAGACGGACATGAAATAGATTTCACAGTCCACATGCAACCTTGACATGTGTACAAGAACAATTTTTCTTACAATCTTTTTCTCTGTGTAGAAACATAAAAATAATTATTACCTCAAGGCTTTGAGGTCATTGTTGCTTTTCTCAATGACTTTTTTCACCATGGTATAGTGCAGCTGGAAATCCCTGTGTGCCATATTTGGCTCCACAGTCATGTCAGTGATCAAATATGTGATGTGATTAGGCTTGTGCGAATATTTGAATGTTTTGAACGAATAGTAGAGTACTCGAATTTAAATTATCGAATATTTTGAACTATTCAACATGAACGAATAGCACCTACTCAGGGGAAATTTGCTCTGCCACGAATCTCAACCATAAATTTAAAGGGGTCCTGCAACACTTTTTGAGCATGGTCTGAAAATGCTGCCGATTGGTAGTTGAGGCTATTGAGACCACGTTAGCTAAATGTTGTAGCATAGCATGTGACCTGGAGTTCAGAATAAATTCTCATAGTCGGATAAATAAATATTGCTCTCTTCTGTCAACAAATCATGCCACAATGTCAAAAATCGCTCGTCACTGCCATTTTACCAGCCATTGACTGATCTGAGCATGGGGCACTTGGTCGTTACTGGGGCCGCTGCGAGTGGCCGCAACATGTCCCGCGCACATGCACGATCGCACTAAATAAACCGCATATTGAAAGAAAAAAAGAGAGAGAGAAAGTGTGCTCAAGGTCACGCCACGTACATGATGTATTTTCTTTTCCTACGCCATCTCTTCCGGCTTTGCTTCAAGTGCTTTTGTCGGGACGAGAAGAGAGAGTGCAATAGCAGCATGTGGAAAATCTTTGCGACTCCACTCATAGTGGACAGATTCTACAAAGTTTTGTGGCGGTTAATTCAAAAGGCGATAACCTTCTTTAGTGAACCCAGGGTCCCTTTGAGTGAACATATTATCATCAAATCGATTGTTTATTTTTTAAAATTAAAGCGTGTTTTGCCAGCTAATACACTCTAGCTGTAATGAATAATGTTACTTATTTTACAGGTTATCACTTGTATCCTACTGAAAGTCAAATCCTGCTACTTCTCAAAGTTGTTCCTATCCGACTTTCTTCGAATGAAAAAAAAAGTAAAGAAAGCTCTTACATAGAGGCCTTATTTAAAAAAAAAGATGTTGTGCAGGTTATTTATGTCATGATAAATATGCCCATTTTTCTTTATACATCATATATTCTGTTCGAATTCGATTCGAAATTATTAGACCAGAGTCACTATTCACTTCCAACCGAAAGTTCACATTTCGCACAAGCTTAGATATGATGCCATCCCTGTTTTGCTACAGAATACAAATACAAACAAATCACAGCCTCTGAAATCTTACAACACAGCTCTGTTGTGTGGGACTTAGGTTGTAGTGGCAGGTTTCGGGACACTTCATGAAAGTCTCCGGTGGCAGCAACAGTAACTGGCATTTTTTGTTACATTATTGCTGCAGGCACATGACAAAAGGTCTTACCAGTGCTAGTTTATATTTCAATTCTGCGGTTTTTCGGCAACTGACGCATCAGATATGAACTCAGGGGTTGATAATTTGTGCAGAAAAGCGTAGCAAGGCGACACCTTGCAAACAGGCAAATGTGAAAGCAGACATCTTGCACGTAGATGTCGGCGATAAGGTGCAATGGGTTAAAACATTCAATTATGCCTAAACACAGAAAACGATTGCTTTCCTCTATTGCACGAATCGCGATATCAAGACCGCAATGAGTGAGATTTTGTTTTTCAGCCACGACAACATTATCGCTTGCCCATCTGCACGGGCACAAATCGGTATGCTCACTAATACAATCACAATAAATCTGAAATATTTTTCACATGTCCTTCATCTGATTAGCGATAAAAGCTGATCAAATAATTTTTCAAATCACTCTCATTAATCCACACAATAAAGGGTTTATAATGTTTCCAGTTTACACTAGCCTTTACACTGTAAGTACTGCTCATGTGCGCCCCTTTTTAATTTTTTTTAACAAGGGTGCTTGGAAAAAGTTGTAACCAGGTGCCAAAGTATTGTTGGAGACTTTCCGCATTAATATGAAGAATGCTCAGTGTGGTAGTGTGCCATCTTTAGAGTCATCTTTTATGTGCCATTTTTAGACCACTCTTCATAACTAAAGGTCGTTTTCCATTCTGCTTTGGTGCTTATAGATGTGGATTGTGCATACGCCTGGAAATACCTGGGACGCAATGTTCCTTCCACTGAATCAGTTCTTAGTGTGCACCAATTTGGTCATCTCTTGTCCTTGTTTATGCCTTGAAATTTGGTCAGGCCACTCTTCAGTGAGGCTGCAAATCCGTTTAGTCGAAGCCATACACAGAACGGCAATTTCAGTGTTAATTATTAGGAATAAGACATAGAAATTTGGGCACCTTTTCTCTTACAGCATGTGGGAAGCGAGAGAAAAAAAGAGTGATGAGGATGAGGCAACACAAACAATTACTTATCGCCAAAAGTTTGGCAATTTGTATGTATATATGGGAAAATGCGAGCACTCTCTAATCAACATAAAGTGGCACAGACGGCCTCAGAATGTTAATCACGGTAAAAATCATCGAACTACGACACTTCAGGTCGATGCAACCGAGGTACATATTTCTATGCGGCTTTTCACATCTTTTTTCATATCTATGTGTGGTTTGTAATGATGAAATTACAGTCACTGGTGATGCCTTATTGTTGTAATCATTTATTTCTTGTCAATCAAGTCAAGTCAATTTTAGTCAGCTGCTTTGCATACAATGTAACATCATTAATGATGAGCATTCGTAGGTCCCATAGTTACAAGAACTGATGGAGGGGGGCCTCCTATTACTAGAACATATGTATGTCAAATTTTGTGGGCATCATGAGAGAAAAATACATGTATAATGTTTACAGAAAAGCTAAAAGATCTATATAAAAAATGGAAAGCAAGAAATGAATGAAAAATGAAAGCAACAAACAACAACAAAATCTGGCATAGTATATAAAGCCATGAATGTAAAATAGTTTGTCTACGCTGAAAAACAAAACTCAAGGTTCCATTGGAAATCTTCATGACACCTGCGTCATGAATTCATGAAATAAAGTGAGCACAATAAGGTTTCATATAACAGCATTATATACAAAAATGAATACCAAACAATATAAAAATTGTAGCTGTGAAACAAAAGCAAGATGAAATTGTGAAAAAAAAGAAAAAATAAATTATTCAGCTGTAATCATAGCGAATCAAATATGCACAATGTCAAAAATAAGAGAACAAAAATCGTAATAAAGATAAAGAAATAAAAGTGGGAGATTCCTATGTTAGCTTACCTGCTTGCATAATTGGTCGAGGCAGTATTTTTTGTGAAGGCGTTGAAATGTGAATAAGCGAATAATGCGCAGAGAAGGAAGCAGTCATCATGTTATTGTTGGAGTTAAAAAGTTATTGTTGGAGTTAGAAATGCATGTTGAAAATGGTGACTTTGCCTTGATCCCAGATGGACAGAATTCCACAAATTATTGATAAAATAGAATCCAGTAAAGCAAAGGGAAAGTGTACGTTATTTTATGGAGTGGAATTTCATGTGTCGTCATAAAGGTTCTGGCATACCGTATTGTACGTTTTTCATACATATTAATGTACAGGTGGTGTAGTGTGAAAGATGTTTTGTGCTTGACTGCATACAAGGGCAGCTCCAGCTTCAAGTTGTGTGCAAGAAGCTGTGCTGAACAATGGCACCCCTGTTTAGCAACCACCTGGAACAGCTGCACCTAGCTTGTCCAACACAATAGTAGTTTATCCAGCATGCATCGACCTTCTGCTTTGCTCCCCGAACACTGGTACCGGCATGCACTCTCCAGCTGTGCTGATTGCCAATGTGGAATGCAATAACCTGGATGGGGGAGGGATTGAGGAAAAAGAAATAGAAAAAGATCTGGTCTTTTTCTGTCTATTAATTCCCATTTTTCTTTCTTTTTTTACCCGTTTTCCTACCTATTTCTTCGTCGGTCTGACCGACACAAAGAGAGAGAAAAATACGCTGGGCGGCTCCGCTGCTGTAAAACCCCTGTTGAAGTGATTGAAATTAAGTGCTTTGACATAACGCAACAAAATATAACAACAAACTGCGCAAACGTTCTGCCACCTATGCGGGCGACGTCCTCAGTATGCACTGGTACCATATGAGCAGAGGCTGCACAGTCCACTGCTAGTCTCGTATGTCTGTACACATCCGGTAGGGGGCCACAGTTGTTGCATGCCGCTTTGTCACAACAGACGAACTGCAATTCGGGAAGCTTTCTCTTTCCTCACTTTTGTTTCTGAGTCAGCATCATCGCATTACTGAAGTCAAAGTTATGTCTTGTGGTCCAGCAATGCTCAATGAGATTTGTCTTGGAATCCGTGGCATCGGTGGCTCTTGCGACATCCTTTTTGTGCTTCGAGCCTCATTGAGTGCTTTTTGCCTATTTCACAGATGTATGTAGCATCGCAGTCACTGCACGGTACCTTGTAGACTACCCCGCTTTGATCTTTCGCAGGGGTACGGTCTTTAAGCTTGGTGAACAGGTTTCCCAAGGGACAATGAGGCTTGAAAAAGGTTTCAATGCCTAGCGAACAGAATGCTCTCTTAACAGAGTCTGGCACTCCCTGAATGTAAGGAATGGAAACAACGCATGTAGTATTTCTCATGGCACACTCTTTGTTCCTTTTCGCATGTTATTCTGAGTGTTAATAAACGTCCTTGGATAATAGCTTTGTTCCAATGCACCAACATCCCATGTTGTAGTAAGACGGTAAGTTGGGCCTGTTGGTTAGGATTCATCGTGAACGTATTTATAGTGCAACAACAGAAAACACAGGACAGAAAAGGAGCAAAAGAGAAAGAAAAGACGACCCTGACTCACAACTGTTGTTTATTGAAAAAAAAAACGGGGTGAAATGTATATATATATAGGTGCTGGCAGCCTACATCACGACATGCGCAGAACAAGAGGTGCACCTGAGATAGCGTTGTCACACTTATGGCAATAAACAAGGTTGGTCTAAATACCAACTTAATTTTTTTTTCATGCAGTGGGACGAATGTTTCACTAATGCACTTTCTACCCCTAAACTTTATGTGATATGCCTTAGCGATTTCTCTTGTTAGTTGGTTAGGATGCTTGAAGATGATGGTAATTCTCTCAAAAATGGGACGACAAGCGCGTGACCTGCAATGTTCTGGTCGATAAAGTCGCGCGACCCCTTGAAGAGATAACTCATGCTTCCTTAAACGAACATTCACATAGCCACGTACTCCTTGTTAGCCCGATGTTTTTGTTCTTATGATTCACAGTGCATCTTCTTTTGGCTTGTTTGTTCCTCAGCGCATTATCAACCATCGGGCAAATGTGACCTACTTTTTGTTTGGCGGAAAAAAGAATGTCGACGCCATACGTTAAACCTTCAATTTTCAGTCCATGCGCCAATTTGTGTACAAAGGGAAAAAACGCTCTTTTTCTTTTTTCATCTTATTTTTCTTGAGCTCTTCTGTTTTTCACGAGCTTACTGCTCCAAACCATCGATTCACACACAGACGAAATCACCTTGTAAGGATACCCAGCATCACTAAGCGTTTTAGCTGGTTAGGAAAAGCAGTATTCGACATGTGCACACAGGATTTCCTGAGCGTCGCATTTAAAATTGTCTTTGCAATCGCTCTCTTTACAATCTTAGAATGGCCAGACTTGTAGTTTAAAATAGGCTTCACTGATCTTGGTTCATATTTCCAACACACATCATTTTTACCAAAGGTTAGCTTTAGGTACAGAAACTGTAGCTCATAATTCTTAGAGACTTCGTGAGTGAAAGGGAGACCTATACCATGCTGACTGAACAACTTGAGAATGGAACCTGGCTGTATAGGGTCTCAAAATAGCGAACGAGTGCCACGTTCTTGAAGTGAACGAACACAGCAAACGGGGTTGGTCCAAACCAAGCTAAACACACATTTATTTAACTAATTTAGGAGAACGATATCGTCAGCCGAATTATAACATCAATCGTGATAAACATGCTAGGACATCCTTACACAATATTACCATACACTCCAAAACATGACAAGCACAATAACATACCCAAGGCGGCATCACCAACGCTTGAGTTACCACTAGGGCCCCCGACGTGCAACCCGCGGTGCCACGCCCTGGGGACCTACGCTAAAAACAACCTTTCACAGCAACTTCCACGCACAAAAGAGACCAGCTTATTTTTTGCTCGACGCTACCAAGGCTTGTTGCCGCCGGCACTATATTATGATGATGATTATAGTGGTGATCAACGCTCGCAAACACAATGCCACCTACCACCCGGTAGTTGTAACCCGAATTGTGACTTTTGGGCGAGACATGTGCACCACGCAGCGCAAACAACTTTACAGAGGGTGACAGCACTTCCACATTTTCTCAACCTTAATACAAACTATATTCCGAAAACAAAGAAATCAGCCCCACAAGCTCTAATAAAAAAATGACAACACATGTCCCGTCATACTGTCTGTGCACCACGACATTGCCGCCGGTCGACACTGCACTGTCCAGCTCGACGACTTCACCTCAGTACCGGTCCCGCAACAGCAACGTTGCCGTCGGCGCGATGATCGGTCACTCGCACCGACACGTCTTTTTGTTGCAAGCAGCACTCACGAGGGCGCCGGACTGCAGGCAGTTGCGCAGGTCCCAGGCATGTCCATCGCCCGACCTTACGACCGCATTCCTGGCCAGCGGCGCTGACGATGTGCAGAAGACAGCCAGCCGTGGATTACATCATTCCCGCTGTGTACATGTTAAAGCACTCGACAGAAACAATGGAGCAGGGCCTAGGGAAGGGAGCTTCGGGCTTTCGCCCACGTAGTACGATGGTCAGTACTGCTAGCTAATACATCGGCGGCGGCCAGGTCGCCCAGCTCAAAAATAAAACAAAAGTCATATTTCCTAATTTGTGCATCGCAAGATAAAAAGTGAGGGAAGCAAAGTAGCTAACGTGGTTGCTTGGGCGAGTTGGTACGACATGATTCGCATAAAAAACAGCGCCAATAACGAGAAAAGAAGGAGACAGACAGCGGCACTGTCTGTCCGTCTGTCTGTCTCGTTCTTTTCTTGTCCCTCGTTATTGGCGCTGTTTTTTACAGGAAGTAAAGTGCAACACCTCGACACCACAATCCACTTAGTTGTGCCACGTGCGACAGGTGGCTGCGCAGAGCCTTAGGCCTAATGAGTCACTCGACAACAACCGGCATCTACCCAACACGCAGCCTAGGCGCAGAAGAGGCAGCCACAAAGACACATCCACTCTGTAAGGTGGCCCTATCGCTTGCCACACCCAGCAGCTTACTAAGCGGTCGACGTCCACCGTCCCGAATGGTGGTACGACGTCCCAACGTTGAGTCGCAATGCCAGACAGCAACGACACCCGACTCCTCAAGTCCGAAGAGATAGAAGAAGCTATTTACAAAAAATCAGATCACCCACAAGGCTTCCGTACTCACTCGCTTTGGGCCTGGCCTACAATCTACGTGCTCTAAGTTTTGCTCGCCCCAGGATGCAGACCGCATGGCTCTCATCCCAACTGAACAACATTCTTGAAAACCACCAACAACATAGTTAAAAAAAACACTCGCGAGCAAAAAAAAAATAAATACTCGAGTGCCGACAAGTTTAAATACGTCACAAATACCGATCTTCTCGCTCTCAACAAACCACACCGCCGACACTGGCAAGGAAATCCCCTAGGCCTACTCTATCCCGGCTGTAACAAAAGCTTGTACCAAACCGCAAAAACTGTCGTCAGATCAGTGGCGTAACTAGGGGGGGGCAAGGGGGTACAAGTGCCCCGGGCGCCACTAGGGAGGGGGCGCCAAGCCGAGTCCTCGGGTTGGCGCCCCCTGGAAAGGTTGTCAATGTTTTTTTCCGTAAAACCGCCTGGAAGGGGGGAGGGGCGAGGTTGTAATGTACGACTGGAAGTGGGGATGGTGGTGAAGGAAAGGGTTGCCGCAATGGCTTTTGCATCGGGAAAAGGATCCTCTATTTTCATTTTGCTGCGCTACCTCCGTGCCTTCCCATGACCCTCGGCTAAGCTTTGTTTTGTGCTCCGCAGCACTGGGTTAGATGAGTTTCAGCGAACCCCACCAGCCTCCCAAACCACTTACTGAAAGCTTCCCTGAAACCAACCACGTACGTAAACAAAATAAAATAAAAAAGTTCGAATGCACCTTTTTTGAGTAAGAACAGAAAACTCCAACGAAATAGCCGATCGTCCAACGACTAATCGTCCACGCAGCGGCGGAAGGAAGGGCGAATATAATCCGTGACCTCGGCACCAAAGGCTAAACAAAGGCGTTTATTCGCAGAGTTCTCTGGAGGAAAGACGGAGAAAGCGTGACACGACGGCGACGTTTGTTGATTCCCTGCATCGCGGGCGCCAGCAAAGCAATAGAAGGGCGGGGGTCAACGTTTCCCACATGCCATCCACCGCCATGGGCAGGTTCATCCTTTGGCCCAAAGAACACGCACCTGCGAAAAAAGCGCAGAGCGTAGTGTACCCGACAGCATGTGCCGACTGCCCCGCTTCGTACGTTGGAGAAACCAAGAACTTCCCTGAAAGAATGCGGCCGCACAAGGATGACCTCCATCAATGGAACAGCGAACGGAGCGAAACGGCAGAACACTCCGACCAGTTTAACCCCCATACCAGACCCGAGGGCGCGGTGTCTAGCTGGTTGCTTTGTTTTGTACTCACCCTGCATTCCTTGGGATGCACAAATAGCGCGAAAGCTTAGGTACGAGAAACTTGGGCCTGGGAAGCGCCCGTGCCGTCAAGATTTTTGCAGTGTGGACTGGAAGAGAACAATGACGGGTAAGGGACTTCCGGAAGTTTGAATAAAAAAAGAAAAATACTATACAAAAACGCGGGCGTAGCTCATCGAAATCAGAACTGGTGGCCCTTGGCCTCCGAAATGGCCCGCCGCGCGCCAGTAGGCAATCGCGGAAGCCTACATTAGCGCTTTTAATGGGGGGGGGGGGGATTTTGCACGTTTGTAACACCAGATGTTCCTTGGTCCACACCTGTCGTCCCGTGTTGGCCACCAAAAATCATGGCGCGTGCCTCACCGACGCCAGCGTGCATGGGCAGACTATCTACGCGGAAAAGGCCCATTCTAACAGCGTGCTTCTTCTAGCAAAGTAGATGCGCAAATTGTGTAGTAGTAGTAAATTAATCAGCCTTGCTCGCTCAGGAGCGTGAAGGCCGCCCACAACGCTACATATAAAATTTTTGAAAATATTTTTTTTTTACTTTTTGACCTTCGCACAAATAGTTTTCACCACCATGAGGAACTCAATAACCAGAAACGCAGCTGCCGTTGCATAGAGAAAGAAGCAAAATTTGTTTTCAAGACAGAGTTGATGGGTCTTATCAACTTTGTAGCAACTGTTATGTAGCAACTATCATAAAATGTCGCATAGTGAGACATTTTGCGAAAGTACTTTGCTTCATTTTACAAGTTTCATAGAATGTTACTTTATTGTTATTCAGTAAATTTCTACATACACGAAATTCATGCTCGAAATTTCTTCTTTGTAACGGTAATATTTGTCTGTTACATCTTCATGAACTTTCGAGAACGACGAGTTGTGAAACTAGTCCCTCCGTGTTGAATATGTTCTATATTTTTTGCCTCCTAAAGTTATATTACGAGTTTTTTAACGCATCATTAGCACTGATGAAAAAATGCAGGCATCATATGCAGATTTGGCGTACGCAATAATTAATTTTGAATGATACATTTCACGGTAATGTAGCGAGAAATGGTATGGACTATTTACATATGCCTAGTTCGTGATTCTATTTTCTGTGCTTATATGGATTTCATGAATTTCGCATATTTTAAGTAAAGCGAGATGACAAGAAGTGACCACCAAGGTCCATTTTTTGTTAAACTTTTTTGCTACCATTGTGGACTTCTGGTGTGTTGTGTGATGCATGGACGTACAAGGCGGCTATAGTACACTGTAGTACAACAGCAAGAATAATAATAATAATAATAATAATAATAATAATAATAATAATAATAATAACAAACATTATCACGGGCATAATGAGGGGCGCGGAAATATATTTGCCCTGGGCGCCGTCCTATCTAGTTACGCCACTGCGTCAGATACTCCACTCCACGTTGGGCAGCCAGTGTGGGCTCTCGAAATGGCGAGCGAGCGCCACGCCATGCTTTTGGAGTGAAAGGACACAGTAGACACGGTCGGAACAAACCAAACGATACCCACATTTATTTAACTAATTTATAACGAAGATGTCAGCCCAATTATTATAAAATTAATCGTGATCAACCCACTGAGACATTCTTACACAATATTACTTAGCACGTAGCAATATAACAAACACAAAAGCACACAAAAGGCGGCGTCGCCAGCGCTTGACTACCGCGCGAGCCCCCGGCTGATGGC
Source organism: Rhipicephalus annulatus (assembly GCA_013436015.1). NCBI lineage: Eukaryota > Metazoa > Arthropoda > Arachnida > Ixodida > Ixodidae > Rhipicephalus > Rhipicephalus annulatus. The sequence continues at coordinate 160,413 of WOVY01010867.1, read as the reverse complement.
CCGCAATGCTGTGCACAGAATACACGCCGTGAGGGCAATCGTTTACACCAAACGCCACCAGCCGAAGCGACCAGCTTATTTCTCGCTCGCCACTACCAAGGCTTGTTGCCGCCGGCGCTATACCATGATGATGATGATAGTGGTGATCATTGCTCGCGAACACGCCACCTACCACCCGGTAGTTGTAACCCGAAATGTGGCTTTTAGGCGAGACACATGCACCACGCAGCGCAAACAACTTTACGGGGGGTGTCTGCACCCCCACAGGGTTGATGTGCTCCGGGCTCTGGAACTGGCCCTTGGCTGATCTCTGTCTTCCTTCTTGTGGCTTCTTGATCGGTAGCAGGTGCAGGAGCAAGAACACGAGCTCGATTTTTGCGTCTGTCGTCCAACGGTGCGGTGTCATGGACGCGCTCTTCGTTCTCCGCACGTCCGCGTTCACTTGAGGCGTTTTCTTGTAGCTTTCATTGCCACTGTCCCTTCTTGACTAAGTACTGGGTCTTAAACCTGGCCTTGCATTTCCTGTCATCAGTCAGATGGTCCCTGCCGCAGAGAAGTCACTTAGGCTCGCACCAATGATCGGCGGTGGGCTCAACCCTGCCACATTCACGACACCCTTTTGCTTGCGGCTGTAGGCAAACGTCCGATCGGTGGTCAAGTCCTCCACACACGTAACACATTTTATATTGCTTCTTGTACAGTACGCAGTGATACTCACAGCTCCTGTAGTATACGTAACGTGGTATATACGTGCCCTTGGATACACTGATTGCGTGATTGGTGCGACCCATTCTCTTGGCATGCAATATGCTGGGGTTCCTCTCGTTCACTTGGCTTTTCTCGATATTTTCGTAGGTATCATAGTCAGGTATCTCTCGAATGATTCCCTTTGACGTACCTTCCGGCGCGGTTATGTATGCGGTGACTTTGTATGTTGCGCCTCCTTTGCGGAAGGCCTTCATCACAGTGTATTTTTCTGTTCTTGCAAGCACCGGTATACTTACTACAATGATGTTCTGCCACTCGTTGATGTGAATTGAGTCCTTTACCACTTTTTCGGGCGTCAGCCCAGTTGCTCTCAGCATGCAGTCACCTATCTGGGCAACGCTGTATCCAGCTGTGTTAAAGCCATTCTTCAGTCGGAGTAGAACGTGAGGCTTCTTTGAGGCTACGTTCATTTTCTGTATATTTCGAGACGCTGGTCTCTGATAGTCCTCCGCGTCTGCTGACGCGGCGTTCCCTCGCCTGCCTAAGGTAATGTCCGCATCTATTGCCCTATTATTCTTCTTACGTGCATGGATCGTGATCCAGCCTTGTTTTTCTGGAGTTTCCTTTTCAGAGATGTCATCTCCGTTATTTTGATCAACGTCCATCAATTTAGGCTGCGAGGTGAGTCAGAGAGCCTGCACTCCCCTTGGTGAAGCTTGGGGTGAGGCCACGGTTGCAGTTGGAGTAATAGCGGCGCCTGGTCGTTTTTAGGGTTGGCACTGCCGTCGGCATTGCGCGAACAGAAAGTGGTGTAGCGGCCAAGAATTGGCTCACCTGAATAAACTGTAGCTGTCAGTAACGATCGTTGACCTTCCCAGATCGTTGCTAATAATTTCACTTTCCAAAGGTTGGTAGTTTCGCAACTACAGTCAAACCTCAATATATCGAACACAGATATATCGAATTATTGCCTATATCGAATGGTTCCTATATCACGCGGGAAATCGCATGCATTATTGATTCTTTATTTTGAACAAAGTTTGACATATAATGGATATATCAAACTCAGCCACCCCAAACCGCGCGCGCTTCATTGACAGGCGGCGAGCTTTCCCGCAACTCTCGAAAGTAGCGGTAGAGTGGCGGGCGTTTACGAATGCTGCACACATCGATGGCGCCGAGAGCGCCACAAACGTAGCGGCGTACGCACGCCGCAGCCTTGCCGTAGAGGTTCTTGAATGAGGAAAGTGAAGAGAAAAGCGCGGAGCTGTTATTTTCTTTCAATACGAAGGCACCGACACGGCTTCGCGCTGGGGAAGGGAGAATGGGAGGTAAAGATTGAGGAGGAAAGTATAGGAGGGAAAGGACGCAAACGACTGTCTCGGACGCAAACGACTGCTTTCCCTTTCCCAGCGGCAGGCGAGCCGGCATGGGCGCGCCATGTGCGCGCTTTACACCCGGATTCACGTCGCAGCCTTGCAGCTTGCAGTGGTTGCAGTCTCTATGGTGTCAACGGCACACTGCGCACTTGTTGCAAGCTCCTCCTCCGTAGCATCGGCAGGCATCGGTCGTTGTGCTTGCAGTGTTCGTGCGTTCGGAGTTAGGCCTGTCGCGCACTGTTCGGAGTTGGGCCTGTTGCGCGCTGTTGTGCGCGACAGGCCTAACTCCGAATGGCGGAGCTCACGGTGGAGCTCACGGATGTGGAGATTGTCGCCGAAGCTACTGCTGAGAAGCCGAATGAAGACTCTGCCGAGGTGGATCCCGCAAGTGCTGATGGTGCCCCCGCTCCCGACATCAGCTGAGGTCGTAGCTGCCTTGGCCCTTGTGCGCCGCCACTGCGGCGCGATTGAAGGCACCGGCCTATCAGTTATGGATCGCCTGGACTATATTGAGGACGCAGTCGTCAAACACGCCATGGCCAACAAAAAGCAGGCTCAATATTTTAAACCAACACAATAAATACTATGTTTGAATCTTCAAGTGAGTATTTACTGCACCACGCTTGAACGGTTCGTTGGTCGTTTTCAGCAAGCTGTTTACGCATTTTTTTCGTGATTTTTTTATATCGAACTCTGGATATATTGAGCTATTTTGCGATCGCCGCGCTGTTCGATATATCGAGGTTCGACTGTATCCTTGAAAGTTGGCGGAGCTCCTAAGCAGTGTGTCTCCTTGCTCCGGTCCCCTAGCAGCGAATTTCCGATTGAAAGGAAAAAAAAAAAAAAGAAACCTCTAGTATTGCATTGCTTTTGGTACACTCTTGTTTCTACCCCCGCCATTACAAGCCCAGCGGACAAGTATATCCAAAAAGGCAAAGCATTGTTCTCCTCTACTTCATAAGTAAACTTAATAGCAGGGGGTCAGTGTATACTGCCAGTGCATACTGAAAATTTGGTACTAGTGCATACTGAGGATGCCGCCCGCATAGGTGGTGAAACGTCTCTAGTTTTTTGTTATATATTGTTGCGATAAGTCGGAGCACTTGTTATTAATCAACTCACCTGGCTTTTCGAACATTTCTGCCCCAAGGAAGTGCATAGCATAGGCACCCAGCAATTTCCATTTATAGAGCTCCCACTGCTCCATTTACTAAAGTGTCAGTGATCCCCGTCATGGTGGTCTAGTGCCTAAGGTACTCAACTGCTGACCCGCAGGTCACAAGATCCAATCCCGGCTGCAGCAGCTGCATTTTTGATAGAGGTGAAAATGCTGTAGGCCCGTGTGCTCAAATCTGGGTGCACGTTAAAGAACCCCTGGAGGTCGAAATTTCCGCAGCCCTCCCCTACGGCGTCTGTCATTATCATACAGTGGTTTTGGGATGTTAAACCCTACATGTCAAATCAAATCAGAGTGTCAGTGATGCCGCCATGCGAGGTAAACTTGTAGGGTTTTCGCAGCACGAGCAGAATCTTGCTGTGAAGCAGATTCGCAAGCTCTTGTGCTATTTATTGCTCTGCAATATCCACTTCCTCCTTGTTATGGCAATGGAGTTACACATCACTTGCAGCAGATTTCATGAGGTTGTTTCCCCTGCGTTCATGTGGTATGACAGGGGAGCGCTATTCACGCACTCTGTCAGGCAGTGGTACCCTCTTTTGCGCCACGTTGGAGTTGGTGCCATGTTTATGAGAAATTTTTTGCGTTTTGTTGCATTTTTTACAAGCCTGCACTTGAAAAAAGGAAAGGGAAAAAAATAATGCGAGTCGAGAAAGGCTGCCCGGATGCACTGTTTTTTCAGGCTTGTAGTGAGAAGCTGCATCAAGTTATTTTTTGAATGATTGCAACAATGTGCTGGAGAAGAGGAAGGGGTTGTTGTGAGAATGCACCAACTAAACTATTTTGTCGAGAGCTTGCGATTTAAAAGGGTCGTAAGGCACCTCTCGGGCTTGTTGAAGAAACACATCCTGTGGAAAGCAGACACTGCTATGCACTGCTCTGCCAAATATTGTAGCAGTGCACACCGCATAAAGGGTGAAAGCGGAGCACGAATTTTCTCAAGTACCCTCTTTTCAAACAGAGGCTGGTTCTCACTCTTGTTCATGGGCAACCGTTTCTGTCATCTGACATTGCAAAAGATTATTGGCCAATAGCCAGCATAAATTGAGAGAGCTGTTTGGATCATATGTGCTTGTTCCCATCGACACTGTGTATTACAGTTGTTGTAGTTGAACAGGCTGGAATATAGAGGACTTGATGACGAGTTTTTTAAAAAGATAACTCACTTCTGGTAGAGACCAACTGTCGTCTGCTGAGCACATATGCTCCAGTGAGTGCATGGAAGTTTGCTTGAAAGTTGACTACAGCTCGCATCTATGGTTACGAAAACATGTTTTTTCACAAAACGTGCCAGATAGACATTCTAATTCTGGGAAACATATATAACAAACAAATTATTTAGTATCTTCTGTTAGGTTGTCACAAGCATTGAGACAGAAATCTGTAAACACAAAATAAGTGTGCCGCATGCCTGCCTCGAGTGTGCAGTGTGCCAGCCTTATCGGTCAAATAGTTGTGTAAGGCACTTAGACAGCACCACTGGGTTTTCCACTAGGGTAGCACGTAATGAGCGCATGTATTGTGGCACCTGTGCTCGTGAGAAAACGTGACCGAATTCTCTGATCTATGCAACGCTGATGCTGTTGATGCTACTACAGCAGTACCTCACACAAGGGTTTTGCTGGCACAGAAAGCCTGCAATGTAGCCAGCTGTGTAGTCAACATCTGGGGACAGCAAAGGATTATGCTCAGCCTGCCCTTAGAGCTAATTTTGTAGGGTAGTTAACAAAAATGCAGGCGATTCCTAGTCATACCTGACTGCTTATATCATATTGTTACGTACAATCCAAATGGTGTACGAATAACTGTTTATTGGGGCTAACTTGTGCCCGAAAAGTAAAAGAAAATGTAGCGGCATTTTCAACAGGCGATCAGCAAAAGGGGATCAATCTCCGAGAGACCCTCGAGTGGTGCACCACTTCTTTTTCATTAAAATCCCGTCCTGAGGAGGCGCGCGCCGTCACGGCTTTTTCTTCTTTCATCATCAAGCCGCTGGTCTTTTGGGGGGCGCACGAACAAGCGCGCGTAGTTTGAATACTGCGTTTGCCTTGCGTCAATATTAAAATGAGTAAAACTTGATACGATTTTGGGCTATCTTCTCATGAAACTTCTTTTCTGATGACCTTTCAACAGATCAGTTTACAGCACTACAGGCTGGCAGTTTACAGCACTAAAGGTTTGCATTGTTTCAAACTGAAGAAAAGATACGCTGGCCCGCCGATAGCGAACGGGTGGTTGCACACTCACTTCCAGGAGAAAACGATGGCTGGTAGTTACTTTACCGGCATGCGCTCGAAGAGCCGTTTCGGTCCTTCCGAGTGGAGACACCCCACCAGACTGCACAGCTACAATGAGATGCAGCAGACCGAAAGGTACGAGTTGCTGGCAGCATTCGTCAGTACTGCCATGTTACATGGAAAGGAAAGGAAACCACACAGTATAGAAGTGATTTGATGCACTGGTTGAAGCACCTTGAACACTGCTTCCCTCTCCTGCAGAATGAATCGATTTGAGTGTGGCTGCATCAGGCATATATTGTGATTGCTGTATGTCCTGTCCTACTTTATCTTTTAAATAAATTTTTTCGGCTATGTATTTCTGGGACTCCATCCAAAGTGTTTTTGACGCAAAGTGCGAGGGATGGTTCACGACCTCTTTAATGCGCTCTGTCACAATAACATTGCATGAAGCACTTGTGGCATTACAAGCGTAGGTGGGCAAAAAAAGTTGAGCGCACCCAAGAAGCGTATATTACAATTATGGTTCACTCTGGCTAAATCTTACCAAAATTTTCCTCAGTAGGACCCACTCAGACTCACCAATACTTTTTCATCCGGCCTCATTTTGACTCGTCCTAAAGCATGCTTAATTGAAGTTGCCATAATATTGCCACAGGAAATTACCATTGCTCCGCGCAACGCGGACGTAGGGAACCAGAGAAACGCTAACGGCACAACTACGAGCGACGAAGCCAGCCGCAATGCACGAGCCGGCCTTGCATGCGCCCGCTACTCCGCCAAACAGCCAACGCGCGTGAAGAAGAAGAGAACGAGGGTGCTCGAGGCAGAGGCTCATGAGGACTACTGCCCTTGGATCTTCTTGATTGCTCTGCGTCGTTCACTTTGGGCAAAAGTTCGCCCTTAATAAACCGTGTAAATAGAACATCGTTGTTGTGAGGCTGCTACATTCGTTACATTTTCTGGTGGAAGTGCTGGGTAGATGATTCCGACCCCCACGAGAGAGCGAAGTCCAAGCCCTGACCATCCGCAAGCCATGGAGCTTAGGCCGGTGCACTAACGGATCAGTCGCCGTATTCGAGGGGATTCACCAGAATTTGGACCATTTCCCCCTGTGCCAAGGGAATCAGCGACGGAAACAAGAAACGCCACCATCATGACTAGCCAAGTTGCGCCATCACAGCTCATTGTCAGCCAGCCCGTCATACCGAAAGTGTTTTATGGTGACCCGTTCGAGGACGCCGAAGACTGGCTGGATCATTTTGAGAGGGTGGCGAACATAAACCAATGGAACGAAGCAGGCAAGTTGTGCAACGTATACGTCTCTTTGGAAGACGCAGCGCGAGTGTGGTACGAAAACCACGACGCATCTTTGACGTCCTGGGAAGAGTTCCGGCGGCAGCTAATGTGTACGTTTGGCAACAATGATCGCCGGGAAAAGGCAGAAGCAGCTCTTCGTGCACGGAATCAATGCACAAATGAGACCGTCGCTATGTACATAGAAGACATGTCCCGCCTGTTCAAGCGAGCTGATCCCAACATGACTGAAGACAAGAAGGTGCGTCATCTCATGCATGGGGCAAAACAAGAGCTGTTCGCGAGACTCGTTCGCAATCCGCCGCGCACTGTTGCTGAGTTTCGGTCGGAAGCAACAACAATAAAAACGGTGCTGCAGCAGAGAGCCCGGCAATACAATCGTGACATAGCCTGTACATCAGCAGGGGTCTTCTCGGCAAACGTTGTCGATAATCTTGACACTCTGCGGGAGCTCGTCTGGTCAGTTGTCAGGAAGGAACTACGCAAGCTGCAGCCACCCGCTTCACCGGAACTGTCTATTGCGGATGTTGTCCGAGAAGAAATTCGGCAGGCCATACGAGAGCCGCAAAGGGATGCACCACCGACACGACGCACGGTAACTTATTCTGAGGTGCTCAGGCGGCCTGCTGCTCATTGTGCGCCTATCGAGACACCTGGTACTTACGCACCGACAACCTGTAGCCCGCAACTCGCAGCGGCAACTCGCAGCGCACCTCTTCCGACAGACACAAGACCTCGGAAAAGCGATGTATGGCGAGATGCGGAACGTAGGCCCCTGTGCTTCCACTGTAGAGAGGCTGGCCATCTTTACCGGTTTTGCCGATATCGTCAAGCTGGTCTTCGAGGATTTGCGGTCAACGCACCGTGTCCGCGAAACGGCGAAAGGCCGTCCGACATCGAGGAATACCTGTGCTCATGTCGGAGCTTCGACCTGCATCGTCGTCGCCAACCGCAGTCACCATCCCCTCTATGTCAGCGCTCGCCCAGCCCACGTTCCTTTCTAAACGCACCTAGGCATCGTTCGCCTAGTCCGAACCCAGGAAACTGAAGTGGGCGACCTGTGGAGCCGAGGCCACTGGTGATTCGAAATACGAAGATCCTCCACTGCGATACCAGCGTGACGACGACGATGACTGTCTCCAGGTAAAGAAGTGCAGTAATGAGAAGATAACTTCAGACTTGCCGTTGGTAATTGACGGGCTAGAGCTCATGGCTTTAATCGATACCGGTGCGGATTACTCTGTGATACGCTACGATTTAGCGAAGTGCCTCAGGAAAGTTCTGACCAAATGGAGTGGACCTCAAGTACGTACGGCAGGAGGTCACCTTATTACGCCTCTCGGCAGATGCGCTGCAAGAGTTGAGATACGAGGTTTTACTTACGTTGGTGACTTTGTTGTCCTGCTCGTATGTTCGAGAGAAGTTATACTCGGAATGGATTTTCTGCAAGCAAATGGTGCCATTATTAATTTGCAGAGGTCCAGCGTATCATTTTCGACGGAACAAGCTATAAAGGTAGCTCGAGCAGACGAGCAATACACCACTCCACTGCGCATCGTCGATGATGATGTGACTGTACCGCCGCAGAGCAGTGTAATGGTTTTAGTCAGAAATGATACGTTTGGTGACTACGAAGGTGTGGCAGACAGCAACATGGATGCTTTCCTGCAAACAGGTGTTTGTGTGGCTCGAGGGATTATCCAGCTACGAAACGGGTACGCAGGCGTCCTCCCGACAAATTTTGAGAACGAATTCCAGCACATCGTAAAGGGGACAGCCATAGCCTTTCTTCATGAGGTTTGTGAAGCCACAGAAATATGCAGTCTTGAAACGTCAACGGATATGAAACCAACACCTGATGTCTGCGACGTAATATCCGTAAATCCCAATCTTTCAGTGATCCAACGTCAACAGCTATACGACCTTGTACGGGAATTTGGCAGCTGTTTCTCCAATAGTTTAAAGGTACGACGCACAACCATTGCAAAACACAGGATCGTAACAGACGAGACAACCAGGCCGGTACGCCAGCACCCGTACCGCGTTTCACCAAAAGAAAGGGAAGTCATCAAGAATCAAGTACAGGAGATGCTTGAAGATGATGTTATTCAACCTTCTAGCAGTCCGTGGGCATCTCTTGTAGTACTTGTCAAGAAGAAGGATAACACGCTAAGGTTTTGCGTCGACTACCGGAAATTAAATGCTGTGACTATACGGGATGCATATCTCCTCCCGCGTATTGACGACACATTAGACAGACTTCGGTGTGCCAAGTTCTTTTCATCACTAGATCTGAAAAGGGGATACTGGCAGATCGAAGTTGATGAACGTGATCGCGAGAAGACTGCTTTTGTTACCCCGGACGGACTCTATGAATTCAAAGCTCTCCCTTTCGGTCTCTGTTGTGCGCCGGCAACGTTCCAACACATGCTGGACACTGTACTTTCCGGATTGAAGTGGCAGTGTTGTTTAGTGTACCTTGACGACGTGGTCATCTTCGCCACTACATTCGAGGAGCATATCAAGCGCCTGCGAACAGTGTTAGAAGCAATCCGTTTGGCAGATTTGACCATCAAGCCAGAGAAGTGCCAATTCGGTTTCGAAGAGCTTCGACTCCTTGGGCACGTTGTCAGCGCCCACGGTGTGCGCCCTGATCCCGAAAAGACAGCCGCCGTTGCAAGGTTCCCGGTGCCAGCAGACAAAAAGTGAGTACGAAGATTCCTAGGTCTCTGTGCTTACTACCGACGATTTGTCAGAAATTTCTCGCAGATTGCAGAACCCTTGACGAAACTTACGAGAGAAGATGTACCTTTCCAGTGGGAAACAGAGCAACAAAGCGCCTACGGTTGCAAGAGCACCCAATCCTTTCTCATTTCGATGAAACAGCTGACACGGAAATACACACAGACGCCAGCAAGATCGGCCTAGGATGCATACTAATACATTGGCAGAATGGCGAAGAAAAGGTGATAGCATACGCCAGCCGGACTCTAACAAAGGCGGAGACCAATTATTCGGCCACAGAGAAAGAATGCCTTGCCGTCATCTGGGCTATCAGTAAGTTTTGGCCTTACTTGTATGGTAGACCATTCAAGGCAGTCAGCGATCACCATGCCCTTTGCTGGCTCGCCAACCTCAAAGACCCGTCTGGGCGACTAGGAAGGTGGAGCCTCAGACTGCAAGAATTTGACGTAACTGTGGTATACCGATCTGGCAGGAAGCATACCAACGCCGACTGTTTGTCACGGGCACCTGCAGACACAGCACTATCAGATGAAGAGGACTTTCCATTCGTGGCTGCTGTTGAGACTTCTCAGATAGCTGAAATTCAACATGCGGATGAAGAATTGCTCCCGCTCATCAAACACCTGAAAGGAGCTGACGTACAAGTACCTCGTATATTTTCTCGAAGCCTCGCATCGTTCTGCCTTCGAGGAAATGTCCTCTACAAGAGAAACTTCAAGCCCAACCGTGAAAAGTTTCTGCTTGTCGTTCCCGCAACTATGCGGCAAGAAATGTTACAAGCGTGCCACGATGAGCTTACGTTTGGACATTTGGGGGTCACTCGAACGCTTGCACAAATCAGTCAGCATTATTATTGGCCCAAGCTATTGTCTTCAGTACAGCGCTATGTCAGAACATGCCGCGAGTGCCAAAGACGGAAAGTGCCTCGTGCTAAGCCAGGGGGCCTTCTGCACCCGATAGACCCACCAAAAGCACCCTTCCAACAAGTTGGAATGGACCTCCATGGACCATTCCCGACATCTTTACTTGGCAAGAAGTGGATCGTTGTAGCGACTGATTATTTAACGAGATACGCGGAAACAGACTCCTTGCATCGAGGAACGGCAGCTGAGGTCGCCAAATTCTTTGTACAGAGCATAGTGCTACGGCATGGCACTCCAACTGTTGTAATCACCGATCGCGGACCGGCTTTCACGGCGGAACTCAGGGAATGCCTGCTGAACATGACCCACACTGTTCACAGGAAAACTACCGCATATCACCCTCAAAGCAACTGCGTGACTGAACGCCTTAACAGAACTCTAGCTAACATGATATCTATGTATGTGGACGTCGAACACAAAAAGTGGGACGAAATTTTACCATACGTCACCTTCGCCTATAACACTGCCGTACAAGAGACTACCAAGATTACCCCGTTTCAACTAGTTCACAGTCGTGTAGTTACCGCAACACTGGACACTATGTTACCTATAGATCAAGATTACTACCCTTCTGATCTCAATTACTATATAGAGAGAGGGTAGGAGGCACGCCAATTAGCAAGGTACCGAATATGTCACCGACAACGAATCGATGCCGAACGCTACAACCGAGGAAGACGTGAAACATGGTATGAATTCGGTGACAAAGTGTGGATATGGACCCCAGTATGACGACAAGGCCTGTCTGAAAAACTCATTTATCGATATTTCGGTCCTTAGGAGGTAGTACAGCGACTCAGCGACCTTGTTTATGAAGTCAAGCCTACAGGACATGGGCTTTCTAAACGACGCGATTTCACCGAGCGTGTACACATTGTGCGCATGAAACCGTACTACGACCAATACGACGGCTAGCCACCCCACTTGCTTGCTGTACAGCCATTTCCCTTTTACAAACCTTCCGAGACGGAAACGCTGCATACATTATCATCGAAAGTACTGGGCGATGCCTCTTGAAAGGGGGGATAATGCCACAGGAAATTACCATTGCTCCACGCAACGCGGGCGTTGGGAACTAGAGAAACGCTAACGGCACGTTTACGAGCGACGAAGCCAGTCGCAATGCACAAGCCGGCCCTGCATGCGCCCGGTACTCCGCCGAACAGCCAACGCACGTGAAGAAGAAGAGAACGAGGGTGCTCGAGGCAGAGGCTCACGAGGACTACCGCCCTTGGATCTTCTTGATTGTTGTGCGTCGTTCACTTTGGGCACAAGTTCGCCCTTAATAAACTGTGTAAATAGAACATTGTTGTTGTGAGGCTGCTACATTCGTTACAATATCACTCGCTTAGAGTCTCCTTGACTCAAGGCTAGATTCGAGTTCGAGTTAGTCGGCACATTTGTGAGTTTGCCAACCTATGACTACAAGTAGTTCATATCAAGAGGAGAGTGCACAGCACCACGTCTCAATGCTATATGTTGTGTGTCTATGAAGTAAGTAACTCTTAGATTCATTAGCTCTTTCCTTACCACGAGGAAAGTGGCCGATTTTTTTGTGTTTTAGCTAGGAATTTTCTGTGCCATTTCTGCTAGGTTCACGGTGTTATGCAATACACTGAAATAAAGGCAAATGAATGTACTTTTCAATGCTGTTTTCTTCATAACAACAAAAAGACTTAGTTTTTCTAAGAAAATTCTCATACTAAAAAGAATCAAAATTTTACAAAAATTTTTTTTGAGAACGAAGCGACATCTCCAACAATAATTTTTGGGGGAAATTCTCAAATATACAAAATGTTCAATAGTCACTGGGCAACATTATTTAAAGGAATTGCAAAATTCTATAAAGTTGCCTTCGAGTTATAAAAAGTTGCATCATGCATAGCGAAATAGTGAAGGTCTGGGTTGGGTCCTAAACAAAATTTTTTTTTTTTTCACGAAGGAAAAAGTTTTACAGGGAAATACTGGATATCAAAATGCAAGTATTAAATACACAGTTTGAAAGGTACATTTGACAAAGGAATTGCTGCTCTATATATGTAACAAAAATTGACAAACACAAATAATAACTAAGTTCACAACAAAGGTCATAATGATGGACTTATATCTTCTGAGTAAAAAATTATGGGAAAATTATGAGGGGTGCAAAATATGTAAAACACCAGAGTGGAATAGAAGTGAAAAGAACAAAAGCTTTAGCTCAAGAACTTCTAGAGCTACAAATTGTTCATTCAGGCAGATCAGTGTGCCAGGCACCAAAACAATTTCTCGCTGTTAAGCACAAATGGATGTTGTATGTGCAATAGAAAACGTTCGTCTTGTGTTCAATTGTGTCCTCTTGGTAGCACTTTCTACAGTTGTGCCGTATGTCCAATCTCTCAGGCTTGTGCTGTACACCTGTGGGTGGCCCAAACAGGGGAAACTTACTCGCAACTAACAGCAGACGTTCCTGGCCAATCTGGTGAAATTTCTTCGTCGGGGCTGAATTCCGACATCGCCACATCATTGTCTAAGTCTTCATTGCTCAAAAAGCTCAAAAGATTGCGTGTCGTGAAGTGTCGGCATCTAGCGAAATAGCTGTTTTCCGTGCGGCGCCGACGCCTTCGCGTGGCTTACGTGTGCTTCAATCTTTGAACTCACGCACCCTTTTAGAAATCGCCGCCCCACGGTTAAAAAGCAAACCCTGCAAAAAAAGCAATTCTAGTGTGTGTACAATTGCCTAGATGGCGCTAGTGGTCCCAAAGCGTGGTAGTTGTTCAAAAATATTGGTGCAAAATCATCCGGGGTGGTAAGGAAAGAGTTAAGGGGGATAGAGAGCTAAATCGACTGAAGATACGATTTTTCAATTTTGATAGCAAGATAATGTAGCATTATCGACAAGTGCTTCTACGAAGGGGTGCTTTTATATGTGCTGTAAAAAGCATTTTAAAATGTTCCCAAACCTCATGCCGTGACTACACGGCAACAACCCGAACTTTACGTGCTGTTTCCTCGAAACGCTGGTTTTCTTCAGAAAAGGAACATTTTCTCTGCAACCACTGCAGCTATCAAGTGCAAACTTTTGTGACTTCTTTCTGCATAACGTGCACTCTTACTGAAGCAATAGAATGGTGTTGCCACCAGAATTGTATTTTTTGTTAAAGTATTTCTTCAAGAAAGGAGCCTTAAAATTCTAATCATCAAATATATAAGAGAGAGAGAGAAAACAAGAAAAAGAAAGGCAGGGAGGCTAACCGGTTTGCTATTCTGCAGTGGGAGTACGAAAATGGGGATTAAAAAGAGAAGAAGAGCACTGAATGTACGAAGATGCACAGTCAGTGAGTCAGTCACTGAGGCCGGAAACTTATCTGACCAACATGACTTCGGCATTCAGACAGGGAAATTGCGGCCTTGGTGAAGGTCGTAGGCGATTTGTGGAGACTAGTGAAGTACTGAAAACACTGGATTGAGTATCTCCAGCAGTGTCAGGGCCGTTTGGTCTGATGGAGTATTTAGCTTAATCAAAAGCAGAAATATGGTGTCCAGGAGAGATCGTAGTGTCGCAGGGATGTCCTTGTCTTTTTGAGGCATGGCATGGTTAACCAGCGCTGTCGTTGACTCGGTCAATGTTGGTTCAGTCTGCTGCCAACCGTTCGATTCGTTGTGGATGGCGCTGTGGCTTTGATTGTGGTTGTGGTTTTGGCTGTAGCTCTGGCTGCAGCTTTGGTAATGCGGGCCGAATATCAGTGTTCATATGCTCTGGTGCGGTCCTTTCCTCAGAAATTGACGCAATCATGTATGGTCTAGGAAGCAAAGGAGGTCATATCACAGAGTCCCTACCACTACTGCGTCGGAAGCGCCGCATTCTGATGACAGCAACGGCTTCCCGGTGAGACTAACCGGTCTCACACCATCTGCTTAAAAATGCCCTTTTCTTTTTGTATCTTGGAGCAGTCATTTGACGAAGCCTCGTGTGACCTGAGGCAATTACGGCACTTGAGTACCATGGCAGTACAGGAGTCTGTAGCGTGTGGTTCGGCGCAGCGCGAGCAAATTATTGTGCTTTGACACATACGTGCTCAAATGTTTGTGGCATTCAAGTGGCCTTGGAATGAATGGTCGTTCAAGATGCCGAAAGTGGCCCACCTTGACATGGGAAAGCAGAGATTATTCCTTGAATGTTACTTTTATACAGCAAGATGTGCTCATGAACATCTATGTATGATATCATATGTATGATATCGAAGACATATGTATGATATGGATGCCATCTACCACTGGTTTCACAAGACTGGTCAAGTCTTGGAAACAAGTACAAAGCCGCCGAATCTGCTTATCTGCAAGCCATACAGTCACGCCAAACAGTCATTCTTCCATTCGGACGTGCCGAACATGCTTAAGAACAACCCTGCCCTGAACAATTCTGGCAAGTCATAAACCCACAGGACACGCGCAATATTATTCTATGTAATGAGTTAGGGGATGCCCTAAGTGACACGGAATGTGCACGCGTGTTTAACGCCGCCTTCGCATCCGTTTTCACCCAAGAAACTGAGTTGTCATTTACCATCCCTCATGCGAACTTTGAATGTACCATGCCACCAGTTACGTTTTTTTCCAGCGGTATTTCATCACTAATAGACGAAATCAAACTTTCTTCTTCAGCTCGTGTAGACAATATTACATCTAAACTCCTGAAAAATACTAAACATATCTGTGCAGCGTATCTATGTCTACTATTTTCACAATCAGTTTCAACAGGAATGCTGCCTCCAGATTGGAAGCACAAAAAGGTCGTTCCAGTCCACAAATCAGGTAACAAACAATCACCATTAAATTATCCTCCCATTTCATTAACCAGCGTACCCTGCAAACTCCTCGAGCATATCATCTACACACATATCATGGACTTCCTTGATTCCAATAATTTTTTTCATCCTGCGCAGCATGGCTTTAAGAAAGGGTATTCGTGTGAAACGCAGCTAGCTATGTTTGTTCACGACCTGCATGTTAACCTCGACTCTAACCTTCAGACTGACGCCATCTTCATCGATTTCGCAAAGGCATTTGACAAAGTTCCTCATGAGCGCCTACTACTAAAGCTTGCCGCGTTGAATTTAAATGATGACGTATTAGCATGGATTAAAGAATTCTTAACTAATCGTTCGCAATCAGTTTCTGTCAACAATCAAATGTCTAACACTACCCCGGTAACCTCAGGTGTCCCTCAAGGGTCTGTCCTAGGCCCGCTTCTGTTTTTGATTTACATTAATGACCTACCGTTACATGTACCTTCTAACATATGCATGTTTGCAGACGACTGCGTTATTTATCATAAAATAAACAACGTTTCGGATAACACGTCTCTTCAAACTGACTTACTAAGCTTACAGGAATGGTGTAACCTTTGGCTACTGGAACTCAACCCTAACAAATGTAAAACTGTTTTCTTTCACCGCCGTCGAAATCCGATAGTATTCTTGTACCAAATTGCTGACACAAACCTCGAATTAGTTCCTTTTTATAATTATCTCGGAGTAACCCTTTGTAGCGATTTAACTTGGGCAACACACATTACGAACATCATTGCATCTGCTAACAAAACACTCGGGTTCTTAAAACGCCATTTGCGTCACGCTCCTAATAATGTCAAATTACTAGCTTATCAATCTCTCGTAAGGACGAAGATAGAATACGCATCAGCCATTTGGAGCCCGCATCAAGCATATCTCATCAATCAACTCGAGTCACTTCAAAATCGAGCCACACGATTTATTCATTCTACGTACTCTTACGACGTCAACATATCAGCACTGAAAACAGAATCTGGCCTATCATTGCTTGCATCTCGTCGCCGCATTTCTAGTCTTTCCCTTTTTCACAAGTTTTTTTACAGCTCGCTCGGCAGGCCACCATACATTCTTCCTCCGGCACGCATCTCCCATGGCACTGGTCACCCGCAACAAGTTGATCAGCCGCGTACGCGCACCGTCACTTTTTCGTCCTCATTCTTTCGAGCAGCTACGGACTGGAACGGCCTTTCTAACGAAATCACCGCCATAACCTGTCCTACCACCTTTTTGAACACCGTAACAAATTACCTTGCATTGTAAAAAAAAAAAATGGCTTTCACGTTTTCATATATGTACCCACCCTTTATGTAATACCCCTTCAATGGGGTCTTTAAGGTAATAAAATGAATGAATGAATGAAGTCTGTGTTTGAAACAGAGATGTCGACATCATATATGACACCAGTAGTGGTAACACTTCTCAATGGGATGTACGAGTGAACTTTTATGCCATCAAATTCCATAATTTTACTCAGTGTGCTCAGAGCAGTCTTGTGTGCAACATTGATAGCCGGAACATTTTTTCTTGAGTTGAGTCTCGCATCGCTTACTTCATTTGGCACCGCTGCCTCGAGAACCACCAAGACCGATTGTCTGTTGAGTCGGCTCAAGTTATCGGTAGCAAGCGCTGGTACAAAAATAGTCGTACCGACTTCACGGTCTTCACGATTGTCTGAAGTCAGGGAGGACCCAGTGTTTCTGTGCTTCACCTTACGTCTTTGTACGAGTTGAAAGTCATGCTCAGGCCATTCCTCACTGCTAAGCGAGTGGACACTGGTGTTGTCGCTGTCCGCGGCGCTACGAAGCCCATAGCGCTTCCTGGAAACTGCCGCCGCCATTCCCGGCAAGGGTGCAGGAACATTTAATCTTGCATCGTTTCCAGACCGAGGCAGCGATCCAGCGATGCACGCAGAAACAGTAAGAAACTAGCGAATCAGTAGTCACAAGCATTCTGCCAAGCAAACACTTCGTCTTCTTGGCAGACGAGGTGTCTGCTTGGCAGACAAAAAAAATGAAACATCTAAACTTTTAATTAAAAAATGGTCATGCCTGCATTATTATTTTGATTCAGAAAGATACCCAGGGCACATGTGATAACCAGAAGAGGTTTCACCATTTTACATGCAAGATCTTTTTTTCACAAATGCTCCTTCAAAAAAATAAAAATTATTTAAATTTGACTATTTTTAGAATGGCTTTGTACTTTTCTGCTAAATTTACAAAACTTCTAAAAAAATTCCTATTCAAGCCAGTGGCAAAATTTTGTGGGGTTTTCTTTAAAAATCACAAAGCAACCGGCAGTAGTAGTTACACACCTGTCCTTGCTATCCATACCCCCTTAAACTTAAGTGTGGGGTAAAGCAAGACGGACATACTTGGGTACATGCTATAGCACTAGGCTTGCTAACACGGACACTAGACAGAAGCCGAGACAACACTGATGCAGACTAACAACTGAAAAGGTGCATCGCAGTCAAAAGGAACGTAGGCGCAACATCTCTGTGCATGCCCTAGCATTCACATACCTATGAATCCAGCATGTGTGGGCACTTTCTTGAGACATAGCTGCCGAGGCATTTGATGACTTCTTTGTGCAAGCTAATCAACAACTGGCTCATGCGTGTGCTACCACTATTATTTATATGCCATGCCCCAGCCATTCGTTGTATTTGTTAATTCATGTGCATGTGCATGCATTCAATTTCTGGGCGCATTTAAGATCTTCACACTGTCAAAATAAATTAGATGGTGAGCCTCTGGATCTTGGCAACACACAGCTTGTCTATTCTACGTAGAAGTGGCGGCAATAAAAAAGGCCTTGTACACTACACGTGTTAAACAATCAGTCGCTTGGTTGGTGTGGTTTAGGAAACAGATGTCAGTCCGCTTCTTGTCTATATTAAGACCTGAGAAAGATCTACAGTTTGGTGCAAATGTCCAAGTTGAGTTTAGTTTCAGGCTAATGATGTCAGGCTGATGATGACGATGATACAAATGTTTCAAAAGTGCTTCTTTTTTAATGTAGCGATGTTTCTATTATTACCCTAAAATTGTTTTAGCCTTAAAAAAAATATTTCTGTGCGTTTTCAGGGATGTCAGTAAACTGTACTGCAGGACGAGACACGCAAAAAGACACACTGCACTCGTTTGTCCTTGCTTTCTTCGTGCACTGTCCTGCTGCACAGTTTTTTTCAGAAGGTGATCCTGTATCTACTTACCTAATTTTCAATGCTAGTTGAATTTTCAGGGAGTTGGAACCATCAGAAGAAATTTTCACATTTTAGTTCTCAAAGTGTTTATGTGTTTAAGCTTATTTCCTGAGAACCACTTTTTAGTAAATGTCACTGCATCATTAACCTTCATGTCTAATGGATTAATTTCTTTGCAAGAAAAAAGGTTGTGGCTTTGTGATGGTAAGATGCTAGGTGTGCATAGTCTTAATTTATTTTAATGACATCCTTTGGTCACAAGTAACACAAACACAAAGTAAAAGAACACACGACAAGCACAAGTGTGTTCCTTTACTTTGTGTTTGTGTTATTTGCGGCCAGACCATGTCATTAAGCAAGTACCAACTAGGCCAACAATCAGTATTGTCTCAATATATGTTTTTGTGCGCACCATTTTACTTTGCGCATGCTTCTTCAGCATGCATGAGCAGCCAGCTCAAAACTAAACTGTCATGTGTTTCTGCGTGAAAAACATTGCAGCAATTGTCAATGTGGCATCTTGCAGGAAGCCAACAGCACCATCTCCGTGGGAAGCTGTGGTCAAGGGCTTTGCAGACTCTGCAGCAAAGCAGCATTCACTTCCGAGCTCACTGACTGCCTATGAGAGACGCATAGTCCATGAGGTAAGCTTATTTCTGCATCATTGATATTATAATAAGTGGTAAGAATTACAAGAGAGAGAACAAGCATTGTTATTTGGCTGTTAATTATGCATTGTCGTCTTCGGGGTGGTCTTCCCTTTCAGAAAACCAAACTGAAGTGATGTGCTTCGTATGTTGTTCACAACAAATATGTGAAACAAGGAAAAGCTTGAAGGAATCCATTAAGGTTCAGTTGTTTACATAATAAATCAAAGCTTCATTAAAAAAATCGGATTCAGAGTGGATGCCGTGGACGCAGCAAGACCATCGTCTGGTACTTGATCATTAAGCTTTCCTGTTATTGTTAATTGTGAGCCCGGCACTCATGCATCGTGGTAGCAACACTTGTATACCACGCCTTCACATCTCGGCATCCGAACACACAGTGCCAGATCAACCTCTGGGGAAGCTTCTTAAGGCGTGGGTTGTGCTTCGCTGATGTATGTTGTAGTAGTATGTAGCCACAGTGGATGCAAGATGGCGATACTTGAAGTGTTCACTAGATGGATGGATGAACCGACAGACTAGCAGAAGTATGGATGGACGGACGGATGGATGCATGGACGAACGCATGGATGGTCATGCAGACGGAAGCAAGAACGAGCGAATGGACGGAAACACGAACGGGCTTATGGATGCTTCGCCCCACTGATCATCATTCATTCCGTAGATATGCTGGGATTTTCTTTTCTTCTCAGCTCGGGTTGCATCCCACGAGCCTTTCTCCGACCAATCTCTTGCTGGTTCGCATGCACTTGGGTGACTCTCCTCGTGCACCGTCTCCCTGTTTCCATGTTCAGCACGCGCCTTGTGCCTCTCTTTTACTCATCCCAAAGTTCTAGAATAAACTGTAATGTTTTCATTGTGCGCGTAATCGCATCAGAAGGTTCTAAGATCATCTCGATGGTTCTTGGTCATTTGGAGCAGTGACTGTGCGTGCCTAATGCGCATTTGATGCAGTGAAGTCTTTGAAATAATGTGCCAGGCAAGCGAATTCTTCAAAAGCTTAGACACAGTAATTGGTACACAGCCCTGTCATGCTCCAACTGGGTCCTGGAGTGGGGTCAAACACTTCAGCCTATTCAAAGAATGTTTACACCATAGGTCACCTTTACCACCTGTGGTCATTTTGTATTCCCCATGCTATTGTGCTTTGGAAACAGTAGTATTTCAATGTGTTTAATCTACTTTGTTCTTCAGCCGAAATTTCTTCTTGTCACCATTTGTTGAAAACTGTGTAGGTGATGATGAGCGGCACAGTCATCATTCAAATTAAATCTCTGTATTTCAATATAGAAGACATTGACAGGGGCTTCATCGTGGGGACAGCGACTCGTCCTTTTCTGAACATTTTGGTGCCGGAATGCGGTATGTACAATGTACGACCACAACAAACTTACATTCCCACCACAGAGAATACAATGCGAAAGACCACCAATGAAGGAAAACCTGAGCTTATATAGAGCTATTCTATGCATTTATAAATCTTGTCAATGTGCATTACCAATCAAGTTAATGACAACTGAGAGGCAACAAATCGGGTGAGACACAGGCTCGTCAACTCTCGTCTTTCTGAACTTCAGATGCTTCACTTCAGTGGAAGCTCAATGCAGCGGCAGCCTTTCTGGGGCATGTTTAAGCACGCCATTCTTGAAAACCTGAGTCAGTCAAACGTTGAACGATTCCACTATTTTAAGAACCTTCTGACTGAACAGGCTGTGAAGAGTATCGATGGCATTCAAGCCACAGAGAGGCCCTCACACTTTTAACTTAACTTAATTGATTTGGAAACAATATTATCGAGGAGCAATTGATGGTCAACCTGCCAGTGCCCAAGCCAGTAAAAGCTTCCACCAACGTGACTGCATTGCACAACCTATTGGACACCGGCCACATGAACATCAGAGGACTCATCGTGCTCAGATGCCTGGAGCTATCCTATGCCACTATGCTCTTTGATGTCTAATAGGAACACCAGATGATATCTTAGTGGAATACTTCAAGCAACAAAGCCGCAAGATGAACGTTGAGGCGCTTGCATCAGCGGAGGTGGAACTGCAGGAGCTCCTCAATTACGTCCACGTAGAGGTGTAGGCTCGCAAAAGAAGTGCCTCTTTGGACACCTATGACCCTGGTGCCTGAGATCACCGATAAGGCACACTTCACAACACTCTATACCCACGGCTTCTGCTTTGATTAACCATGCCACGAATAAAAAATTAATGTACTTACTTCTTTTGCCTTTCTTCAGTGCACACGACAGGGTCACGCTCTTCTGACCTGAGCTTGCAAAAGAAAAGGAATCGCCTAGCCAAGGCCGGCAGGTGCTTCAAGTGCACAGTCAAAGGGCATCACTCTAAGGATTGCCGTCATCGTGTAACTTGTTGTAAATGTAAATGGAAATGGAAATGTGAGACTGCGGTTTGTAACCCAGATAACGTACATTTTAGCTAAAGCAGTGATAAAATGAAGCAAGGAGCCCAAGCTGTCAACTACACAAAAAAGTCGTCATCTCAATAAACAAAAAGTGGTTCTACAACAGACATTAAGTGCGTGTTGCTAAGCAAATGTGACTCGAGCTTTATTTGAGGCGTATTTAACAAAGGAAGTCAATGGACTTTCATTACAGAATAAATGTATTAAATTAAGCTTACCCACTGTGCACACTATGGGAATGCTAAACCCCCTGTAAAGTCGTTTGCGCCTCATGGCACATGTGTTTCGTGCAGTGTTAGGAATGATGTGTCGGGACATGCCACCACGTCCGTGACTGTGGCAACCTTGGGTAGCATGGTCTTGGCTGAAGCCATCAGAGTCTCAGGAGAAGACGAGTCGAGGAGCTGGAGTAGATGAAAATAAGCGTCTATGTACAGTATTTACATGTTTAGAGTAACATGGAACAGCATGAAACAGATGCCGCACGCCCGAGCGTCTCTGCTCTCGCGTTCTGTCTTCCCAAGATTCCCTGCGAGGGAAGACAATCGAGCTCAGGTCCGTCCAACAGGATTGTCCTCCTCCACTCCGACCCCGAGCAGGCAGTCAAACCTGTTTATAGCCCCGCAGCGGTGGTCTAGTGGCTAAGGTACTCGGCTGCTTACCCGCAGGTCGCGGGTTCAAATCCCGGCTGCGGCGGCTGCGTTTCCGATGGAGGCGGAAATGTTGTAGGCTCGTGTGCTCAGATTTGAATGCACGTTAAAGAACCCCAGGTGGTCGAAATTTCCGGAGCCCTCCACTACGGCGTCTCTCATAATCATATAGTGATTTTGGGACGTTAAACCCCACATATCAATCAAACCTGTTTATAGGAAAGTGCAAGGGCACGCACACCTTGTTGCACAGGGAGGAGCAAGACGGCCCCACTGGCTCAGTTCAGTAACCTGGAACTCCTCACGTAGACTCCTCTGGTGGGCAAGTTTACAGGTTGACTCATCCGGCGCTGCTAGCGCCTGCAGGCCCCGAACACAATGCACCAAGGCACGGCCGCTGGCCCAGGAATGTGGAAAGCATTCTTGCGGAACAAGTCCCATTGGCCAGTGTAAAACGCAGAGGACGCGGCAGGTCAGGCTGTAATCGCCCCTCCAGGTTGTCAGGTGTGTCTAAAAGGTTTCAGGTTCGCGGGTCCAGCAGACTTACGGCACCACCACTGTTGTTGAAGCTACCCTAGAATGTCGCTCCACACAGGACGATGATTTCCGGTAGAGACTGGTAAGGCCGCGGCACAACAATAGGCCACATTCAGGGTTGCTCGTGAACCTTTATCACCATCACCGTCATCATGGTTAGAGCAGTAGTGCCAGCAGTGACAGCTGGCTGGCGGCACATGAGGTATTAGGGGTCCTCTTTGGTGTGTGAAGGCTGGTGCGAATGGCTGCCTTTCCGTGGCGGTACCGTGTGAACGACGCCGCGGGACCGTTTCTTCTGTGAGCCCCTCATGGCAAGTTAAGGGTTGGCAATGCCACTTACGCTTTACCTTGTTTGTTTTTATGTTGAGTGTATTGTAATATTGTGTAAGGTTGTTTTACTGTGTCGATCATTAGTAATGTATTTGATTCGGCTACGAATCGACGTCAAAGTAGTTAAATAAATGGTTTGTTTGGTTTGGTATGATTGCGTCTGCTGTGTCTGTTCGTTCTGAAAATGTGTCTCATTCCGTGACCCCGCAACACCATTGAAATGAATGTAATGGCATTTGGAGAAGCTAGCGGGGCATCGTAAGGACGACTGAACTTTGTCAAGGTAACAGTAATGAACCAATTCAATCATTTCAAACTTGATATAGAGGCCATAGATGTTCCGTTCATCTGTCAACAGCTGATTGCAATGCCAGTGACAAACATGTTTTTGAGCAAGATATCAGAAGAAAAGAAGTGCTGATAGAGTACACATTCCTGGACTAAAAATTGAAGATGACATATGCTTGCCCGTTGGAGCTAACTAAATGTCCAGGAGCGGAAGTGCTGCGCCGATTGCGCCATGTTGCGCCAATCTGACCTGCTGCACCAAGCCGCGCCTATATGGCAATTGGCATGTGCAACGCCGAATTTAGTCGAGAATTTTATCATCTAGCAAGCAACACATGTGAGCTACACAAAGGGCGCAATCGTGTCCATATAAAATTCCGCATCCATATCAAACATCATATTTTGGTGTCACTGGTCCCGTTAATTAGGGAGGCGATCGCCGGGCTAATTCCAAGGGCCGAAGTATCGGCCCCCCGAACAGCACCACGAAAACGTAGACAATTTAGAAGTGGTCCTTTTTGGCGCGCCAGCGGACGCCGGCTGTGGCGCAAAGAACAAGTCAGAGCCGAGAGTTGATAAACAAAACAAAATGATATTCTCAATAATGGCAGATCAAAAACAATACACAAGTATGCACACTCCACAATAGTTGAAAACAATGTGTCAGCAATCAAACAACGTACTACACAGTACAATCAGCCACACTCAAAACAACGAACACAGACAACATTACGCACTACAATGCAGTCGCATGCATTGAACAACCAAGACACTTAAAGACTTAAGAGTTAGAAAACTTATTCAGTCCAAAGTTCTTGGAACAAAAGTCTGAATGATACTCTTCCGAGAATCACTCACTCAAAGTCCAGCGTTGTTGTCGTTCCGCTGCCCCCGAAGTTTCTCTTCCAGGAAACCTCGCGTCTTCAATTGGCCGCTCTCCAAGCTTCAAACTTCTTCGCCGGAAACACGTCGGCTTCACACACGCAGCTGTTGCCACGGGTCTTCGCTCGATAGCGGTAGACACACACTCTTGCCTGTAGCTCGAGTCTTCACCTCTCAGGTGGAAATCCTCTTCTTCTCCACTTCCTTCTTCTCCTCCTTTGTCACGAAAGACAAAAGGCTTCGCCCACAAAGCGGTACACCTTACGCACTCTGGCGCATACTTTCTTCTTCTCCTGCTTTGTCACTAAGGACAAAACCTTCACCGACTACACGGCGGAATACCCTACGTGCTCTGGCGTTAACTTCCTTCTTTTCCTCATCTCCCATCTCCGCTGCGTGGTTAAATACCTTGCGCGCCCGATTCCAGAAAATTCTCATCATTTCGTCGGCGCGATGCGCAGCGAAGGCTGGGGGACAGCGCCAGACGGTACGAGGGTGGTCCGCGACGGATGACGCAACCCGGCATCACCACGCCCCTTTCCATCGAGCAGTTTTCAGGGCTTGCTCAGCCGCCGATGTGAGGAGGTTCGTCGGCGAACCCACGCTTCCGAGGGGAGAAGGACGCGCGCCCGGGTAGTCTTTGGATGCTCATTTTCTTTTTTTTATCGTTGACCTCTCGGCGCTTTGTCGCGAGAACTTGGCGGCGCGCCTGTTTTTGAGCACTCGTTTTGGGACATTCGGACCATGCGCGAATCTTACGCCACGTGAAAACAATGCGTGATCTTTGTTAAGGTGGCGTTCGTGTGCATACCTCATTATGCGACTCTATGTATGTTTTAACAGCAACGCTGTTAGGCAAACTATAAAGATGACAGTGCTGTTACAAAAAACTCTCCGCCCCATTGCCGAGCAACCGCCGAGCGTGCTCGGTGGTTGTTCGGCAATGGTGCAGCGAGTTTTCTGCCACATAAACTGCAATAGCAACAATTTGTAATGTTGTAATGGTGATGCCGCAGGCGCTTCTTTCTGTATTATTGTTATCGCACCATTACGCGTGTAACACTGCCTTAGGCAAACGGCGCTCGAATGGCTGAGGACTACCTAGATAGTCTTAAAGCTTTCCGATCAGATTATGCACACAATTCTCACATTACAGTTTGTCTTGTAATTTATGCGGCCACTAGCTATCAGTCTACACAATAACGCTATCAGTCTACACAGTGTGTTCCTTGTAGAGTGATGTTTCCTTTTCCGGGCACAGGTTAGCCCAAATAAAAAGTTCACTCATGAAAACAGCGACTGCTGCCTTCATCGACTTCATGACACCGTGACAATATGAAAGCTGACAGCTAGCTCTTTTGAATCCGACATTGCGGTACTCACAACTACAAAATGCTGGTGTAACAGAATAAGTACGTCGCGTAACGAGCGGCTTCCGAGACAGGCTGTTATTCGGAGGGATCTGGCGAGTATGGCAGTAAAGTGTCGATGGTGTGTGATGGTTCACGACCGTACAGGAGAAAAAATAAGGAAAACCCGGTAGTGACTTGCGTAGCGGTGTTATACGCGTATGTAACAAATGGGAGAACGAGGTCCCAGTTTGTTTGATCAGAAGCGACATGCGTAACGAGCATGTCCCCCAGAGTACGATTAAACCGCTCAATCAAGCCGTTCGTCTGTGGGTGGTATGCTGTACTCTTCCGGTGAACCATATGGCACTATTGAAGAAGTGCTTGTATTACATCGGAGAGGAAAACACGCCCTCGGTCACTGAGAAGTTCTCGAGGAGGACCATGACGAAGCACAAAACGATTGAGTATGAAAGTTGCGACGTCTTGTGCTGCAGCTGTGGGGAGAGCAGCAGTTTCAGCGTACCGTGTTAGATGATCCACTGCCACGATAGCCCATCGGTTGCCTGCCGTTGTTAACGGTAGTGGTCCGTAGAGGTCAATTCCTACACGGTCGAATGGGCGGTCTGGGCATGGAAGTGGCTGCAATGAACCTGTTGCAGGATGTGGCGGGCTTTTCCGCCGCTGGCATTCGTGGCAGCCGCGAATGAACTGGCGGACGAAGGTAAACATTCCGCGCCAGTAATACCTTTTTCGTAGGCGCTCGTAGGTCTTGAAAACACCGGCGTGAGCACATTGCGGGTCCGAATGAAACGACGCGCAGATGGTAGAGCGCAGCGTTTGGGGAATGACTAATAGCCATTTCCTGCCATCTGCTGAATAGTTGCGCCGGTACAAAAGGCCATCCCGAATACTGAAGTGCGGAGCTTGGCGGCGCAGGGTTCGAGTGGTTGAAAGTGTCGGTGCCTCGGATAACGCGTCAAGAAGCGAAGCGATCCATGGGTCATTGCGTTGTGCAGAAGAGATGGTGTCCTCGTCAAGCGCTGACAACGTGTTGTGCGAGGAAACAGATGCGATGTCCGGGGATAGAGGAGATCGTGACAGTGCATCAGCATCGGCATGATTGTGGCCGGAACGATATACCACGCGAATGTCATATTCTTGAAGCCGAAGAGCCCAACGGGCAAGACGACCCGATGGGTCCTTAAGCGAAGATAATCAGCATAATGCGTGGTGGTCCGTTACTACATCAAAAGCACGGCCATAGAGGTATGGGCGGAACTTGACAAGCGCCCAAACGATCGCCAAGCATTCCTTCTCGGTGACGCTGTAGTTTGATTCAGCCTTGGTAAGAGTTCTGCTGGCGTAGGCGACGACATACTTGGCGAATCCAGGCTTGCGTTGCGCGAGAACCGCACCGAGGCTGACACCACTGGCGTCGGTGTGGACCTCAGTTGCTGCCGTAGGATCGTAGTGACGCAGTATTGGTTGCGAAGTGAGGAGACGACGAAGGGTAGAGAAGGCTTGGTCACACTCAGAAGACCATGACGAGATATCAGTGGTGCTGCCTATAAGTTTGGTCAAAGGCGCAAGGATAGAGGCGAAGTTGCGCACGAACCGGCGAAAGTAGGAGCATAACCCCACGAAGCTCCGTAACTGCTTCATAGTCGTTGGTTTGGGGAAGTCGGCGACAGCACGTAACTTAGCCGGGTCTGGAAGTATACCGTCCTTTGATACGACGTGCCCGAGAATCGTAAGTTGCCGAGCAGCGAAGTGACACTTCTTGAGGTTGAGTTGGAGCTGAGCATTCTTCAGGCATGTGAGGACGTGTTTGAGGCGCTCGAGATGTGTTCCAAAGTCTGGCGCAATGACGACTATATCGTCGAGATAGCAGAGACAGATTTGCCATTTCAAACCCCGAACAACCGAGTCCATCATGCGCTCGAAGGTGGCAGGCGCATTGCAGAGGCCGAAGGGCATGACATTAAACTCATACAGACCGTCCGGTGTCACGAAGGCTGTTTTTGGTCGATCGGCATCTGCAAGAGGGACCTGCCAGTACCCTGAGCGCAAATCTAATGATGAAAAAAACTCGGCACCTTGTAAAGTATCAAGGGCATCGTCAATCCTGGGTAAAGGATACACGTCTCTTCGAGTTATCTTATTTAGGCGCCGGTAATCCACGCAGAAGCGAACGGAACCATCCTTTTTTTTAACGAGCACTACAGGTGAGGCCCGTGGACTTTGTGAAGGTTGAATGACGCCACGTTGCAGCATATCGTTCACCTGTTCGATAATAACTTGGCGTTCCGCCGCAGAAACACGATATGGTCGCTGTCGTAGTGGCGCATGGGAGCCGGTATCGATGTAATGTAGAGTGGTAGAAGTGCGGCCAAGTGAAGGTTGAACAACATCGAAAGATTCGCGGTACTGGTACAGCAGCTGGAGGAGTTCAGATCGTTCAGATGGTGACAGTCCATCTGCGATCGCCGAATCGAACACTTTCGAAGCCTGTAGATGAGAGTGGTTAAGAGCACTGACGGCGGCGAGGTCACTTTGGGATAATTCTTGCGGCACGGTAAAAATTTGTCCGTTATCAATGGGCTGTACGCATCCAAGAGACTCACCTTTAAACAGTTTGATGGTATGCGGAAAGGGATTGGTAAGGCAGAGAGCACTGGCTCCATTAGAAATTGAGAGGGCTGAATAAGGGAGCAGAAGTGGTTTCCGACTTAGAAAGAGGCTTGATGGCTCGAAAAATGCTACTTCATCACGCATGCCGTCGGAGACCACAGGGAGCAAAACAGCTGTTCTCGGTGGAATGTCAGTGTCTTCTTTGACAACTAGCTTGTGCGCGGCTTGATTGGTGTGGTCGTAAGGCTGGTCGAAGAACGGAAGCAGCTTCAAGTTCGGAACGGGCACAATCTATAACGGCAAGATTACGGGATAGCAAATCCCAGCCAAGTATGATGTCATGAGAGCACGAGGAAAGGACGATAAACTCAACAATGTAGTGGTCCTCCGCAATTTTGAGTCGGGCAGTGCAGGCGGCTATAGGTCGAACAGGTTCTCCATTTGCTGCACGTAAGAACATATCAAGCGGCGTGGTCACCTTTCGGAGCTTGCGGCAAAGTTTGGCGTCTATAACAGACACAGCGGCACCAGTATTCACAAGAGCGTATGCATGGGCGCCGTCTACAAAAACTTCGATGATATTTGACGACAAGGTGCGAGGACTTGAAGATTTCGATAGCGCAGTTCTTGCCCCTTGAACTGCGACGGCTAGTTTCCCTCATTTTGAGGGGCTGGTCATGGACGCATGGGTGACAAGGAGCGTCGATTGGGTGAAGGTGAGCGACGAGACGAAGTTGCTGGATAGTCACGGGAAGACGTGTTTGACTGACGATCCGAACTTTCATAACCAAAAGGTGGTCGGTCCATGTAGTTGCTTCGTGGTCGGACGTCTGTGTAGGCGGGCACGCGACGACGGCAGTATCGAGAGATATGGCCAGGTCCGCCGCACGCAAAACAGATCGGCCGGTTATCGCGCGTTCGCCAGGCATTTGCAGCAAGGGGCGCCGCCCACATGGCATGCGGCTGAGTCGAGGCTGTGGTAGCGAGGGGAGGAGCCCATGCGACGGAAGACTGAGTAGGAGCGGTGACATGCGGCAGTCCATTGAACGGCGAGGGCTGGTGTGGCTGCTGCCTCTTTACTGCGTCAGCATATGTAAGAGGCGCGGCGACAACTTGCTGCTGAAAGGGCACTGGCATAGCGTCGGCAATCTGGTCCTGAAGTGCATGTCGGAGCATGGGAGCTAACGGTGTCGGTGGTTGCTCTTGCTGCTGCTGCGGGAGCTCTTGGCGCTGACAAAACGGCAGGAGGGAAAGCTGACGTACGACCTCCTCACGCACAAAGTCTTTCATTTGTGCTAGAAGGCGGGAGTGGTCAGGTACGACGTCCAGTGCAGCGAGTGGTTGGTTGGGCTGAAATGGACGACGGGTGAGAGCTCGTTGCCGTCGCAATTCGTCATAGTTCTGGCACAGAGTTACCACTTCAGACACCGTGCCAGGAGACTTCGCCAGGAGCATTTGAAAGACGTCGTCATCAACACCTTTCATAATGTGCTGGACCTTGGCACTTTCGCTCATTGCGGCATTGACGCGCTTGCAGAGATCGAGTATATCTTCGATGTAGGCGGTAAACGTTTCGCCAGGTTCTTGTGCCCGTGAGCGCAGGCGTTGTTCGGCGCGCAACTTGCGCACGGCAGGGCGACCGAAAACCGAGGATATTGCCTGCTTGAAAGTGTCCCAGTTCTCGAACTCGGATTCGTGGTTTGTGTACCACAGTTTTGCCACATTAGCCAAGTAAAAGTTGACGGTGCTCAACTTAGCAGCGTCATCCCACCTGTTTGGTCCACTGACTTTTTCGTAGGACGACAGCCAGTCCTCGACGTCCTGGTCCTCGGCGCCCGAAAAGATCGGGGGGTCTCGCTGGTGAACCGGGCCGGGGCAAGTAGGAGCCGCGAGAGGTGCTGTCTGTTGGGCAGCGTCAACTTGCATGGTCGATGGCAGGGTGCGGGATCGGAGTTCCAGGGTGTAGGTGATGCAGTTACCCAGCACGATCCACCAAATGTAAAGGGGGTTTATTGAAGGACTCAGCAAGCGGGTGGTAGCTCTAAAGGAAGGCAGGCGAACCCAGATGACGGTGCTTGATCGCCGATCTCGTGCCTTTTTCTTGTGCTGATAGCTGACCTGATGGTATCAACGTCTTTCTTATTCACTACAATTGCTACATTTTAACATTAATTTTTTTCGTTCGTTTCAGGTCTAGTAGCTGTCCAGAATGCCGCTTATGTTTTTTTTTTAGTTTCTTCGCTTTCACCTTTGATGTAAGGTTTAATATATATGAATTTCGAGCAAGTCAGGTTGCCTGATCAGCATTGCATGCTTAGTAAAAACCACTGAAATGTTATGTGTTTACCAGAAAGCAAAAATTTTAAATAACAGTGATGTGTGGCCTGAGAAGTCTGCTCCAAAACACATTTTTGTTCCACCAGAGAGCTGCTCCAAAACTCTCTTTTTACTGCTCGAAAGCTGCTCCAAAAGACTGAAGCCCACTTCCATCCCTGAATGTGGAAATTTTTGTTAAACAATGTTTACCCTGCGAGAAATAATAAGGTCTAGTTACCAACAACACAGAGCTTGGATGGACGTTTCAGTGCGAAGGACAGCATTGTAAGCGTGTTACTACTGCTCACATCTGTGTACTTCACACGAGCTGCCATGACACCGACATTTCTCACTCTCTGCAACATTTCTTTCATATCGATAACACTGATATGTGGCGATCTTCTTACCAACAATGACTACGAGAACAAAACAGGTCAACCCATCAGTGAGGAGATTCAATCATTGCATAGGTGGCGCAGCGGTAGGTCAAAATGGCGGACGAGACGGGGATGTCGCGAGCCTGCACGTCAGCGTCGCAAAGCATAAAGACGCGTTCATTGGTTCATGACTACTGAGCGACCGAACTGTGTCGCAGTTTATCACCGTGTGACAGCTTCGAAGCACAACTACATGGCGCCGCCTGCGTCGCTGGATTGACCGAATACTGCACAAGGACTGGCGATTTGAAGCCACACTTCCTTTGGAGTCCCTGGGCTCGACTTTAGCAAATAAACTTAGCAAATAAACAAGTAGTTTTTGTGCAATGACCTTACAGTTCAGCACAACTTTTCTGCAAAGCCAGAGCTTATCATCACTAGGCGATAAGGCAGTATTTATCTAACGGCGTGGAGCAACACGCGTGCCCATGCTTCCTTTTCCTTGGCGGCAGTGCGACCAGTCTAGCTGGGAGGGATAACCAGTCCCTCAGAGAGAGACACTGCTGCTTCTTTTGGAGGGTCGTTCACCCCGTGGTCGATGTGCAGTATCTCCCCCCTTCCCGGCTCGCGGGACGGGCTACTCTCCCTCGGTGGTGGAATCAACCTTTTTTGGGGGAGAGGTAAACGGGAGGTGTGAACAAAACCAATGAGGAGACGAAAAGAAGTTCTCTGTTGTATCAGCCACTGGACTCAAACGACTCCCCCTTGAGGCCCCTACAAGCAACGGCCATCAACCAAAGGAGCAAGTCTACCCTTTGTTATCTTCATAGAGCGGACAATCCTTCTACATGACATTTACGGGTCATTGCTAATGTAGCAACAAAGTGCTGCTTTGCTTACTTAGCCTGTTGCCTTATTTGCCCGAACCTGTCGTAGCTACAGTGAGTCGAGCTATGGGAAGAGGACATTAATCGTGCACGGTTCGGTTGTGTGCAGCTGGAACCGTAGCAAGGTTTCTGCACTAACCGTGCACAGAGCAGACCCCTTCAACGGACATGCCAGAAGACTTTCTTTGGTGCAAGAGAACACATCCATCGACGACAAGCGTACTCTGAGGATATAAACACATACTGAAAACACCGATTTCGCGTGCTGCGAGAAAGCCTCCATGCTGCTGCCGATCAAGCATCCAGTCACTGGCTATGGACCATAGTTATGCATACTCACCAAACAGCATGGTTGTTGGTGGGGGGTTGCTTCATGGAAACCAGGGTTGCTTCATGGATGGTAGAGGGGGAAAGCACTGCTGTACTTTGGGTGAGGGTATGCGTTGCTGTAACTTGAGACAGGGGGGTGGCAAATGCCCCCTTTGTGCCCCCCTACTGACGCCCATGCCAACTAGTGCTTCCTGGCGTTAGTCCAATGTTAGCCGAGATACGTGCTTGTTTCTGTGCGGCGAGAGCAAGCCGAGCTGTGAAACGTGTCTTTGGAAATTGTCGGACGTGTGCTCAATTTCGAACGCGATGGGAAGTGCACCAGTGGCCCATCGTCCAGGTGATCGTATGCATAATTCATGGTACTTGGAATTGCAAAAGTGAATTTCACAGGGCCGGTGTTCTTAAATGATTATGGTGGTATTACCGTATTTACTTGCATAATAGGCGCACTTTTTTTTTTTTTCAGAAAATCCGGCTCGAAGCTAGGGGTGCACCAATTACGCAGGGTAAAATTTTCAAAAATTTTTTCGACTTGATTCTCGCTCTTTAAATCTGCACATTTGTCAAGTAAAAGGCGGCTTTATCCTTTTAATGAACAAGCGAGAGCCATCAAATGCACACACACACGTAAAATTTATTTACACAAAAGTCGTAGGTGTTCCTCCTTTTCTCTATTCCGAGTCCGAGTCGGAGAGCACATATTTATCCTCGTTGAGCGGGGATTCGTTTTCGGTGTCCGAATCATCTGCTCCCCACAACACATCATCCTCACTCGCATCCAGTGCGTTCGAGATACCTGTCTTCTTGAAGCTTTTCTTGACTCGATCACCTGCCACACTTCCACAATCCAAGCGCACAGCATTTCCACAAGCAGCCTTTTAATCTTACCACCTGGAGTCAGTTGATGTTGTCCTCCATCCATCCAGGTGGTGTAAAGCCTTCGAACATTGTCCTTGAATGGCTTGTTCAAAGGCTGCAGTATCGATGTGAGGCTGCTTGGAATCACTGTCAGATCTGTGCACAGCTCCTTTAGCTCATCTCGTATGCGGTCTACTAGGTGCCCACAAAAACTGTCCAGGACAAGCATGGACGGGAACAACAGACCGCCTGACGGTTGACCCCAGACTATTTTCACCCAATCCACCATCAGTTCCGCGCTCATCCAGTCTTTTTCCTGGACTCTGACGTCGATGCCCTGAGGGAAATTTACCTTTGGGAGCGTCTTACGTTCAAAAATAACGTAAGGCGGTAGCTTGCGCCCATCCGCTGTCACCACCAACATTACGGTGCATTGTTGTTTATCGGCGATAGACGTTCTGACGATGACGCTTCGTGCACCTTTCTCCTCCACTGTCATGTTCCGAGGCATATCAAAGCAAAGGGGGGTCTGATAAGCGTTGCCGATCTGGGACAAAATGAAGTCTTTCTGCTGTCGGAGCTTTATAACGAAACAGTCGAAGTCCACCACTTTGTCCTCGTATGCTGCAGGGCAAGCGCCAGCACAAGGTTTGCCTTTGCAGTGCAAGGCCATGGCACTGCATGAAACAAGTTGTCCATCCGGAGCTGGCATTGAACTCTTTTGCTTCGATGTGCTGCGCCCTAGCTAATTTGCACGCCTCAGTCTGCACAATATCTAATGACACAGCACAGCCGTCTTGTCGTAGCTCCTGTATATGCCGGACCAGTTGCTCTTCGACGTTCAGATACCTGCCTGGTCTTGGCACCGCAGAAAGCCTGTCGTGTCTTCTTTGTCGCCTTAAGTTTTTCTTCTTGATCCCTCCAGTACCGAATACTGGTTTTTTTAACACCGAAATGCCTGCTTACAGCCCGGTTGCCGTGCTCCAGTGCATACTGCGCTGCCTTCAGTTTAAATCCAGCCATATAGCTTGCGTATTTCCTCATGGTGGAACCAAAGTTGAATACACGACCACAACATACGTACACCGCTTGCAAACTGATGTTTCTTTCTTTTTCTCTAAAGGTGGTGATGGGGATCGAGCCCCAGGCGTTGTACACGTGACCTCCAAGGAGCGCAGCGATTTGGGGGGTATCAGTAATTGATGGAACAGCCTTTTCTTTTTTTTTCGCTCAAGGGCGCTTTTTTTTTTTCAAGTTTTATTTCGACAAACATGTTGGTTAGGTTGTTGCACTTCAAATTTTTTTTATATGCTTGTCGATTTGCGTTCTTTTTTTCTTCAGGGTACCGCGTTACAACTGTACTGCTTGGGGGGGGGGGGGGGTAGAATCCTTTCTACTCACGACCAAGTTTGGGGTACGCCTATTATGTGCGGAATTAAAAATGAATTTTCCGCGACCAAACTAGGGGGGTGCGCCTATTATGCGAGTGCGCCGATTATGCGAATAAATACAGTACTCAAGTGCATGAAGTGCGCAATTGCACATTTGAGAGAGCTAGCTTTCGAGTAAAGCAGGCAGAATACAATGCATTCTTTGGCGCATTAAAGAAGTTGTCGCACTAGATTAGAAATCCCCTGAAATAAGTTTTCCGCTCAACCGGCACACAAACATTTATTTAACACCATTTCAGAAAGTTGTACTAGTATAAATTGCTTTATCATGTGAAGCTGGTTTGACTGCTGTGTGCTGCATTTAAATTTGCTCAGGTGGCTTTTGTGTGTGGGGCAGTCCCTGAGACTGGATTGTGAGAGTCATGAAAAAGTGGGGGCAGCTATTCCTAGTTATACAGAGGACCAAGCGTACATTTACTTCAAATAGCTAATCACACAAGCTCCTTTGTAAGCAGCTTTTAATGATCATCACTGTCACTATATACATGCTTTGTAACCAATGGTGGTTACCTTTTACGAGTTGTCAAGACTCAAGAAACGAGGAGCCTCGTCTCACGTCGAGTCCAAGCTTATTCAAGATATGTCCATAAGTATATATGGCAAATACATTTGTGTGCTATAGAATAGACAGAGGCAGTGACCTAGAATTCCTTTTTTCTTTGCTTTTTGCTTTTGTTTTCTTAACGGCTTTGTCTATTTTATTTGTTATTTCTTTAAAATCAAATATGGGTTGTGATTTAGCATTTCTGTTTGTCTTTTACATTTGCCTATGCTTTTGTTGCTTATATTTGCTGAATTCTACAAGGACGTGCTAGTTAGTTAATTGTTTCAGTTTAGTGCGCGCTGCAACTTTCAGAACCACGAAGGAAGAAAAAAAATTGGCCCCGTATTTGTTAATCTGCAAATGTCATTGAAAGACGATAGTCTTGCGTGTGGAGAGATTGAACAAAACATTAATTTCATGTTCTGCGCAAGAAAAATCGGTGAATGTTATTCTGGAGGCGCTGTGTTAGAGTGCCTCGAGCATGGAGCGGAGGCGAACGAGAGCATCAAGTCGCGTGACACGTGAGACAAAAGCGCCATCTGGCAGTTTTCTTGAAAAACGAAATGCATGGCTCTGAGACGGGTATGCGCGCCAGTCTCAGAGGTGATAAGGTGTAGAACGCAAGACAACGAATAGGTGCCACCACCGTCTCGTCTTAGCAAAGCGTTGGAAACACTCGCCTTTTTTGCGCAAGCGTTGCATGGTCAGCGTAGCATGATAAGAGATACAGTCCTTAAAATTACTTATGTATGCATTTTCTAGTAAAAGACGCATATGCAAATTATATGCGTGTTGTTATGGTGCCCCAGACATGCGGAATAATTGCTTTTTAATTGACAATTGCACAAGTATGAATGCTAAATTTTGAGCAACATTGGTGGGCGCTGCGGATGAGGTCGGTCGTTTCAAGTACCTGGTGCCGTTAAGAGTGGACAAACAGAGAAATGTTCAGACAGACAGACCAAAGTTTTTGCGTCGAAGAATCCCAAGAAAGACTATCGTCTTTAAAAAAAAAAGGAGGGAGCATGACGTTTTGCCGCCAACCTTGGCAAGCCCGCCCGTTTTGAAGCCAGCACTGTCGGCCCAACACATGACCTTTTACATCACGCAAGCAACTAGGCTTGCCAAGACTTCAGAGTGTGGCGTTCGGTAGCTTTTATTTATCCGACATGCACTGGTTTGGTGCAGACCGGCCCATTCGTGCAGGAGGTTCAAAAACAGAACCTCAGTGAGACACCCTGAGGTTTTGGTAACGTGTTGGGCCAACACAGTGGGCTTCACTCGTGTGAGGTAATGCTCCCTCCTTTCTTTTTCTTCCTTCGTGTTCAGAACTCGGTTCATTCCACGAATTAAAAGGTGCCATTTCCCACAAAAAACAGTTCTGCATGTTTCCCTGTACCTGGCCTTGTTGAAGTGTCAATTCTCTAAAAGCAGCATTGAAACTTTTAACCCGACGATTTCCTCTCTGTTTCAGCTTGCTGAAAAACTTGGCCTGCTTCATGCCAGTGAGGGTGCTGACGACCAACGGCACATTGTGCTAAAAAAACCCACTCAGCAGAGAACACAAACTGCAGCACCTTGCCCTGTGCATGAGAGAAAGAACTCCCGTGGCGCAGTATTGAAAGACAACGCGGATGCTTCAAAACCTGCTGCCGCCACGGCAGAAGGGTCACAAGGCTCATCCAACGAGCAGACCGTGTTGGCATGCTCAAGAGTGCCAGAGATAAAAATGCAGATGCAGAAAAAGAAGAAACCTACGAAGCCACTGACCGGTGATGCGAAGCAAAACGAAGAAGAAGAAAACTTTGACCAACTTATTGCAAACATTATGAAGTTGGACAGGACGTGCTCTTTCGCGAAGTGTGGGGAAAAGCTGCACACGGCACTTGCTGGCATAGGCGGACCGTGTCCTTTTTGCAGACGTGGATTCTGTTTCAAGCACGCCTTGCCGGAAGAGCACGGCTGTGGTGAGGAAGCCTGCAAACAGGCCCGGATAGCCTGGCACCGCTCCAAGGGAGGCACCATGGCACCGAGCTACGTCAAGCAGGAAAAGAGGGCACAAGCACAAAAGGCGCTAGACAAACGACTCGCCCAGATGGCCGAGTCTAGGAAACGGCAGACGAAAAAGTGATGCATCTGCTCAGTGTGATGTAGTAAAGTTGTACCTAGATCTCCTGCCAGACGCTCTTGCTGCACCCAAATGGTCAGCCACATCAGCATGCTTGTGAGAGTTTGCATAGACAGGTGATGTTTTTGCTAGTTTCAAGGGGCACATTAAATCTTGTGAAACAATGTAAGCAAATATCATTGCATTGCTTGAAACAGTTTCATGCTGTTGAAATTTTTGTGCATTTTCTTTAGTTCAGACATAAAAACGTTCCAATTAGCAC
The DNA here is from genome assembly GCA_013436015.1 of Rhipicephalus annulatus. NCBI lineage: Eukaryota > Metazoa > Arthropoda > Arachnida > Ixodida > Ixodidae > Rhipicephalus > Rhipicephalus annulatus. Next base: position 122,966 of record WOVY01010867.1, on the reverse strand, counting down.
ATGTGGCATTCAATTGCTGACGTTATAGTGTCAAACTTATGAGCACAAGCTCAGTCCTATTTATTTTGACTACCATTTTTCTCACATGAATGAATAGTACGGCCATGGAGATCACAAATCATGGGATGTATTGAAATTGATCAGCCTTTACGGACCTCCATAAATTCCTTGATATTAAAAAGTTTTTCTACTCTCCGCTGCTCCACAGAATCACATGTATTTGCGACCTCTATGTGACAAAGTAACAGCGAAAGATATCCTTGATAAAATGAATTTTCACCTCGGACAATTTAGAAATTTCGCCCGGGATTTTGTCATTTTGGGATGCATCTACTGTGGTTGTCTCGCCACCGATGAAATGCAAAGCGGCGGCAACGTGCACCGTGCGCTTGTGGCCTGAGCCTGGCGACTCTCATGTGAGAGCAAACGATCGTTATAGCACGCGGCACGGGTGTGTGCGAAGCAGGCCTGTGCTCCACGTGCCAGCATTGACGACAATCTTGCCGCTGCGGGCGCATGCACAGATGTGCCCCCCCTCTTTCTCCAAACAAAAAAATGGCTTTTGTGTTGGCAGTGCCACCCTTCTATTGCAGCAGGAGAGCTGCACTTTAAGTGACACAGGTGACGCCACTTTGCATTGTTATGTTCTGGTTAGCATCACATATGTGAAACGTCAATTGTGCTTGCAGTGCAGGCTATCCTATTTCATGAATATTATATATATATTCTCCTATGATACAGCCGTCACGTCGGGTTAACATCAATTGTAGTTAGCTGCCATGTGCTGAAGTTGAGGGCTACTGTCCTCTCAAGCACCAGCGCTTCATATCAGCTTATCGCTTCTGGTGTTGTTAGTACTCATGTTCCTGATGGCATCGTTGCAAAAGTGCAAACTGTTTATGTAAACATCTCCAACTGTTCAACTGTATAAACATCTCCGACTGTCTGTACGTGCAACGTGTGTGCATATATTTAGTGTCATTTCATAACCTGTTGCTCAATAAAAAAAAAAGTACAACACAATCATCTTTTCTCCGCATGCTTCGCATTACGTCGATTCCCAAGGGAGATCTGATGAATTTTTTTGTCTGAGGAGCGGCTAACACTGTTATACTTTCAAAGTGTAGAGTGTACACACAATTCCTGCAGTGTATTCAGTATTTTTTAGGTGCACGTGGAGTTAAAACTCGATCTTACATAACTAGGTTTTACAAAGTTCTCTATCCAACAAAGAAATTTCAATTCCCCAGCAAATACCCAATAGTTTCAGTGTTGTCATGAACCGAACTTGATGAACTACTTTGGCTCGCAAACCTGATTTAGCAATGTTTTCTTGAAACAACAAGTAAAAAGGCTGTTATTGCCTTCTAGTTTCGATAGAGACTGGGTTTTATTTCAGCATGTGCTTGAACTCTGTCACATTAAAGGGAAGATTTAAGTAAAAAAAAGCTGTGTTAATATGCAGATTAGGTGAAAAAAGTGCTTGCTGTATATATAGGACCTTATACTGATTTCGGATATGTAATTAGTTTCTTAGTAAGTTGCAGTTTTCGTTTTATGCAGTGACAATGTGTTTAGTTTTCTGGCTGCCTGCCATTGCATTTCACATAAGAGGGTTCACTAAAAATAGCCATGATTGGGTTTTGGACAAACATTTTATGCCACTGCATTTTTATTGTTCCTAGCCATCGATGGCTAATATTGCTATACAATACAATATGCTGATATTGCTATACTGTAGAATGCAAGTAAGTATCAAAGTGCTTATAAGACAATTTAATGAACAAAAAATTATAATGCAAGAATTCTTAGAATCCTCAGCTTATCGATTTTTTGGGGTTCGTAATAATTATACAGGAGTTTCAAAGTTTTAAAGAAAACACTGGCACCCTTTACAAGTTAAGGAATGTGTGAGCAAAATTTCATCCCGATCGGTATATCGGAAGTACCAAAAACATGTCTAAACTCTAGAGGTTGCCCAGAAACGGACCCTGAGAAAAACGCATTTTAAAGTATAAGCGAAAGCTCATCTATACAGAAGAGATGTGATTTTTAAGATGGTTGCTACCATCATGAGAGCTTGGCAATCTGGTTATTTTGAGCATGTGCCTTTAGTGAACTCCTTATGTGAAATGCAATAGCAGGCAGTCAGGTGACCATTTCAGGAGACTAGACCATGAGCTCTCTTTAGTTTTTAGTAGCCACCTTGTGCTCTTTGAAAGCTATTTTCATGCACTTCGAGTTTAATTACTATATCTTCAGTTTCTTGTTCTGAAAGCAGAGAAACTAAACTTGTGAAAGCAAATAAATGCAAAATATATGTAATTTTGGAGAAAAACTGCATTTTTCAACTCGCATCTCCGCTTAACTGTCTTGTTACCGCGCACAAATGGTTATTTTTCATATGTCTCGAGAAAATAGTTTTCGCCAGTCTGAAAAGTGCTCCAGCACACATTGCAGCATACCAAATTTCCCACAATGAAATGCTCTTTCCAAAAAATATGTGTTGCGTAGCAACAAAATTATTTTGGAATGAATAAAAATGTGAAATGTCGGCAGCTAAGCACTTGCGGTAGAGGAGACAACTTCTGGCCATAAACAAAACAAACTCACGAACGGCTGTAGATCTCTCAGGCTGACGCAAAGTATCGTTGCCATGAAACTTGAAGCTGAGGTGCTGTCAACGTCGTAATCTAAGCTCGTCCTCATTCATGTCTGCTGCGGTTGCAAGAAAGTTTCAATTGTCATGCGATTTTTTGAGTGCAGGTGCGCACCCATGCGCATGTAACGCCGCCACGGCCATAGGCGCGACTATTGACACTACATGCGGCCCTGTATCTGATATAATGGTACAAGCGAAATTAAACCTGCTGAAAACTGTCTCAGAAGGCCATCTCTGCACATTATAATACATGCGACGGACCATGGGAAATATTTATTGCAGAATAAATATTTCCTCACTCTTAGCAACAGCTCTCTATTGAATAGTTGGAATAAATTTGTGGTAATTATTACTGCTCAACACTGCCAAAATGCGAAACTCGAGAAACAAATTCAGCATGCCAAAATTGCTGATCCAGAGCGTCGATCACCGGTGATCGATTTGAATAGGCGTGGTAACAAAAGAGTTAAAACATAAAGTGCCCTATTCACGACTATAGCTTGATACTTTGACCAGGCTGCAAAGTGCGCTTGTGCACAAAACAGTGGACTAAACAGTTGGTAGCGCTCTTACATGCCAGGTGCTGCTAGAAGCGATGGTGGTGTCTTTCGTTATTTTGTGGTTTATGTGGCAGATAGCGCTGATCAATTAATTAGTAGCTACTTCCTAACTTGGCTTGCTCACACAGTCACTCTATTCCTTACTTGCGTTATCATATATTGGCAATGATATGAAATGAAATAACTTCACAATGAAATAACTTCACGTGACCATATAGTATTTGCTACTTGCATCACCTGGACATGGTGTCCCCTATGTCTAGGCTGTCCTTGGGCTGTTTTGCGAACTTTTCAGACATGCATGCATAGGTTGCCAGCCAGATCTGCGGTAGCTCCGAATATTACAACTACAGTAGACTCGTATTAAACGAAACTCTCATAAATGAAAATGCTGCTTAAATAGAATAACTGCCCCTAATATGTTTGGTTTCGTACCTGAATATTATACCCCTGTTTATCTCTGTGTAAACGAAACTCCTCTTAAAGGAAGCACATTTTCCTGATCCTTTCAGGTTTCGTTTATACTTTACAATTTTAGGTTGTATAGAACCGAAAATTCACTTTCACAATTTTGCTAAATTCTGAATTTAACTAAATGACTTGAATATAGTCGTCACATTATTAAATCAAGTTTGAGATGTAATGTTCTAATTTTTCATTTACATACCTGCCAGTATGATCGAATTATGATTCTCTACGTAAAAGGCCTATTGAATAAAGCTCATTGTCATTGCATCCAACAAGATGTCTCATCTTTGGTGTAATGTAGAACAATTGACAGCTGCTGTTCTGTCTGCATCTGCATTGTTCATGTGCCATCAATGGATCCTGCAAGCATTCAGTAGTTTCCTATGTATACATGCGCACACCTACCGGGCATTTCGCGTGTGCCCTTTGCTCATATAAAGTTACGCAAGTGGTTGTCCCTGAGAAGTGTTTCAAAAGGTGTTCTAGTTCGTAGATGTATAGCCACGTGCTGAAGAAACATGTCATCATCATCATCAGCCTGACTAGGCCCACTGCAGGACAAAGGCTTCTTCCATGATCCGCCAATCAACCCAGTCTTGTGATTTCTGTTGCCACATGGTACCTGCAAACTTTTTATTTTTAATCTTATCGGCCCACCTAACTTTTTGTCTCCCCTTCATGCGTATGGCTGCCTACGAGCTAAGTGCCCGGCCCATGTCTTCTTCTTGATTTCAAGTATTACCTCCGGTTTGTTTCCTCATCCACTCTGCTCTCTTCTTGTCTTTCAAGGTTACATTATCACATTTCTTTCCATCGCTCGCTGGGTCATCCTCAAACTCGAACCCTCTTTGCAAGCCTCCAGGTTTCTGCTTTGTAGGTAAGTACTGGCAAGATGCAGCTGTTAGTTATATGCCTCCTTCTTGAGGGATAGTGGAAGACTACAATTTATGATTTGAGAATGCTTGCCGTATGTGATCCATTTCATCCTTATTTTTCTAATTCTTTTACTCTCATGGTTTGGCTTTGCGGTTACTACTACCTGTCCTAAGTAGACATATTTCTTTACAACTTCCAGCGTCTTTCGCGAAGTGCTGTTTTCTGCGAAGACTGTTGTACATTGCTTTAGTTTTGTGCGTATTTATTTACTTTGAAACATGTCGGAGCTTTTAAATCTAAGTACACCCAATGATCATCGAATGGTCCAACAAACGCTTGTTCTTGTTCAATTATTAACTGTGGCACATGCCCACTTGAGGCATAATTCCATATCGTCGTGAGCCACTGCATAAAAAAATTTCAGTGTGTAGCAGATACCAGGCTTCTCTGAAAAATGATGGATAACATAGTGAATGCTAGCCTACTACAAAAAAAAATTCTGGTTATTTATGGCGTAGTGCGTACCCAGCAAGTTAGCAGTTACTCGGTGTTAACAAAAGGCTCTGAAAGGCCGCTCTTCTAGCTTTTACTGCGACAGTGCCGCACGTTTCACACAGGCATGGTGTTTTTTTTTTCTTGTTTTTACTTGCTTTCACAAATTTGGTTTCTCTACTTTCATGACCAGAAAAATCAAGGTTGTAGTTAAACTCAAAGTAAGTTAAAATCGCTTTTAAAAAGTTCAAGGTGGCTATGAAACACAAAAAGAGCTCATTGTGTAGAGTCCTCTAATAATTGTCATTGCATTTTGTTTGAGTTCACCAAAACCTCATACTCAAGATAGCCATAATTCCCAAGTTCTCATGATGGAAGAAATCATTTTAGATAAAGCTTTCATTCTGATGTTTAAGATGCATTTTTCTCCTTTGCACACGATAATTATGGTATTTCTAGAGGGTAGATTGTTTTTTATTTTTTTCCACACATTCTTTAAAACGTGAAAAGTGCAGTAACTCAATTTAAAATCTGATATCACTGATATACTTGTTTTGAACTTAAGGGGAAATATGTGATTCGGAAAAAAAGTTGTAGTAATCTATAGCCTATGAGATAGAATTTTCGCTATATATATATATATATATATATATATATATATATATATATATAAAAGCACCATCTGTAGACTGACACTCCCACGTTTAAATTCACATATAAACCCAAAAAAGTGGATGGGGGATGGCTGCCGTGATAGCTCAGTGGTTAGAGCATCGAACCTGTTATTCCAAAGTCGTAGGTTCGATTCCTGCTCATGGCAGGTTGTTTTTTCCACCCACTTTTCTTTCTTCTTATCTACATCACATTTGTTCTAATACCTTCCCCTATACATTCCTTGGCATTATTGTTTGTTAGATCTCATTATATATATATATTGTTACTGCATATGTGATTTGGGTATGAGCAGGTGGGTAGCGGGGAACAGGCAGATTAAAGAGGAGGACCTCCGGCTAGCGAGATGACCATTGGGCTTTCTCAATTCGATTACCCTACTTTACACCTATTTACCAAGCTGAACTACTGGCAATAGTCCTTGCATTGAGTAAAGTACCGCAAGATCTATCAGCGGTGATTGTTCTAACAGACTGTCTCTCGGTCTGTACTGCCTTAAGCTCACCAACTTTTTCGGGTACCTTAGAAACTTTCTATTCGCTCATTCCTACACATGTGTGACTCGTCCGACTAGTTTGGTACCAGGCCATAGAGGTTTAGCTCTGAATGAGCATGCAGATGCACTAGCTGTATCTTCCCTTGATTGTTCTGTTTTACCTATTTTGCCTACTTCAGAATATATCACAGCAGCACGCTTTGAAAAACGCACAACGGCCAATAACTTTGAAAAATCCCCTTTGTTTGTATCAGACTTCCCACAGCTAAAGTTCCCTTGGAAGAACTAGTGGTGTTCATCAAGAAAGGAAGAAATAGTGATTACCAGGCTGCGTTGTCGAGTCCCCTCATTGAACTTTTACCTTCACAGGTCGGGTCTGGCACACTCGCCTTTGTGCCTTTATTGTAATGAGAGGGAATCTTTGGAGCACTTCTTCTTTTCATGCCGAAAATTCAAAACTCAAAGGGAAAATCTACTAGAAGAACCCCTACGAAAGTTGGGCTTAAACTTGACACTTCCGGTGATTCTTTCATTTGGCGCAGTCGCATTTGGATTCAGCCACAGGAGCGTTTTTACCGCTGTTACAAATTTCTTACAAGAATCTAAAAGAATGAAATGCTAAAAATAGGTAACTTCAGCTGTTTTATGTATAATTTTTAGGGGCAAAGCTCCTTAGGGCGTGGGCTGTGCGTCCCCTGTATGTAGCCACCTTTAGTTTAGTTCTTGCAGTGTTCACTAGATGGCGGTATCGTCCCCTGTATGTAGCCACCTCTAGTTTAGTTCTCGCAGTGTTCACTAGATGGCGGTACCGTCTCCTGTATGTAGCCACCTCTCGTTTAGTTCTTGTAGTGTTTACTAGATGGTGGTACTTGTAGCTGATGATGAAAAGATGCAAGATGTTATAAACTAGAAAGCGGTACTTGTAGTTGATGAAAGACGCAAGATCTTATAAAATAGGAATGATGTCACATATGGCGCGTGTCATTGGTTGAAGGCAATCGTTCGATTTAGTGCGGCGACGTACGCTAGGGGGAGCGATGTAATAAAATCGAGTGGGCAAAATGTACAGAGGATTCATGGTTTACCAGGTTTACCTCCGGAGCTTCGCCCACTCATCATCATTCACTTCGTGGATATGGCGGAATTTTTTTTTCTTTTTTGTATGTTTATATGTTTTCTTTTCAAGGTTTTTTTTTTAGAAATTTAACACCTTTTTATTATTACCTATATTACCTAATTAATCCAACCCTCTATTTCATGAAGTGAATTGATTTAAAAAGCAAAACAGCGTCCCATTCATGGCCTATCCCCCTAGGTGGGTTGCGCCAAGGTGTTGAGGAACCAACCAACCAACCAACCCTTAAAGTGTACCAGTACGCCTCAGCGTAATAAATACATTACTAAACGTAACAGAGTGGTGGAGGTGCTGGGTACAGCACATCGACGAACCACGGAGCCACAGCTGTTTGAACTTCGCCGGAGCCGTCGTCTTGCTGGTCTGCCACCGACAACAACCATCATGACCGAGAGTGAAGGTCACGGCTCCTCAACCAGGCAAAGGTCAGTGCCGGCTGCACCTCGGTATCGCTATATGGAACCCCGCCCGTTCGCGGGAAGAGCAGGGGAAGATGTTGATGCGTGGCTGACACATTACAAAAAGGTGAGCCGGTACAACGGCTACAATCCCACCGACCAACTGGGAAATGTCGCGCTGTTTCTCACAGAAACCGCCTTGATGTGGTACGAAAACCACGAAGATTCCTTAACAACGTGGAATCGTTTCGCCGAAGAACTCAAGAAATGCTTCGGTGACTCTGATTCGAAAAAGAAAAGCGCGGAACGCACGTTGGCTCAAAGAGCCCAGACTCCTGGAGAAACGTGTACCACCTACATAGAGGAGATTCTGATGCTCTGCGAGATCTTAGACCCGTATATGTCTGAAGAGGACATGGTCGGACACCTTCTGAAGGGTATAGCAGAGGACATCTACAATTTTTTGATAGGCAGGGAAGGCCTCACTTCCGTATCTGCCATCCAACGTCACTGTCGTACTTTCGAGAAGCTGAAAACCCGTCGTATTGCCCCGAAATTCGGTAGGCTGGCAAATGTCACAACGATCGCCAGCGTCGACGCAAGCCCGCCTGCCGACCTTGCCACTACTATCAGGGAAATAGTGCGCAAGGAGCTACAGCGACAAGACACACTGGCCGACGACGCCATCCATCATCCGCCTACCTGTTCATCCTACTACTCGGCGCCGTTCGCTCCTCTGCCATCATCGGTATGTGGGACGGACTTTAGCGAAGCTGGAAATTCCTGGCCACGCCGAGACTCATTCGTGCGTGACCAGCGGTATGACCGATGCCTTCGTACCGGCCCCGCTCCACAAAGGCGGGCAGTTCCCGTTCAGCAAGCTGCTCCACTCCGTTCGGGTAGGCGACCTTACACAGCGGAGCGCTCTCAGCAGTGGTTCGGCGAACGACTCTTGCCCGTCTGCTACAACTGTGGCGTCGAAGGCCACATTGGCAGGTACTGCAACTACCGGCAGCCGCCAAGGTACGACCGCTCACCGAGGTCCCATCTGTTTGGCTTTGCACAAACACCAACGTCCCCTGGAAGCGCGTCCCACGAGATATCAAGGCAGCTGCGACACCGTTCTCAGGCCTCTGACCGCACTCTGACACCCCCACCAGCCCCTCGCTCCAATCGGTCGCCGTCTTCTAGGTGCCGCTACCCTTCGCCGCCGCCAGAAAACTAGTCGGTGCGACCGTTGTAGGTGAGGTCCCTGGACAGTCTTCGATTTCCACAGAAATGCCTCCTTTAATTTGCATGTTTCGAAATAAGGTTCATGTGCTAATCGACGGTGTCTCAACAATGGCCTTAGTGAACACAGGTGCAACCATATCAGTGATGAGTCTAGCATTCAAACGCCTTCTTAAACGAAAGGTCATGTTCCGTTGGGACCGTGCTGATACATTTCGTGGAGTGAGCGGAGATGTCTTGCAACCTGTTGGTGTTTGCTCAGTGACGGTTAGTTTGGGTGGCCAGAATTTTACCGCTGATTTTGCTGTTCTCTTTCATTCAACGCATGATGTAATTCTAGGACTTGATTTCCTGAATATTTGTGGTGCCACTGTTGATTGCCGCACAGGAGATTACAGTAGATTCAAATGTTCCGGTAGCGTTTATGGAAAGCCCGCCCTGCATGGAAAGCACGCTTTGCGTGTCCATGGACACAACTGTACCACCCTTGTCTGCCAAGTGTGTTCCTGTCGTCAGTTCCCCTGCAACCGAGACGACATTTGATGCCACCATAGAGCCCATTCACCTCAGCTGCATAAAGAAAAATGTTCTAATACCCTATTGTTGTTGTCGGTTGTGCAAGGGCATTCTGGTTTATGGGTGATCAACGGCTCTAATGAACCTTCGGTACTGCCAGAAGGTCTACAACTTGCTAAGATCCGTCAACATCAGGTGTTCTCCCTTGCCATCCTTGCAGAGAGCAGTGATTCTCCGGATAAGCCCGATTCTAATCATTTGCACGCCAGGGACACCTCCATAATGGTAATGATTGACAAGTCTCTTAGTACAAACGAGCGTAATGACCTGGCGAGTATTTTGCGCAAACATGCTGGTCTTTTCGATTTCACACAGCTACAGGCTCCACTGTCATTCCCTGCTTCTCGTGCAAAGCACCGCATAGATACGGCATACCATAGACCTCTTCGACAAAAGCCATATCGGGTATCGCCTTCGGAACGCGCAGTGATAAATGAACAGGTTGGCGAGATGCTAAAAAAGAATGTGATTCAGGAATCATGCAGTCCGTGGGCCGCTCCCGTAATATTGGTCAAGAAGAAAGATGGAACATGGCGATTTTGCGTTGACTACCGCCGTCTCAACGCCATCACAAAAAAGGACGTGTACCCACTACCACGTATTGACGATGCTATAGACTGTCTCTCATCAGCCTCCTACTTTTCGTCTGTTGATTTGAGGTCAGGCTATTGGCAGTTTTCAATGCACGAGGAAGATAAAGAGAAAACGGCATTTGTTACACCAGATGGACTTTTTGAATTTAATGTGATGCCATTCGGACTATGCAATGCGCCTGCAACTTTCGAGCGCTTCATGGACAACATTCTGCGTGGTTTAAAGTGGGAAGTATGCATGTGTTATCTAGACGATGTTGTGATTTTTGGGCGCACTTTCTGTGAGCACAACACACACCTCGACCTCGTGCTGAACTGCCTAAGCAAAGCACGTTTGGTGCACAACTCAAAGAAATGTCGTTTCGGAGAGTGCCAAACACTCGTCCTTAAACACTTGGTGAACAAAGAAGGCATACGGCCGGATCCCGCGAAAATGGCTGCAGTGGAGGCGTTCAAGCAACCTCACTCAGCAAAAGAACTACGCAGCTTTTTGGACCTCTGCTCGTACTTCCGTCAATTTATTCCTGGATTTGCCAATATCGCGCACCCACTTACGTGCCTGCTTTAGAAAGGCGTGCCATTTGACTGGACTCCGGAATGTACGTCCGCTTTTTCTGAGTTGAAGTTCCTTTTAACATCCCATCGGATTCTTCGACACTTCGATCCTCTGGCTCCCACAGAACTTCACACAGACGCTAGCGGTGTCGGTGTAGGCGCCGTGTTGGTTCAGCGCTTGGATACCAGAGAACATGTCGCGTATGCAAGTCGCTCTCTAAGTAAGTCCGAGCGTAACTATACCGTCACAGAGCAAGAATGCCTCGCTGTAGTCTTCGCGGTGCAGCGCTTCCGGTCCTACCTGTACGGACGCCCCTTTACCATCATGACAGATCATCATTCGCTCTGCTGGCTGGTCAATCTGCGTGACCCATCTGGTCGTCTAGCGCGCTGGGCACTCCGTCTGCAGGAATACGACTTTACAGTTTCCTATAAAAGCGGCCGTCGTCACGCTGATGCAGATTGTCTTTCGCGACTACCACTTCCATCGACGGACTGCGACGCGGGCAACTTCGACACCTACATCGCGCCAATGGACCTGCCATTTCCTGATACCAATGTCTTTAAGATTGGACAGCAAAGGGACCACATCATACACAGGGTACGGTTCTCGGACCCCTTTTGTTTTTAATTTTTATCAATGATATTGTGAATGAAATTCCTGTAAAAATCAAGTTGTATGCAGATGATTGTGTCATATATTCTGAAATATCCAGTGTAACCAATCAAATATTCTGAATAGTGCCTTTTATAACATTGTGAAGTGGTGTGATTTATGGCAAATGTCTATTAACTTCGATAAAACAGTATTTATACGAATAACCCACAAGAAAAAACCCCTACTATTTAATTATTCCACCGCAAGTTTCACCCTTTCTGAGGTAAATAACATTAAGTATCTTGGCCTTTGGATTACCAATAACCTTAGCTGGACTAAACATATTGACTCCGTAATTACAAACGCTAACCGAAAACTATTCTTCCTTCGAAGAGCTCTAAAACATTCTAATTCCACGGTGCGTACTCTAGCGTACAGGACTATCATTCGCCCAGTGTTAGAATATGGAGTGATTATTTGGGACCCCTTCATTAAAGCTAACATAACTAAATTGGAAAACGTGCAAAAAAAGGCAGTCCGCTTTATCTTAATAGCTTTGGATGCACCTCTATAACTGAAGTCCTACATTGTGCCAATGAGTTACCGAAAGAAATCATTTAATACGACTACAATTTCTTTACCAAATAATTAAAGGGCATTACAAGCTTGATGTTTCCAATATCATTTCCTTTTCTTCTGGGTACGCCACCCGCCAAAGGCATCAACTTACAAGAACCCCTTTCCGGTCCCAAAATAACTGCTTCAAATATTCCTTTTTCCCTCGTACAGTAACTCAGTGGAATGGACTAACTAATAACCAAGTGATGGAGCCGTCCTTAAAGTTGTTTGCAGCAAATTTGACCTAATTGTTCACATCATGCCGTTCTATTTTTTGTTTGTTTGTTTGGTTTATGCATTCTTGTGTGCCAACATAGTGAAAATTATATCTGTAACCACCCTGCTAAAATCTCTGTAATAGGGATTGCAGTATGAATAAATAAATAAAATAAATACAGGAGCTTCTTCCTACCAACTCAAGACCATCAGCGACTCGCTTCTGCATGCGCGACGGACTTGTGTACAAAAAGAACTATGCTACGACCGGCTTACGATATCTTCTCGTGGTTCCAAAAAGCCTTCGCGTTTCCGTCTTGCAGGCTATGCATGATGACCCAACGTCCGGCCATCTAGGCACAGCGAAAACTCTTTGCCGGCTTCAAGAAAGATTTTACTGGCCGAAAATGTGCCAGACGACGGAACAGTACGTCTCTAGTTGCAACGAGTGCCAACGCCGCAAGCGCCCTACCAGTGCTCCTCCAGGGCGACTTCATCCTATTCCACCCCCTAGAACTCCATTCGAGCAAGTTGGGATTGACCTTCTAGGTCCCTTTCCGAGGTCTTCTAATGGCAATCGCTGGATAGTCATATGTACCGATCACTTAACACGGTACTGCGAGACAGCTGCTATACCATCGGCAACTGCAGCTGACGTGTGTTTATTCATGCTGCGTTTTGTGGTTCTACGACATGGACCTCCTAAAATTGTTATCAGTGATTGTGGGCGACAATTCACTGCAGACGTCGTAGAAGAGATGCTTCGTCTATGCGCTTCAAGCTTTCGGCACTCTACGCCATATCATCCCCAAACAAACGGCCTGACGGAACGAACTAACAGGACTCTCACGAACATGCTTTCTATGTATGTCGCAGCAGATCACAAGAACTGGGATGACGTGCTACCTTTCATCACTTACGCATTTAACACCGCACAGCATGAGACTACTAGCTTCAGTCCGTTTTTTCTTCTGCATGCTCGGCCATCTCGTCATACCCTTACCGTCTTCCCGTTTGTGGACCACCATGATTCCGGTATATCCGAGATCGTCTGCCGTGCAGAAGAAGCCCGACGTCTTGCTTACCTGCGCACCCTCGCTTCGCAAGATCTCTCGAAGACACGTTTTGACCGTCAACGTAGACACGTGACGTATAATTGCGGAGAACACGTGTTGCTGTGGACGCCAAATAGAAAACGTGGGTTGTGTGAAAAATTGCTGGCACACTATGCGGGACCTTATGTTGTTTTAGACCGCTTAAGTGATGTAACTTACTGCGTAGCACGTCTTCATTCAAATGACCGACGATCTGCAAAGACTGAACTAGTCCACATAGCACGTTTGAAGCGCTATATTCCCAGAGAGACTCTTTAACTCACCCGGTGGGCTTCGTCTGCGTGGAAGGAAATGTTACTGCATATGTGATTTGGGCATGCGCCGGTGGGTAGCGGGGAACAGGCAGATTAGAGAAGAGGACGTTCCGCTAGCGAGATAGGCTTCCGGTGCATGACCTCTTGAAGTCTACCTGTACGCCTCAGCGTAATAAATACATTACTAAACGTAACAATATATATATATATATGTGCTTTTATGCTGGTTTGAAATATGTAATTAGTTTTATAGTAATTTGCACAGTTTTTTGTGTCTTGACAATGTGTGAAGTTTCATTTTTTTGGACAAACTTTGTGTGCCACTAAACTTTTACGATTCTGAGCCACTAATGGCTCATATTGGTTCGCATTAACTGTAAAATGCAAATAACTATCAAGAAAGTATGTATAAAACATTTTGATGGCCAAGAAAAATTTTAATGTGAGAATTTAGAATCCTCAGCCAACATTAATTGCTTACATTGGGTTCTTAGTAATTATACAGGCAGTCTCAAAGGAAATACTTGCAGCCTTCATGCCTTAAGGCTTATGTGGGCAAAATTTCATCGAAATCAAGCTATCCGAAGTACCAAAACCATGATTTCCCAACTCAGAAAGTTGCCCAAAAATGGATTTTGAGAAAAAAGCATTTTAATGGTATAAGTGAAAGCTCATTTATGCGGAAAAGATGTGTTTTTTTAAGATCATTCCTGAGCATGTGGCTTTAGTGAACCACTCATGTGAAATGCAATGACAAACAGGCAGGTGACAATTTCTAAAGGACTCTAGACAATGAGCACTTATTAGTAACCAACTTGTGCTTTTTAAAAGCAATTTTAACCAACTTCAATGTTAATCACAATCTTCGTTTTCTTTTCTTTTTTTTTGTGAGAGTAGAGAAACTCAACTTGTGAAGAGAAATAAAAACAAAAAATGTAATATTAAGGGAAAAAGTTGCGATGTTTGACTCTCGGTTCCCTTAAAGCACACAATCAGTAAGGGTTGAGCAATTTTAACACTTTTCACATTACAATTTATCTTGTTCATTAATGTTTTACAGACACTTCCCTGTTGGTTATTTGTGTTTCATAGTTAATGTAGAGCAATGCATGCCATTAATGACTCACTAGCATAAACAGTAAGTGGCAGAAAGAGAATTTTTACACATTGTCATCACACAAAACGAAAAATATGCAACTTGCAGTAAAACTGATTGCATATTTGAAATCAGCTTACAAACCTATGTATGTAAATAACAAGTTTCATTGCCCTAAGCTACAGATTAAAGAAACTTTTTTTCGAGTAGCAGCTGCCTCTAATTTGTCAACTACGTGTGGACTGCCAGAAAGCATCTCGGATCAAGCGGCAGCTCGTCGCACACGCATGGATTTGGAAAATTCGCCACACTTCTTTCTTAAAGTAGGTAAGTATCCACCATCCTTTGCTATGAGATTTCCTCTGCTCATTTTGCAGAAGTTATGCTGTCGGCATCATTGAGTGTGATACCTATTTTTTAAATTAAATTATTATATTATCTACTTAAAATAACTTTGCCACAAATCAGATATAAATAAAGAATGAAAATATCACCTTTCAATGGGAATTGAACTTGGCACTTGTGTGTGGCAAGCAGGTGTCCTAACACACAACCATGCCCCCTGTGTGAAACTAGAAGAAAATAAGCTGCAAGAATCGCCTCATATATGCACCGTGCGAGCTGCTTAGTTACCGTGGCCCCTGCAGGATGCCTATGATCATGCCGTTAGTAAGTGGTGCAATTAAAAAAAAATAGCTTAATGTTATGACGCATTTTCTTGGCCCCTTGCCACCCCTTTCTATGCATAGGTTTGAAAAGACAAAGTTCTTAAATAAAGAACAAAGCTTTGTAGCTCCGTTCGTGATTGACTGATTCTGAAAGTTTTTATGTCAGTCAATTCATGAGGAGGAGGAGGAGAAAAACTTTATTCATCCCAAGCGGGAAAGGTGCGGTGGTGGAGTGTCAGAGGAGCCTACCTAGCGTAGGTCTCCACTACCCTCTTGGCCCAATACAAGATCTGGTCCTGGACCTCGGGCACCGAGCTGCACATAGCAGCCTCCCACTGCTCCTTACTATTTATGTGTAAAGAATTGGGTGGTGGGTTTCGAGTACACCCCCACATGATATGGTCTAGGTTAGCTCTTTGTTGACAGAAAATGCACAAAGGGGAGGGGTATATCGCAGGGTGTGTAAGATGGCGAAAAGATGGGGTAGGAAACATACGAGTCTGTAGCTGGCGCCATAGTATTTTATGGTAGTGCGAAGCTCCATGATGTAAGGGGGGATATATAGTGCGCTGTAGGCGGTAGTGATTTGTTATATCGTGGAAGGTCAAAAGACGATCTCTCGCGCTGAAAAAGGCCGCGTGGTCTAAGGCGCCATCAGAGGCCTGCGCTCGGTCGGTCATTCCTCGAGCACAGGTATGAGCCGCCTCATTGCCACTCAACCCCGCATGCGCGAGCGTCCATATGAGAGCAACGTCTTGCGTGGGAGGATGTTTCTTAAGAATTGAAAGGGCATTTGATGAGATGTGACCTGCGCTGAAGTTGCGTATGGCAGTTTTGGAGTTACTTACAATCATAGTGATATTGGGGATGGATAGACCTAAGGCGATGACAGCCTACTCTGCCTCCTCCGAAGAGTTGACAGTGACGGATGCCGTTGTGAGCGCCTTTCTGTTATAGTCGACAGCAGAGAGGGCATAGGATGAGGAGGCTGGGTATTCTGCCGCATCGACATAGAGTACGTCATTGGCTCCAATTCATGAGGCAATAAGCTCTTTTCAGAGAGCCATTTTATCATTACTTGAAAAAGTGTTGTCGAGCTCCTTTAAGAATGCGACTGTTTTTACATGTTTCAGCTCCCCTTTTTTTAGATGCAAATGCACCTTATGCTCGGGACAGTGTCCATTCTGCAGCGTCCGTACACATACTGTGCATGTGCCAACTCTCCCACTCTCCTCGCGCGAGGAGGTGGAGTGAGCACTGGCTCCGTTCTGTTTCTCTCTCTTCGCCACAGCTGTGTGCTCTTATATAAAGTGGCGTACTCTTGCACCCATTGCACTCTCTTTTGCAACGGCACTATGGATGCTCACGAAGCTGAACGTAAACAGCAAGAAGATCTTCAAGCTGCGATGCTATGAAAGTGCCTGTTTGCTGTGTTCAATCATTCTCTCTCTGTGCAACAGTGTGCAAAATGCCATGAACAATGTCAATGCTGGCGCTCATTGCAGCGGCAGTGCCACTTTCATGCCACGGAGCAGAAGAAGGCTCAGGAAGCGGAACGTTAGCGTTGGCGAGCGGCAATTCAAATGCCTTGACAACCACCGCTCATAAGTGAAAGTCACATAAGAGAAACTGAAACTCTGTGCGCTCCCCCACGATGCTTTCGCATCCCACCATGGTTTCCCATAAGGGGAGATGTGTAATTTTTTCTTAGGTGACACCACAGGTCGCAAATAATTCACTTTCGTGGAAGTCGAAAACAACAAGTTTACTTTGTACATAATTCAGATGCGAGCCAGCACAGTGCATTTAAGGCAGTTTTTAGGTCAATTAGAACACTCCGCTTCTTTTTCAGCATATGCCTGCGTGTCCCTCACATAGTTCCTCGAACTATGGCTTTGGCAATGTGAATGTAAACATGTATTTTGAGTTCACATACTAGTAATGGCTGCTGGTTCGCCCACTGACTGCACTGCAGTTATGTACGTTTAAAACGCCCATTATCCTGCATCATTCCTTTTTTGTTTTGTGTATCAAGTGTTCGGGGTTCACAGTAGCCCACATAGTCTCCCAACCCCAAAAAAGTAACTCTCAAGAGTATAATAAAAAAAGACATTTACGATGGCATCGATGCTCAGTCTGTTTCATCGAAGTCATCACCATCACTGGTCATGTCCTCCTCAGAAGTTGAGGACAAAGTCATGTCCTGCACAATGTCTGTGTCCCCCTTGATAGCTACTTCGCTGTATTTCCTCGCACCAGCATCCTTCTCCTCTTTCTGCTTAGGGTGATCTCTTTTTTTTGCTCCCTTCTTTTTCCGTCTTGGCCTTCCGTCATCAGAATCCGAGTCGGATTCCGGCAGCTTTGTCAGCACCTTGCCATGAAGAGCAGTCTCCTGCCTCTGGTTTCGCAGCTTGCTCCACTGCTCGTAGAACCTGCTCCAAGGCGTCCCTTCCTGCTTCCACCTCAGCTCCAGGTTGTCCAGCCCCTGAGCATCACCAAGCGCAATGTTGCAGCTGGTGCGGCGATTCTCAATGAACCTGCAGTTCTCTTCCATCTTCTCTGCAAGTTGCTTCAACTTTTTTGTGTAGTTTGCAACCTTGCATTTCTTGGAGAACTCCTTAAGGTAGACCAGGGCTGGCAGAACCAGCTCTGGGAAGGCCACCGAATGGGAGACAGTAGAGAGGTACTCCAGGACGAGCTCGTAAAAGGTCTCGATAACGGCGTCACGGAATCCACTCTCTTTCATCTGTGCCGGCGACACACGTAATACGCAGCTCAGCTCCAGAGGTCGCATGGACGTTGCAGAGTGCTTCTGGCCAAAATTGACAACTGTGCACGCTTCCAAGAGATGGGGCATGACTGGAATGAAGACGGCTGTGCTGGACGACAGCTGCATGAGACCACGAACCAAGTGGAACCTCAATGGGACGTACTTCGCAGCTGGAATCAGCTGAATGGTGCCTACCATCGTCTGGACTAGCGGATAGACGAGCGGCTGGAGCAACTTGCTTGGTGACACTGTCCCCAGAAGGTGGCACCAAAGGAGGCAGCAGTGGATGTACTGCCAGTTGTAGACGGCCTTGCAGGTGTCCTTTTTTCTAACAGTCATCGCATTCCTGAGGTGAATGGCAAGCTGCCTGACATAGAGGAAGGCATGCTGATAGGCCAGGCTCTCATCTCCAGAATAAGCCTCAACGAGTGAACGCTTCATGAAGTTAATGAGAGGCCACGTAGTGGGCGAGGTGAACTTGCAGTTGCGCACGTAAGACATGTACATGTGCTTCAGCACATTGTCATGGTAGTTGTGTGGGAGGCCACGGATTGTGCGGATGAGGCAGACAAAGGCTACGACACGAACGCTCTCTTCTGCCTCGCACCAGAGTTGCACAAGACGCTTTAGAAGTGCCTTGGCGACTTGCGGGAAGGCGACATAGTACGGGACTAAAAATAGGATGTGCCTCAGGAGCACCGATACGAGCTGTGGCTCAGTCACTGCGGTGATGAGCTTGACGACGTTCATGAGGTAAGTTTTCACGACTACCGAGGCCTTCTTCCAGCTGTGGCTTTTGGTTGGGTCAAACGACTTGGAGTCGTCTTGAACAACTGCGGGCTCCTGCAGACGCAACACTTGGTGCAATGCAGGCACCAAGTCACTGAGACAAAGCTTGACGACGGCATTGAATGTGATTTGCCCTTCGACTTTGAAAGGACTCGTATGCTTCTTGGAGTCTGTGCCTACATCGTCTCCCTCAGCTTGCAAAACGGCCGCCTTGAAGCAGTCGACCACATCCGCGATCTTGCGCAGCTCGGGCTTTGTCTGCAAGTCTCTCGAAAAACGGTCGATGTCCTCGAGTTTGAGTAGCTGCTTCTTTTTGGGGGGCACTTCCTCGGGCTCTTCTTCATCATCCACTTCCTCGGCGGTGTAGAAGTCGAGCAGGTCTTTGTCGTGCTCCTCCAGGTACTGATAGAAATCGGGGTCGGTTTCCTTCAGCTTCCGCACTATTTCCTTCTGCTGTTCGATGTCAACGTCGGACTCTTCTTCGCTACTCTCTACGCCGTCGACGTCCGAATAACTGTCCGAGTCTGCCAAGCAGTCGCGCTTCGGACTCGCTTCTTTTTTGGCTGCATTGCGCGGCTTCTTCGGCACCACTTTTCTCGCGCTACTCGCTTGCAGCTTTTCGTCGGGGCGCTGTTTCTTACGTTTGAGAAGTCTTTTCGGCTTCGCCCCTGACAGCCGGTCAGTGCCAGAGCCGAGAGACCCGCCGTTGGGCTCGCTTGCAGTGGCAGCATGATCGTCATTGGAGTCCGAGGAAAATCCTCCAGCCATGAACTCTTCGACAGTAACGTCACTAAGCTGTTTCTTTTGCAATTTCTGCGTTTTCGTTAGGGCCATTACCGGAAAGCGCCGTCAACAATGAAGAGTACACACGTGCAGGGCGGCATTTGCCAATACAGTGTACTAGAAGGGGGCAGTGGAGTGAACGAGGCGGCCGCGCCGTATCTCGGCTGATTCTCCGGCGGGTGACAGTAGTGGCGGCGCTGTAGTCTCATAGTACTGAAGATCTCAAGAGCATCTGAATTGGGAGCGCGCGCGCCCGAGCCTGCGATAGCGTGTAATTGCTCGTTTTTAGCGCGTTTAATGCGTATCTGAGCCTTTATCAGTGGACGCACCTGCTACGAGCCATGGTGCACGAGTGAATATGCGGGCACGCCGAAATTGCGTCGACACATTCACTGTTTCAAGAGCCTGCCGACACACACACACACACACGCATATATATATATATATATATATATATATATATATATATATATATATATATATATATATATATATATATATATATATATCCATGCAATGCCACTTAGCACATCTAGTGTTTTTAGGCTGTGCATTCCTCGTCCGACTACGTTAGACTTGAATTCTAGTTATGAGACCTCATACTGTCGAAAAGGTGAAATCTACAGTGCGCATTTGTATAGACACGCTATATTCAGCTTCGCCAACTGTAAACTATTAGCGCACGGTTACCCATGGCAGATTTTTTTTTTGGGGGGGGGGGGTGCAGCAGAACACCTAACTTTGGCGCTTGGTGGTGGCTGCATTGCGTGCAAATATTTTAGCATACCATGAAAAGTTGAATTAGGAAAACATTTCGTGGTGTAGGAGGTTCAGATTCCCTTCCTCTCTCTTCATTACTTATTGCTTTCTGGTTCTGCGTGCGTGTGACACAGTATTTGTTTTTTTAATCTCATAGCTTTACGAGCACAGCTAACTTCTAATAAATAGGCTCAGTTGTTCTGTATATTGTAGGCACCTAACTAACGAAGAAAAGAGTTACGAGAGAAGAAATGACTGTAAGACACACCTTTTCTGAATTATTTTCGATATCTTACAAAAGCTTTTATCGAGCTCAAATTCAGTAGATTTGCGTGTAATACTTCAAGGGCCATGTCATCATGTGCTAGACATGAATGATGGGCAGGTACGAAGAAATCTGCATCAAGAAAGCGCGATGGAGGAGCTGAAGCGCATCGCAGTTTCTGCACGCGGCGCGCGTCTCTTTTAGTACTATTCGACTGCAGTGCCGCCGCTGCGGAAGGAATCGGGCAGCGAGGCGCGGTCACGCCACTCAACACTTCGCCACTTGGGTGAAATAACGCCAGCGCTATTTTCACCCAACTTGGCTTGGATTCGTATAAAGCTATGGCTTTTGGATAACGGTGGTCAGGCAACCTGAGGTTGTCTGCAGCTTTAAATCTCGTTCTCTGGACATATTTTTCTCGCGTGTGGCGTGCTGTGGCTTTTGGGTTTTTGTTTTTTCAACAATAGACTTTAAACGAGTAGACTTAACTAATAGGAGGTTATCTGATTGGTAGCTAAAGTCAAGACACGAGTGAAAATTAAACCCTTCACTGCAAAGTGGCAGCATCTTCTATACCGCGCGGCGCAGCAGCCATTCCCACACAAAAATGGCTTCTGTGCCTCATGGGAGTGACGTCACTTTTGAAAAAAATGTTAACGTAAAGTTATTCAAATGTGCATAATTTAAATTATGATGCAATAAACTTACAAAAATGTCAATAAACAAGTGTGTAACGCGTTTTTAATGTGAAAAAAATAATAATGCATTGTATAAAAATGTTTGTTTTGTATAGTGTTTTTGTAATATTAGTATATATTGCTCAGTTTAACAACCAAATGAATTATTATTTGTTAGTTTATAAGTACTATCAAAAGGAAAATAAGTTGATTGTTTTTTCTGTGCAGCGGGTTTGCGCCTGGTTTCGGTTTGGAGCGTATTTTGATCCTACGACTACCCAAATTATTGTACAGTACATGTGTATGTTCTACATCGCAATGTGCCATGTCAACAGCATTCGCCGAACACCGTGTGATAAATCTGCATCGCAACGTCAACAGAGTGTTTCTTTGATAGACCGAGAGGAAATCGGTGGTCTGGTGTCAAATTAATGTGCATCCTTGCCTGTCGACAGAGTGTTTCTTTGGTAGACCGAGAGGAAATCGGTGGTCTGGTGTCAAATCAATGGGCATCCTTGCCTTTCGTTCGCAAAATCTATGCGTCCAGTGACGCTGCTCTAGTACCACGTCTACTGCGGCGCGTTTTTCTGTCATCAGAGCCTCAATAAATAGCGCGAACAGCATTGCTTACCCAGTGGCAGTGGCATCGTTTTCGCTTACGGGCCTGGAGTTTTGTGTGTCCTTGTACGTCTCGGCAAGAAAGTGCATCGATTGTTGAAAAAGCGTATAAATGTCCAATTCTGCGTGGATAATCAAACATTCGAAATCAAAGGAGGTGGCATTCAGGAAGATCAGTCCAATATGTGCTTAGGAGAAACTTGTTAACTTGTGTCGCAGACAGCACATAATTGTTATTGATTTCAGCAGTGCTCTGAGGGTCGAGGATCTTTCAGTGCGCTGCTAAAATCAAGAATGCGTTCCAACTTGCGTATGCAATTTTCAGTTTTCATGCAGCACATATTGATTGCCTTTTATGAAAAAGTTAACAAAAAGTCATTTATGTACGTGCTATGCATGCCACGTTAAGCTTCTGTGCTAACTATATCCTTGCACTGAATATTAAAATGTTTACATGCTTACACTCTGAGAAAGAGATGGCCCGCTTATTTCTTTTAAACAAATCTGGAATGTTGGCCATGTTGTCGCTTGTTCCTCTAGACCAGGTAGTCGTGTCTGGACCACAAAGCAAATCAGCTTGACCTCCCTCATGCCCTGGGTCACACATCTTAAATCATGCGGCTACGATGTGCTGCTGCACTTCCACTAAGTATGTGTTGAATATGTTCGCAAGTACACTGCCATATAAAGCACTTGCAGGTGCTCTTCGGTTTTCTTTTCGTTTTTTAGCGCATTATAGTGCAGCGATTGTTTCACAGGTAGGACTTGCAAACCTTGTACGGCTATGGACAGGGCTGACTATTGTAGCTTCGTATGCATGTAGAAACCTTTTCCAAGTAGAAAGGTTGTTATCATCAACATAAGAGAAAGGTATACAAGCTGTTTTCATCCAACCTTTCTTCACAAATGAGATGAAAATGACTAACCCATTACTACTTGAATTACTAGCCATATTGTACAGGTTGCCATCAATTTAATCAATGCAACACCCAACATTAAAACCACACTAATTCATTAATTTCACCTGTGACGGCAATGTTAGTACAGTCAGCATTAGGCTGGCAATCCTGGCACTGCACGAGAGCCTCTTTCAATGTTGCCTATAGCAGCTAGATTACAAAAGCACTACAATTTTGTCGAAAACCTCACATGATCTACGAAGTCTTCACGTCTCGCTATTGAGGTGACCAGGGCATAGTTGGAAGTGCTGCGATCATATGTCTGACTAAGGAGCTGAAGTGCTTGCTTCATGTGTGATGTCTGTATTGCGTTGATTTGCTTGCATCGGATCCATGCATTCATTGTGCACGATGACCTAAACTGATACGACACATGCACCTTAATCTCTCATAACATAAACAGATTAAGAGATGCCCTTCTTGGCTACTTAGTCCATAACTGAAGCTCAACAGTGGCAGGACAAAAACATGTGGGTCTAAAGGACCGGGCGAAATCCTCCTGGCCTTATATGATGGTCTACTGACAAATTTTGTCACCTCCTCACCTACCCCCAAATTTAGTGTTAGTTATAAACGTTCGGCGATATTAAACTTCCAGGTATCAGTTTTGTCACTTTATCTATCTCAGCTAGTGATAAGGTAGCACATGCCTTACTTTAAAAGCTTGTTCAGCCTTTCGCCTAACTCAGTTTATTACGAAGCCTATACAAATTGTAGGTTCTGATTTTGATGAGATAAACCTTGACACTTCTTTTTCTGAGAGCCTTCTAGCTGTACGTTCTCCCCATTTTATTGAACAAAATTAGACGCCGCTCAAAACTACCCGAACTCATGATACGACACATACTTGTTACAAAAGTACGGTGTAGTAAATGTGCATTTTTGCCTCAAAGAGCCAATAAAAAGAAGGAATAAAAATGTCTGTGTAGGTCTACACTGTACCCTATTAATCCTTGGGAATTTAACAGCAAGTGATATGGATTACAGAAAAATGCTCAAAGCCCCAAGCCGTCAGTTGAGGTGCTGTCCACTATCACCATCAGCAGCAGCAGCCTGACTACGTCCACTGCAGGACAAAGGCCTCTCCCATGTTCCGCCAGTTAACTCGGTCCTGTGCTTGCTGCTGCCAATTTACACCCACAAACTTCTTAATCTCATCTGCCCACCTAACCTTCTGTCTCCCCCTAACCCGCTTCCCTCCTCTGGCAATCCAGTTAGTTACCCTTAATGACCAGCGGTTATCCTGTTTACGCGCTACATGCCCGGCCTATGTCCATTTCCTCTTCTTCATTTCAACTATGATATCCTTAACCCCCAGTTTGTCCCCTGATCCACTCTGCTCTCTTCTTGTCTCTTAAAGTTACACCTACCATTTTTCTTTCCATTGCTCGCTGCGTCATCCTCTATTCAAGCTGAACCCTCTTTGTAAGTCTTCAGGTTTCTGCTCCATAGCTAAGTACCGGCAAGATACAGCTGTTATATACCTTCCTCTTGAGGGATAGTGGCAATCTACCTGTCATAATTTGAGAGTGCTTGCCAAATGTGCTCCACCCCATTCTTATTCTTCTAGTTACTTCAATCTCTTGGTTCGGCTCCGCGGTTAATACCTGCACTATGTAGACATAGTCTTTTACTAAAAACTGGCGCTCAGCTTGATGACTTAACTCATCGCCGCAGAACTGCCCGCCTTTCGCTTCTCCACAAACTCTATCATCACCCATACCTTCACCGCATTTTCGAAGCTCCAACAGTCATTTTTTCATGCACAGACCATATCTTCAAGATAAAACGTATAACTTGTCGCTCAGCTCATTACGCTAATTCCTTCATTCCCCGAACAATGGTTGCATGGAATAACTTGCCATCCCACATTGCCACTCAATCAGATTTCACAACCTTTCACGAACTTTTACTCAACATTTCCGACTAGATATCCACCGCGCGTACTCTCATTAAGCTCCTTCATATGTACATCAGTGTTTAATTTTCTTGTTATCATGTGTTAATGTTTTTCACGACCATTGTACATGCTTGATTTGTATTATTTATGTGTTATTGCGAACTTTTGTATCTTAAGATCATGCCATCGTTTTAGCTTTTTTTCCTTGTATACTGTATTTGTTAGTGTCCTTAATTTATGTTTCCAGTATTCAATATTCTATCTCTACTTATTTTTCTTTTTTTCATAGTATCTGATTTTTGTTGTTGTTGTTGCTTTTTGTATTTAGCTCGCTTTCATTATTTTGTATAATCTTGTTTTTAGATTGTATAAGCGTACAAAGATTTGTTTCATGTGTCCGTTCCTTTATGTAATACCCCTTCGGGGGCCTTTAGGGGTATTATGAAATAAAAATAAATAAACAATTTGAAGTGCACTATTACCTATCTCGAAGCACTGCTCTCTTCCGAGGTTGTTGTACATTACTTTCCTTATCTGCAGATTAATTCTAAGACCCACCTTTCTGCTCTCCTTGTCTAATTCTTTAATCATAAGTTGGAATTAGTCCCCTGAGTTACTCAGCAATGAAATGTCATTGGCGAAGCGCAGGTTACTAAGGTATTCTCTATTAACTCTTATCCCTAACTGTTCCCATTTTAGGCCTCTGAAAACCTCCTGTAAGCACGTTGTAAATAGCATTGGGGAGATTGTACCCTCCTGCTTTACATCCTTCTTGATTGGTATTCTGTTGCTTTCTTTATGAAGCATTATGGCAGCAGTTGATCCCCTGTAGATGTATTCCAGGATGTTTGTATATGCTTCATCGACGCCCTGATTCCGCAGTGTCTGCATGACTGATGATATTTCTACTGAATAAAACGCCTTCTCGTAATCTATGAAGGGTGTGAATAGTGGTTGGTTTTATTCTGAGCATTTCTATATTATTTGATTGATAGTATGAATGTGGTTGATTGTTGAGTAGCCTGTTCGAAATCCTGCTTGTTCCTTTGGTTGATCAAATTTTAATGTTTTATTAACTCTGTTAGCAAGTACCTTTGTAAATAACTTGTATACTACAGAGAGCAACCTGGTCGGCCTGTAATTCTTTTAGTCCTTGTCGTCTCCTTTCTTATGTATTAAGATGATGTTAGCATTCTTCCAAGACTCCAATACTCTTCCCATCAGGAGACACCTGGTAAATAGGGTGGCTAGTTTTTCTAACACAATTTGTTCTCCATCTTTCAGCAGATCTGATGTTACCTGATCCTCACCAGCAGCTTTGCCTCTTTGCATGCTCTCCAAAGCTTTTCTGACTCCTTCTATCAACACTGGTGGGGTGTCATCTGGGTTACTGCAAGTTCTTATAGTATTAAGGTCGTGGTTGTCCTGGCTACTGTACAGATCTCTGTAAAACTACTCCGTTAATTTAACTATCCTATCCATATTGGTAGTTATTTTGCCTTCTTTGTCCCTTAGTGCATATATCCAATTTTTCTCTATTCCAAGTTTCCTCTTCACTGTTTTGACGCTTCCTCCATTTTTCAGAGCATGTTCATTCCCTCCATCTTCTTACATCGAATACCTTACGCCTATTAATCAACTTCGAAAGTTCTGCCAGTTCTATTTTGTTTGTTGCACTTGAGACTTTCATGCTTTGACGCTCTTTAATGAGGTTATTCGTCTCCTGGGACAGCTTGCCAGTGTCCTGTCTAAGTACCGTACCTCCAACTTCCACTGCACACTCCATAATGATACTCTTCAGATTATTATTCATTGCGTCCACGCTAAGGCTGGTTTCCTCGATAAGAGCCGAGCATCTGTTCTTAAGGGAGACTCTCAATTCCTCTACTTTCCCTCAGAGTGCTAGCTAATTGATTGGCTTCTTGCGTATCAGTTTCTGTCGTTCCTTCTTCAAGTCTAGGTGAATTCGAGACTGTACCATTCTATGGTCACTGCATCGTACCCTGCCAACCACTTCCACATCCTGCACGATGCCTGGGTGTGCACTCATCATAAAGTCTATTCCGTTCTTACTTTACCCGTTAGGGCTCCTCCATGTCCACTTACGGTTTCCTCGTTCTCGGTAGAAGGTATTCAAAATCCGTAAATTATTGCATTCTGCAAATTCTACTAGTAGCTCTCTTTTGGCGTTTCTAGTACCGATGCCATAATCTCCTACTGCCTGGTCTCCAGCCCGCCTTTTCCCTATCTTTGCATTAAAGTCTGCCATCAGTATAGTATAGTGTGTTTTTACCTTATTCATTGCTGATTCCACGTTCGTCTTCATAGAAACTTTCAACTTATGCGTCATCGTGGCTGGATGTAGGTGCGTAAGGTTGTATCACCTTCATCTTGTATCTTTTATTGAGTTTAATTACGATAACTACCACCCTTTCATTAATGCTATAGTATTCCTATATGTTGCCAGCTATGTTTCTGTGAATTAGGAACCCCACTCCGAGTTCTCTTCTGTCAGCCAAGCCTCATTAGCAAAAGACGTGCCCATTCTATAGCACCGTATAGGCCTCATCTGTCCTCCTAACCTCACTGAGTTCTATTATATCCCATTTAACACCCTCTAGCTCCTCGAATAGTACAGCTAGGCTTCCCTCACTAGATAAGGTTCTAGTGTTAAACGTTGCCAAGTTCAGGTTCTAATGGCGGCCTGTCTGGATCCAGAGATTCTTAGCACTCTCTGCTGCGTTGCAGATCTGACAGCCGCCGTGGTCAGTTGCTTCGCGGCTGCTGGAGACTGAGGGTCGTGAGTTAATTGACGTATTCATGTGGGAGGTAGTGGCCAGATACTGCACCAGGGTGACCAATCCATCTCTGTTGAGAACCCCCCCCCCCCCCCCTTAGCTCCGGTCCGTGGTGTCGCTACACGCCAAACGCCTGCTTACGCAGACGCCCCTGCGTGTCCACTATGCTATGTAATAAACTCTGGAGATTTTGGAATGTAATATAAGCCACATTTATGTCCTGATGCATCTGAACATTGACTAGCTGAATGGCGTCCATTCTGCCTATCTTATTATAAAAGCATTCTTATCTGTTTTCACTCTTGAAATGGTTACTCCTTTTTGAATCTTTAGTTCATTTCGTGATTTCTCTATTCGATGCAATAAATTTGTAGCCATCAGTAAAAATGGTATTTTTTCTTTATTTACAAACAATAAAAATGCTGCATGTATGAATCTCCTTGTTTTTAGCCACGATATATCAAAAATATATTTGGGAGTATTTTTGAAGCCTTTACTGCACTTTTTTTATTGATCATTATCCTTTTGCTGCATTCCTCATGACTGGTGTGAAGCCAAGTTATGCAATGTTCTAATCAGGCACCTGCCCTGATTCTCTGAACTACAAACCCATTCCTTTCCCTTACACCTTTTCCAAGCTCCTCGAAGGCATCATTCAAACTCAAATAAATAATTATTTCAAAGAATATATCATGTTTAAATAGCACAAATTCTGTAGGGGATTTCCTTCTGATCATCAGCTGACATAGTTTACTCATGGCTTATTAATAGACACTGGCTTTCAAGTTAAAACCTTGTTTCCCAGTTTTTTCGATGCACTGTTTGGGTCTCCGACCAAAGTGTGTAACCTCAACTTTTCGTTATCGGCTGTAAGCTTTTATTGCGCTTGATGTACAAAGTTGGCCAGTATTCGTGAACCAGTCTTGTTGTAGTTTTTTACCTCCTTACCATTTTTGTGCCTTTATAACACAAGTAGAGGGTACAGAACCTTGAGGAGAACTCGAGGAAAGGCCAAGGTTGGTTTGTGAATACGGGCCATAGACTCTGTAGTTAACACAACTGAACATTCACACACACATCTTAGTATACAAGGGTTCCTCTGATATCGCAGTCAATTCACCTCTGTTAATGGCTCTAACTCTTCGACAGCTCAAGTAACATCCGGCACTCCACAAGGAAGTTTCCTTAGTCCCCTGTTCTTTTCTAATATTTGTTAATGTTTTGCCTAAATGTATTTTTTCTCAAACTAGACTTTTTCACTGATGACCACATTTGTAGTGTACTGAGCCATGAAAAGTAACTCTGGCTATCAGTTATTATAAAGCAACCTCTGTTCATTTACGACTTGGTGCTCATCATGGCTACATTTCTAAATAAGTGTAAGGCTAAACTTGTCACGTTTACAAAAAGTTTCATGCTGCTTTCTGAACTTCACATACTCCTAAAGATATAAATGTTGATTCAACCTCCACTGACAACTATTTAAATGTGCATTCTATGTTTGACCTGACATGGAACCGTCATACCTATTTTGCTTTGTAGTTGCCACTACCTCTCTGCCTCTCAAATTGTAATCTACAACATGCTCCTGCACAGGTGCATAAACTCACCCGCTTTACTTCAATTCATCCTAAAATATAGAGTATACTTCATAGATGTGGCACCTGGATTAGGCCTACATCATAGGTAACATCGGTCTCTCCAGAAAAATGCAACAGATTTTTTTTCTGATTACTACCATTTCATCGGTGTGTCAGTCCTAAAGGCTTGTGCTGATCTTGATAACCTTTACCATCATTGTACACTAGTTTGTTTACCTCTTTTTTATAAAATATACTGCCACTCATTGCTTCATTTTTTTTTTCCAATTATATTTCCACATCAACATCGTCCTTTCAAGATTAAACACATAGCTTGCTGTACTTCCAGCTTTGCTAAATCATTCATCCCTAAAACCATTATCGAGTCGAACTGGCTGCCTCCTTATATTGCAACTGAAATGAATACACTTAAATTTAATAAACTTATTAAAAATATTACCCATTTGTAGGCTGTCTCACTAGAGCTTTTCTATTTTCAGAATTGCATTTTTTGTATATTTTGTTTGTTATGTCATACTTTTTTAGGTGTTTGTTTGATGAGTATTGTTGTTCTGCTTTTTATTGATGCTACAGCTTATCTGTCTTTCCCTCCTCCTTATGTAATATATCCCTACAAGTAAGGGCCTTGAGGCGTTTTTTGCAATAAAATCAGTAAATGACAATTCTAATGTACCAAAGTCTCCTTCCCTTTTAAATGAAACCGCTTTATCAATTTTTAGGCTGGTTAGTCATTATCAATAAAGTTTGTGAATGTCTTTTTTATGCCATTTCTAAGCCTGAAGAAAAAAAATGGCAAGAAAATACTTTAGCTGCAAAAAATTAATTTTTATTCAAGAGAAGCGCTTGCATGTATAGGCTAGTGCACATGTATGCACTTATATTTTCAGAGGTGGTGCCGCTTCAGTGGCTCATACAGTACTCGCCTACTTGCCCAATAGATGCAGCTTTGATTAATCCAGGCACCACGGTTGCATTTCTGTAGAAGTGAAATCCTAGAGAACCACGTCAGGTGAAATACTACGGCATAATAAAAAACCCAATGGGGTTCAAATTGTCTGGAGCCTTCCAATACACTGTCTCGAAAAGGTCGTACTACTGTGTTCAAGTCTGTAAACTTAAATTTAGAGACAAAACTCTAAAGTAAATCATAACAGTACACTGATGAAGTCATTCAATAAAAGTTTGGACACAGCATGGTAGAGTTGACGTGTCATAATTAATGGTGTGAAAGTATTTGAAAAGTGCAAGCAATGTTGTGCAGTACCATTCAATTTGGTCATTTGTTTGAATACCTCTAGGGGAATATTTTTGATTGTTTAAAATTACAGCAAAATCTCAATAGTATCAAACAAAAACGAGATAAAGGTATGATAAATATAATCCGAAATGCCAGAATTTGTTAGATATAGACAGCAATCACTTATACTTTTTAAGGAGAGTCACCAGATATTTTAGGCCCATGGCAAAGTAGCTCCAGTGCGTTACATGCAACAAAAGTGCTACTGACATTTTTTTGGGCCCCAAATCTGAATGAAACATTGTAGATAGTGTAGTGCATGTGTGTGAGTGCATGTGTTATGTATTTATTACTGCATATAATATAGTTATCACCCAGTATCTGGAGTAACATGTCAGGCGAAAAACCAGACAAACATCTCCAACTTTCCACTAAAATGATTCTCACTCTCCAACAGCTTTTTGCAAAATCTGGCTTAAAAGTCACCACATTTTTCTTTGTGTTTAAAACTTGCTCTGCTTGCTAGTTTCTGTAGACGAAAATTTTCCTGCCTGTTCGTGAAGTTTATAGCTTTTCGCCGACTCAGCTAGAGAGTATCAAACAACAATTTTCATTCAAAGGATGTCTATAGGATGCACTCGATAAAATGGTGTTTATGGCAAGCTAATGAGATAATGTAACTATAAATAAATTACTTTTTTATGTATGTAAATTCATTAAGGGATTTTGGCACGAGCCAAATTGAATAAATTTGTGAAATTCGATATTCACTGTAGAAGCATGTCAAAATAAAATGGCACAAATAATACGTCATAGCAGCCTGTTCAACATGCTATGAAGTAAAAACGATTAAGGTGCTCAAGATATATCGTCTGAAAAATAAATTCCACTTTCACTTTTTTTTTTTAGAAAAAAGCTCAGTGTTCATTGAAAACCAACTTCGCTGGTCACTTAGTGGATTAAAAGTATTCATAAGGTATATATATTAGCTAAAGATATGTGAAGTTACAGGGAAGTATTGTTTTTTGAACACGAGAAATACTTTATTTTTTTTTTTTCAATTTTGTAACACTGTAAGCTTTTTGACGATGTAATGCAAGTGGCAACACGCGTTCGCAACAGCAGCCTTCAGCCCAAGCCTACTGATCTGGGATGTAGGCAGTAAACTTGGCACTGTCTATGAATGAAATGGGGTTATCATTGGCGTTTTATTGCCAACAGAGGCAATACAAGCATTGTGGTCAGAGAGTGACAACATCCCAATGAGCCATCCAGCCATTACAGACTCACGATCATAACATGCTACTTTCTTCAGAGAGTTCTGCAAATGAAATAGGTGTGTTTTGTATATTTATATAACAATAAATTAAATAATATGCATTTAATAAGCCAGATAGAGCACTGGTGCCATTCACACAATATACTAATAAAAGCTGACCTTTTACAATTGTTTAACTTCAAATGCAATGCATTTCTTAGTGAACTTATGTGACTTTGAATCTATGAATCATACAATCAAACAATCTCTCTCTCTCTCTCTCTATATATATATATATATATATATATATATATATATATATATATATATATATATATATATATATATCCGCCTACGACCTTGTGCACTCCTTAGCATATCATTAAAGGGATGTACACCTCAAAATTGGTATACATACCGTTATACATTGATTGGTACACTCGCAGCCTATTTCATTATATAGATATATGCCAAATATGATATGACGAGATATTTCTGTACAAATAACATAAATTAAGGGTGTGGTAATGGGAAAACCATGACATGCATGTCACAAATGGGCTCACATGCATGTCACGCTCATGGTGTGCTTGCGGTTATTTTGCTATAGCTTGGTTTATACCAAAATTAATATGATGTGACCATAGGTGAGCAAAACTTATGCAGCTCATTCAGACTGAGGCTCACGGCTCGATCTGAGCTTGATTGAGTCGACTCGTGGGTGAGTTCATCAACCTATGGACGTGACTGCATGATGAACATAAAGAGCAAATGATAACATGTAAATTATGACATACAATCATGCACCACGTGATTTACATGCCCGGCTCTTGGTGTGCTTGCGGCAATTTCGCTAGCTTAATATACAGTGGAATTTGCATTGCATACCACTGTATGATGACCATAAATGACATTTCCTAACATGCAAATCATAATATCCACGTCTTAATTGTACAGCATGGTTTCCTCCTTCCTGGCTGCTTCGCATTATGCATCGATTCCTGTATACTGTGCATGGGGTCTACGTTTTCTTTTTCTTTTCAAGAAGAGCATCCTGCTCCTTGAAAGCCAAAGAATGTCATAAAACTAAAATATAGTCTAGCCTTATGACGCTGCTGTTTATGTTACAGTAACATGATGCACTGCGAGTGTCAACGAAAGCTACTGTGCATGCTCCTCACAGCAGCCAACTCATGAGTAAGGCCATGTGTATGTGTCAGGTTGTTAGAATGGCGTGTATGAATTGCTGTGTGAATATATATATAACAACTATATATATATATATATATGCACCTGCAGCAATGTTTTTCAGTGTTCTGCTGTAACAATGCTTCAGAAACAGGCGGTAACTCTGGATTAGTGTCCATCGTGTAAATTTACAGGTACATTTGTGGGCACATTTATAAAGTACATGTAGCTATAGTTCGTAGTATGCTGCATGTAAATAACTGATATTTTTAATGTGCTGAACCAAATGGCAGCCGGTAATGTAATCTAGAGTCTGCAGTCTACATTTCTTTGGCGGAAAATCTTCGACTGCAGATCCAGCAATTTTCTCTCGTACACTGGGGCCATTTTAGATGCCAAGCATGTTATGGTCAAGTTCAATGCTGTGTGCAGCGTGACCATCCTTGCTGCACATGCGCGTCCCCTCCCCTTCTCTCTTCTCTCCTACACTCCCTCCTCTCTCGATTCGCACCACCGACGCAAGCAGCATCTGATAGCGAGTTCCTTGATAAAAAAAAATGACTGCTAGCACTGCACAACCGTTCACTGGCCACCCCATATTAGGCACTGGATATTGACCTCCAAGGTAGTGGTTTTGGGATGTTAAACCCCACATATCAATCAATCAACCTCCAAGGTAGTGCTGGTGATAGATTTCTCTTGTGCGTTGTTGAACAATGAAAATGAGCAGAGTGCGCGTTATACTTAGTTAAAAGTGTACTGAGGGTCTCTGCATTTAATAAGAGTCTTGTGTCTCTCACCCATTAGCAGTGATTGGCATGTTACAGTAAGAAACACCGGTCCATTACTGCGTGCTTAGTGCCTCGTCCCCAGGTTGATCTCCTGCGCAACGCCGCGATGAGAGCCAGCGTCAACGACGTCGCCTGTGTAAGCGTTAGCGCCCGCTGGTTCACACGTATGCATGGTCCCCTTTAGTGGGAGAGAGTAATTTCTCTTCCTCCATCAGTTTGTCTATCGGCGCAGATCGCAGACTGCGCAGCTCGTAAGCAGGGGCCGTACATTAGGAATAAGCCCTGCATGCCTGACCAAACGCATCGCGTACCACGAGATTTTAAATATTTATTCCCCATCTGCAGCAGTTAACCTAAACAGCACTGCGCGCGCAATCAAAGCCACGCCACGTCAATGTATCTATATAACTCTGTGACAGCTAAGACATCATGTGCAAGGATGGCACGTGGCTAAGTAACTCAAGGACTCATGCAAATTCAACTTGCAATCAACCAGCTATAGTTGCCAAAGTGAGCGAAAAAGAAATGTAACAGCTATTATCACATAAGGTATTGCCTTTCACTCATATAATAGCCTGCCAAATGTGAGCAGCTTTAATACACCAACAGGTGGGTACGATGAATAAGGCATATATCCTTTGATTGCTGCACATCATTTACTTATAGGCTTTACCGCAATGCAGTGAAGCTTAATCATCTTTTGGTAATTGTCTTTTTGTTTGTTTAAAAAGGACACGCCAAGATGCATATTTGGCCTGAGCAGTCGCAAATGCTTATATTTTTTTGATGCACAAGTGGCCTGTGCATGCGTTCATTTCGTATCATGTAATGCTCTTCTGCTCACGCTGGCTTTACCGCAGTGCTTTTGCGATTCAGTGAAGCTTGATCATATTTTAGTGTTTGTCCTTTTGTTTGCCTGAAACGACGTGCCAAGATGCATATTTGGCCTGAGCAGTCGCAAATGCTTTTATTTGTTTGATGCACAAGTGGCCTGTGCATGCGTTCATTTCGTATCATGTAATGCTCTTCTGCTCACGCTGGCTTTACCGCAGTGCTTTCGCGATTGCAGTGAAGCTTAATCATCTTTTGGTAATTGTATTTTTGTCTCCCTGAAACGGACGTGCCAAGATGCATATTTGTCCTGAGCAGTCGCAAATGCTTATATTTGTTTGATGCACAAGTGGCCTGTGCATGCGTTCATTTCGTATCATGTAAGGCTCTTCTGCTCACGCTGGCTTTACCGCAGTGCTTTCACAAGGCAGTGAAGCTTGACCATACTTGCTTTTATGTGTATTGCGACTTATCGAAGTTTTGTAATAGCTCAACTGTTGACGCTAGAAGTGATGCATTCTATGTGAAAGTTTTATACTTAACTTCGGGGATTCATGTTTTCATAAAGTTGTCACAATATTTCAGTAAGGTCGAGTTGGAAACTATGCATTCTTGGAAAACGGCCACGAACACGACGGAGACACGAGATGAGACTCGGTACTTCGCCTTTGTCTTGTGCCTCCGTCGTTTTCACGTTCATTTTCAAAGTATCTATCAAAATGCTGACAACGCTGTTTTACTGCCAGCAACCTTTGACGTGCAAGAAAGGGAGCTAAATTTCCTCTCAGCCTGTAAACCAAGCAATCGCGGCTACTTGATGTGCGATAAATAAAAGACCAAAATTAAGAATGATCAGCTGATATTGATAACAGGTGCTCATAGCAGCACTTTTTGTGCTGTGCACTTGAATTCCTGTCTTATGTAATGTTATGGTCCGTGAATACACAATAACACTACAACAACCAAGAAAAACTTTTCTAACATTTATTTGTAAAATAACTGCTACAAAATAGAATTCTGATCCCGTTCTTAGTAGTTGCATAATTTAGCTAGAAGAAGACAGCATCATCCAACTTCCTGACGACTTGACAACAGGGTGAGTCCACAATGTACTGGACCTGTACAAGACGAAGAAAACAGACGAAAAAAACAACAGATAAATCAAAGAGTTTAAAAAATGGCACCTGAAACTTTCAACTTGCCCACCACAGCAGTGAAAAGACTCCTGTTGTCATATGTATTTTCTGCCTGTTGGTCCGCGAGCACAAGTGTCAGTCTTGTTTATTAATAGAAGCTGCTTAGCATCACTTTATTGCAAGACTTTTCTTTATCCGCCACCCGAGAACGCGCTCTGTAGCGGTCAGGCTCCGCCTAGAGACTTGTGGCAGTGTGACGTTAATGTGGGCAATATATACACAGACTTTGGTTGCTTAATTTGTAGCGAAGTCATTGTGAGCAAATTTCATAATTGAAGTCATAAAATATTTGAATGTAATATAACACCAAAATGCTGAGGCTTTAGAACATTACAAACTCAGCCTGCCTACATTAACAATCCCAGTGCCACAGGCATGCAAGAACTGCTTGCATAATCATGAATCAACTAAACCATTTTGATATATTGACAGGTTTTCAAAAATGACTATTTTTGAAAATTTGATATTCATATTTTTCTCCTAAAGGGCAAGTTACTGTTGCTGAAAAAAAAAAGCAAATCATATAAAATATCTGATACTTTTTTTTGCAGTTTACAGCTGCACATGATAAAAGGCTGCATGCATGAGTGTTTGTTGTGTGCCATTCATGGTATTATTTCCGAAATCCTTATTCAGTTGACATTTAGCGATCAGCCTATGAATTTATTTTCCTGTTTTTTTTATTTTTCATTCCGTGCATTAGATATGAATATATTTTATTTCAGAAAAATTCGCTCAAAGAAGGGAAGTTTTTCTACTTTTGGCAAAAAAACAAAACAAAGCAAGAATTAGTTCTAGAACTTTTATGAAAGAGACAGGTTTCAGGTTTGACGTGATGAGAACTCAATAAAGAAGGAATGCCACAGAAAGGATTGCCTCAACAAAGGAATTTGGTTCGTCGGGGTAACATACATTTGGCAATGTTTTTATGTACTCCTAGTTAACGCTCCACCACTAGCTTACAACAAGGAAGAAAAATTAGGTGGTGCATGCAGAAAGTTAACTCATCACATAACATGAAAATTTGACCCAGAACAAGAGAAGGAACAAAGACGAGTGCTACTAACATCAGACGTGGCAAGCTGATATGAAGCACTTGTGTTCTCAAATATGTTAGCCCCGAACACTGCTGCATAAATCTACCAAAGTGTATGGTGCTTAACTACAATTGACGTGAACTGGTCAAGGCAGCTGCATCATAGGAGTGCATCTGTAATTTTTATAAAATTCTATAGTTAGCATGCAATGGACATTGTGCCTCAGTAGTGTCTATTTCCACAGCAGTGTTGAGACTTGGTGTGGCTATGTGGTAAAATACCTGATTGCCACGCAAAATGTTTGGTTTCCATTCCTGCTGGGGCGCTGATATATATTCATTACATTTATAAGGTCAACACTGACTTTTTTCTTGAAGTTGTCGTGTTAAAATTACCAATATTATTTCTTGCCATTCTTGAGTAGACAAACTGTCAATGACCTGGTGCACATAGCCGCATACCTGCCAGATGTGTGCCACTCATCTGGAAGAAAGGGTTTGACAACATACGCAAAGGGATTGCGGCATTATTCATGACTTGACGGGCAATCGTATTCGTCAAACCTTCTTACCCTCCCAAACCAATTTGGTTTACCCAAAGCTAAGGGTGTGATCACGAGAGTGACTAGACCTAGGCGGCTAGATAGATAGACCATTGAAGTCAATTTCTCCTTCTTAGTCAATTGAACACTGCACGGTGGAAAATTTGTTATGAGCGTGATGCAGCTAAACACTCAATTTCTCATTTTCTTCAATGAAGTTATTTTTTTCAGCATTGTATGAGCAGGCCAAGTTATATGTGCAGACTCCTACCTTAGAACCACCAAAGCATCTTGTGAAAATAGTCCACTTGTCTGCATCCACTGTTGCTCACGATCCCATCTCCCCCTCCCCGCCTACACATTTTAGATACCAGACATACAACTGGCAGATGACTATTTTTTCAGCAGCAGCTTGCTATAACAACAGCGCTAAGAAAAAAGACATACACTCCAGTGTTTTCAGTTTTACAACTTAAAGTGACATACTACAGAAGAATGCCCACCGTCTTAGTGCTGCATGCTCAGTTCATTTCTACTTCTCACAATGCTTTTCTTGAGCATACTGAATATATGAAATTAATGTATAATAACGATTCACTTCTGAAAGCTGTGTTGTCGCATGCATTGACCTACAAGTGAAGGATGTGCTTTAATTTCATTGTGCTTTACACACCTGCAGATAGCAGCAAAAGGTGCATTGTCATTCACTGAAAGGTTGATGCATCTTTTCTCAAATAGATTTATCATTGTCATCTCCTTGATGAGTTCCCAGTGCACCTGAATAGCACTGGGCTTGGTGAACCACAACCATGTATAGCTGTTTCCAATCCTACATTTCCTTGACAGCTTGAAAAACTAAAAGCAAGACCATAATTTGTGCTCAACTCATTACCATATTGCTTTGCCGCTTCACTCTTTTAGTTTATTAAATACAAAGCATTTCTTAGCGAACTTCGGTGACTTTGACCGTGTCCATCTATTTAGCCGCCTAGGACTCTTAGCTCTCTTACGCGTTCCGATAATTGTATCAATACCGAAATTGGTATGGTGCAACATGACTGTATGATGAGCATAAGTGACTAGTCGTAACATGAAAGTCATTACATGTATGTCATGAATGTCTTGACTTACATTCCATGGTCTTGCTGCCCTTGAGCTGGTTTCGTTCACATTACATATTGAAAAACTAGTACGGTATGACATGACTACATGGCGAACGTAAGCGACTGACCCTAACGAAGAAATCATGACATGCATGTCATGTAAACCACGACCACATGCTACGCTCATTGTGCTCTTTGGTTGCTTTGCTAGCTTAATATACACCACATTTGGTGTTACGAGACATCAATAGATGATGAAGGTATACGACTGGTGCAAACATAATAAACATGACATCATACCGTACTCATGATGCAATTGTGGCCGTTTCGCTAGCTTCACATATAACAAATTTGGTAATTATGTGTTGTGAATGAACAATGAAGGTAAATGACATGTCCAATGAAGTGCAAACATGCTAATCATGATATGCATGTCATGTAAAACACCTCTTTATGCTATGCTCATAGCGCGCTCGCGGCCGTTTCGCTAGCTCCACATATACCAAATTTGGTATCACAGGACGTGAATAGACGATGAAGGTAAATGACATGTCCAAACATAAAAATCGTGACATGGAAGTCTTGTTTGATATAATTTACGTCCACTTTGTAACGTTTCTCTGAGTTTAAGCAACATATCAACCTTCCTCATTCGTGCTTCGCACATCATCCATTCCCACTGTACGTGGGATCTGCCAATTTGTTTACATTAACAGACTCATTGGCCTATTTCTCATTTTATGCATTCACACTTTAACGTCTTAGACCCTCTGTGCATTATCTGGAATTGCACATGTGTGCCTGGAAGCCACATACAATGTTGGTATTAATAGGCCTGGCCTACCTTCGATGCGTCTTTATCCACTATTTCTTTACTATGCTTCCAAATTACAGATGCACATTCACTTTTTTGCCTTCCTGCTAAATGTGCTCGTATAAAAAATAACTTTTGTATTTCATTCACAGTATGTACTAAATATGTTTGTATCCTCCATTCTATACTTGTCAGCTTTATAATAGCATGTGACAGTATTGTGTGCCCTACAATAAAGTGAAATTCATACCCTGGTTTCCTCTATGGCTTCATTGATGCCAGGGATGCATGCATAGTCCCTGTGCAGCTCTAGCCATGCAGTACGAAAAGTCACACATAGAAACTCTTCTCCAAGGCAGGAGTGAGTAGAGATTAAGTGACAAATCGCTAATGCGGTTTTTAAGGTAGGGCCACCTCGCTGAACCTCTATTCTCATCCAGCCTCTGTCACTTTTGAACTACTATTAAGTTCTTACTAACTCGAGAAAGCAGAGTTATGTGTTTGTGTCAGCACGGAAGCATATAAAAGCAGCAGAGACCAAGGTGATAAGCAATATTGCACCTCCACCATCCTCAATATAATTATTTCCCTTTGTGACTGATTTCTACAGTCATTATTTAGCATGTGGCTATGTCAGGCAATCTCATAATGAAAAATAGTGCCAAAATGTTTCTATGTCATGTTGGGGTTGTTTTCTGGGGCACAGTAATTTCGCTCGTGTATAGGCCGCATTCGCATTGGACGGGATTAAGTTGTGTATTGCTTGATGGGGAAAAAGCTGATTAGCGCCATAAAGGAAAGGTTGGTGAAAATGACAGAAACAACATGTGTGTCTTTTGCCTTCTCTGAATTTCATCTACAGCGCTGTTTGATACCCTCCTAAGAAAACCATATTCAGTAGTACGCCTGCAGTGTGGGCTGCCATGCACAGTTTGAACAAGTGTTCCAAATACTCTGGAGGAGTCATTCATTTAACAGTACGGGAGTAGAGGCACCACGTCTAACATGTATGGGTTACATCATTGAAAAAGAAAATGAGTATACTACACTTGCGAGAATGTTGAAAGAATGTCAGCAGTACTAAAGTTGGAGAGAAAGGAGAAAGGTTTCCAGTGCTATATATATATTGGTGAGAAACTTTAAAAACATTTTTCTGAGAGAAACAGATTCTCGGAACTGCAGGGCTTAGGCACCTTTTAATTTGTACTGCGGATGATCTGAAAGTATGGTACGTCACATATCCCGGTTCACATATTGTGCATGCACATCTGCACTTTACAGCAAAAGTTGTTGCAAAATGAATTCAGCCAACAAAGTTTTCTGTAAATATTTGTTGCAGCTACAGACACACGGCTCGCCGCGGGTTTTCTCTTAGAACCTTGTGTAGATTCCTAGTGCAAGAGAAACAAGTTGTGCAAAGTAATTAACGGTGTTTACGTTAACGCATAAACGAAGTCTGAATAACTATAGCTTCAAGGCGTACATGCGCTAATTCGCTCCAAAATATATTATGAATTGCTGTAGAGCCCACGTGTAAGCCATAACTGTAATTTATAACAACCGAGTTCATTGTATAATTTTTATTTTTGCTTTTGCTGCAAGTGCTGAGCACGTTCATTTTTAGGCCTTCGACCGTCATGGCCGTTCCAGAATCTTTGAAAAACATCTACAAAATTGTTTTAGACTATTTGCACCCACGGCAAGAGTAGTCTAAACGCGAGCCTCCGTGATAACTACGCGTATTCCAAGGGGTCCCAATCAATCAACTTGGTGCATGGAGTGGGGCTGTCGCCACTTATTAAACATCGTGACTGGACGTGTTGGCAGGATAGTTTTTATCATACTTATATGCGCAATAGCTCGAGGTAACCACATCACATCACCACTAATTTGGTCTCTCAAGATAACGCTGACTCTGATATACAGGCTGGAGTCAAAATTACGCTTATTTCACCCAAGGTGAAAACGGTTGAAACGAAAGTATGTGCGTTACTTAGCCCTAAATTGTCCTGTTTCAATTCAGACGGAGTGCTGTACAACTATACCCGTATAAAATCGCATGAAAATATCACTTTGATGCACACGAGGTGATAATTCTTAATCGCATGTTTGTCAAGAGCCAGATCACAAAGGTCCGACAACGATATATTGTCATATGTACCCCTTCGTTCAATGCTCATGCATGCAGCTGGTTAAGAATTTCGCATCAGCCGCAATCTAACCCGTGATTTCTTGAGCTCTCTTCACCAACATGCTTAATTTCCAAGATCTAAAATGAAAGATATTCGCCTAAGTTGTTTTAAACTGAGTGCTAGCATGCACTCGTTCATATTTGCATCGACTTTTACGCGACCTGATCAAGCAGCGCATCATTTTACATGCAGAATTAGCGTGAAAATCATCTTCTATTCAGGAATTCACGTGCCACAATGTTTCACAATAAAATTTTAATGCACGTGTGCTGGCACAGATTCACATGATTATTCGTCATTGTGTATAACTTTTGTTCACTAGTGCAGTGGTGTATGTACTTATTATTTCATTATTGCGTATATATGAGCCATATCATTTTAACATATGTGTGTATCAGTTTGATTTATCAGAGTGTTTTTTTATTTTCACATAGACTTATCAAGTCTTTTTGTTTTGTTTTTTTGCATATATATGTGCGCTTTTTTTTCTGTACATAAATGTTACCCATTATGCTCTAATTAGTTTTTAATAATGTTGTCTACTTACTGTCTAGCCGACCAATAAGCACTGCTCACTTATAGGCGTTCATAGAAATTAATAAAACGGCAGTCATTATTTAAGCGCTGGGTGTAGTATAAAGGTGCACGCAACGCATGCAAAATATCTCTGAATTCAAATTCAAGATAAACTTCCCTTATCGAAGTAGAAAACGGGGTGGAGCTACAGATACTGTCGCAATCATCGAATACAACCGTGGTCTTTAAACACATAGATATATATACACATGAGGAAATGACGATCGTATCTGTGCCTAAAAACAACGTAGCATTTGTTTGGCTTCCATGCAGGACAAAAATGTCACATGGTGAAGCGTATTTGCTTAGCAGTAGAGCATGTTCCCTGTGAGCATATCGAGAGCGGCACTCCCTGATGTATACAACTTGTAAGAGCTTCTTGCGCCAGCTCCCACTAAGTTTGGACAGCGCGATTGAATGCGGACAGAAGAGAACACGCACATACACCCTCACCAAGTAAACATCCTTGGTGCACGATCATTGATCGAAGGTGTGCCTGTCAAAAATCTAGCAAAGCTATTGCACATCTTGGTTTGCTCATGGCAAGCAGAATAATACGAATTAACACCTCTTGCGTATCAAATTAGTATCTCCATGCGCTTTTATGGCGTGAATACACACACAAATGCACGTATTGTAACATGACAATTCAGGGCTAAGTAACGCACATGTTTTCGTTTCCACCGCTTTCAACTCTGGTCACAACGGCACAAGTTCTACTCGAACGAGTAGATCATAGTCAACATTATCACTAGAGACCAGATTTGTGACAACATGACGTGGTTATCTCAAACTATCACGCATACAAGTATGATAAACAAAGTAGCTAGCCTTCGAACGCACTGCAGCTCACGCGCTTTGCGTCTAGTAGGTAGTTCGATGTACTACATCATTCGTCAGTCATTCAGAACCGCTTCTCGTCTGACAATCTAAGTCGTGCAGTACTATTGTCACGAGTGTTTATGACGGCGTGACGTTCGGCCATCAGCTGTTTATAGAAGAAACTCTTAAATCGAGTTGACTTGTGCCCGGAAAACCAAGTTCACTCGATCATGCTTACACTCGCAGTAGTTCACGGCCACCAATAATTTAACCGTCGGTGGAACGAGCGTTATCGCGGAGGCCCGCGTTGGGAGCACAGTAATAAAAACTGTCTTAGTAACCTTTAGTACGTGTCATACACTCAAATAGTCTAAAACAATTTAGAAGTTTCTCAAACATTCTGGCGCGGCCTGCACCGGTCAATTTTTCATGGGACCAACATGATCATATAAAAAAAGAAATGAGCCAGTGTGGAATATCACCGCTATGCTGTATACAACCAAATCTCTTTCAATGACTCTCTCACAACTTTTATACACCCGCCGAAAAAATCAACCATAAAAATTAAGTCGTACATTAAACTCGGCTGTTATAACTACTATACAGTTGTGATAGTCACGTTGGTTTCACAACATCATGCTGTTAATCATCGCCTGTACATATTCCTTGCACGACTTGTTTTATTTGCAGTACAAGTATCTCTTGCAACAATTATACATGTCCGGGTGCTTGGAGCCCTAGATGAACTAAGCAGTTTAAGTAGCTGCAATTAATACAAAAAACTTGGTTCCCTGATTCATAAACTGCAATGATTTTTTTTTGTTGTGCAGTGACGATGCACATGTATGTGCACAGTGCACCCTTTAAAAGATATGTGACCATATCATCTGCAGTACTACCTAAACAGTACTAACCCTGCAGTTCCTTGTAAATCTGATTCTTTCAGAAAGCTATATTCAAAGTTTTTTGCCAATTAATTACCTAGCATTTGAAAGACATTTCCTTTCTGTCCAGCGAATTGCTGGCATATGCTTTTATAACTTTTTGGCAAAAGTGGCATACTTATTACGTACCAGACGTAATTGGCTCTGAAAAAAATGACTTACACAGTTTTTGTGAAGCATTCATTTAGAATGAGCTTTGTGGCACATGTGCTTAGTGGCACATGCACAGCGAATGCAGGTGTAGTATTGAATACTTTTTAGGAGAGAATAAAAGCGCTGTCGATGAAATAAAGAAAAGGAAATGGACACACATGCTGTGTCTGTATATTTCACCCCACCTTTTCTTTATATATAGTGCTGAACAATGTAAATAAAGTCTATGCAAATGCAGCCTAATTATTGAGACACTTGATTAATGTGACCCAGCAAACATTGCCCTAACTTGACTGAGCATATTGCGGCTCTATTATGAGTCATAAGATTGCTTGGCATAGACACATAATAAAGAATGATTGGTATATGAATCATGACACAGGGAAATTTATGACAAAAAATCATGACATTGAGGATAGCATAGGTGCAACATCGCTTGTAACCTTGGTCTCAGGTTCTATCTCTTTCCCTGTTGAAACAACCACATATACTCTGTTAATTCTTTGTTCAAAATAGCCCAATTGGTGATTAGTTACCAAATCCCTGCTGGTTCCTGGGACGTACTTATACGGTATAGAAGAAATGTTTTTCTTTACTGTTCTTCATAGATGGCCACAGCAGTACAGGGACAATGCATACATCCCTGGCATCAACAAAGCCATAGAGGAAATCAGGGTATGAATATCACTTTATATTAAATGCACTAGATTGTGATATCCTATTACATATAAATGCTAGGTCTTTGGAATCCTTTGTCCTTTCTTCTTCAGATTTAGAATTTCCGGCATGTTTTTAACTTCCTGCAAGTGGTATACTCATTTTCTATTTTTTTTTTGTTATGGAACCTATGCATACCAAAGTCGAGCTCCTGCTCCTATACTAGACTCTAAAATGAATAACTCCCTCATTTATTGTGTGGAGCACTTTTTTCACTATGTGCTTAGTAGCATACACTGAGGGTGTACTACTGAATACATCTATTTTAGGGGGGAATCGGGCAGCACTGTAGATAGATTACAGAGAAGGC
The DNA here is from genome assembly GCA_013436015.1 of Rhipicephalus annulatus. Lineage (NCBI taxonomy): Eukaryota > Metazoa > Arthropoda > Arachnida > Ixodida > Ixodidae > Rhipicephalus > Rhipicephalus annulatus. Next base: position 78,059 of record WOVY01010867.1, on the reverse strand, counting down.
AACAGACACAACATGGGTCTGCCATTTTCAGCTTATCTTTAATTATGGTGCTGTTTGATTTCTTTCTCATAAAAAACTGCATGGCAAAAATTCAGTCTTGGCAAATGCAACACAGTCCCATCTTTACGCAGGCTGCTGTACAAAATTTTATAGAGCAGACAGGCCTGCGAAAAAAAAGAAGAGCTTGATTGAAGCTGCAGACGCAGGTTGTTTTTGCCCCAATGTGTATCAGAAGATGCTCTGCATAGACACATAATAACGAATGACTGGAAAAATTAGTTATACCAATAGAAAATAATTATACTCCCCAGGGCATTAATGCAGTATTGTGTGTTACCTTGGAAATGATTTTTGTTTGTTTCTTCATTGATGCAACCACATAATTCTGTATAACATGAAAAAATCTCAACTAGCAATTTGTCACCTGAGTTGTAATCCCCACAGGGCTTGCTTCATCATACATTTACCATGCAGCAGGAAGTTTCTTTTTATTTGCTGCATTGCATAAAACATGGCTAGAACTGTACATGGACTGTGCTTGCATGTGTGGCATCAACAAAACAATGCAGGAAACAGAGTTATGAATATCAGTTTATTTTAAGGCACACAAGAATGTTGCATTCTACTTTGATGCTGACAGGTAAGAGATCGCGGAAACTAAGTCTTTTTATACCTACTGTGAACAAATTACAAATTCTTCGTTGTTACAAACTCTTTTAGCAAGAAGGCAAAAGCCAGTGATTAGGGCAATATGGCAGTCATATGAAATAAGACACACTAATTACAGGCTCGTTACAAGCCACTTTATGAATGTTTTCCAGGAACACATGCTGTCTTAGCCCCTTTGCCATAGCAAGCATGCAGTTCTAAACAAGGCATCCAACATGGGAGGCTTTAAATGTATGTGTGTTTTTTGGGTGCATTGAAGACCACAGAGGACAACAAATCTATCTGTGATAAAATACAGTGTACACCATAATATAAATGACAATGCATCTTGTCTTGCTCCCTGCAACAAGGTGAAACATGATAAAAATAAGGCACATCTTTCTTTTAAAGTTCAATACATGTGGTAATCAAGCTTTTAGAATTGAGATGTTGTAAGGCACTGATTTAATATATAAGCAAATAGTATGTACCGGTGCAAAGTGGCGCCAGCTATGTACCAGCGTGAAAGAATACGACGTGTGGCTCGTGCTTGCTGGGTTTCTGCCTGAACCAGCTTGTTGTGGCCAACGCTTCATCAATAATAATAACAACTGTTTGAGGCATTCTCGCTTGTTGCATTATGAGGTGTTGCAAAGAAGTGACTGTCGTGGCTGGGATCAAACTCCCGAACTTTGGGTCGGCAAGTGAGCATCTTAGCTCCTCATTCAGTGGTGGACGCAACATTAAGCAGTCGTACAACTCTGGGGTAGAAAAACTGACTGCTTCACACAATGCCTGGGTTCACTTTTGGCTTTAATTGTGATTTTTATGTTTTATGGTCTACAAATATTTTACTCACCAGCATTTTCACTGAAATGGGCGGTGGATTTTTTTTTTGATGCAAGCTCTTTAACGTTATTATGGTGAGATTTCCAATGTCTGTTTTAGCCATACTTGAGAAGGCAAAGCCTTACTGTGAGCTTATAACCTACGGGACACACCCAAATTTTATGGGTCATGGGTATGCACCAGGTGTGTATGGGAATGGGTTTCATGATTTACCTGACAGGTATTTCATGTGATTCAAGTCTTGATGCGTCAGTCATGTTTGTCATGCACTCATGCTTTTATATGCCAGTTTTGGTATGTACTAGTAAAAGAGGTGATAAAGCGAGCATCCAGACGTAGGCAGCTAGCTAGATGTATAAGTAAAAACGGTACAATAACTTTGTTATTTTATTTTGCTAAAAATGCTTTGATACTTGGATGGGGCACACACTTATCAAGACCAAATTGGAAGATCACTTGGAACATATTAAATTATTGTGCAAGTGACAACCTTTTTCATATTTTAAGAGTAGAGCAGAGCATTGGTTTGCACTGGGAGAACAGAAATAACTATCATCATGAACGGGCCCATGCTCTCTTTGGCCTCTTCTTCATCTTTGTCCTGCTATGCTTCACTCCCAGTTCACATGCACCCATACTTTTGGCATGGGATGCATTAACACTGATGGACTAGAGAATGAGTACAAAAAAAAAAAACCCGAAATGTTGGAAAAAAAAATCTCAACGAGATGGCATTCGAATCTATGTATACAATTCAAAAACAACCACTAGGCTATCCAGGCACGCTAGCAGAATTTACCATAGCTATTTACAGAATAGTGTGCAAAGGGGTTGGAAAGATAAGCGAGAGTGAGGAACAGGGAAAAAAGGTGGGGAGAGAGCAAGGTGTCACATAGAAAGAATGAAGAAGAAACAATACAAAAGTGAGAGAAAAAGGTGAGAAAAAGAAAATAAACTGTAATATAAATACAGAATAAGATAAATTGTAAAAAGAAGACAGGAATAACAGATAAAAAAGTAAGAGGAAGAAATAAACTAATAACACAAAACAATGAGGGTTCTTCAGTATCACTTTTTTGAGGCTTGGCACCACTATTGCAAATCTGCCTTAAATTTTTTTGTCCCATTGTTATCATGTGAGAACAACATTCTGCACTGGTTGCAGAATAAATCGGATGCCTGAAACACGTATCCTGCTGACCTTTCTTGAGTGACCAAGCCTGCACAAAAGACTCTGAAGCCGATACCTTTACCCTTATTAAAGTCAGTTCTCTAGTTGAGGCTGACTGATGAGGCCCTGCGGTCAATCATTAGAATCGTCTCTGCAGAAGAATTAATACGGAAATTTTTTCTTTTGTCACTGCTAAATTTCGCAAGGCATCAAGCGAGCATGTTCAGAACTATTTTGTAGTTTACAAGAAAGTTGCGTCACTTTGCTAAATGACACTCGCACTTATTTCATGCTTCTTGTCCTTGATATGGTGTCCAGGTAAATTACACAGATGTAACTGGCCTCAAGCTTGTGTTCAACAAGCACTCCGTGCAGCCAGAACATAACGGAGTAAATTTTTTTTATTTCATAACGAGCACACACATCTCAGCTAATCTGAATGTCGCTATAGTCATCTTTCTCGAAATTTTTTGAATTTAATAACAAATTTCTTTTAAAGATGTCCCATATATAAGATGCGGTAAAAAGGCCTTTTTAAATTGCATTATTTGACGTTTGTCATGCCCTCTTCAACTTCAAATTTTCGCACTGTGCTGCCTTTCAGGACTAAACTATGTGATTGTCGTCCACCAGATTAGACGAGCTTGATACCTTTGGTGTTATTAGTAGACATAGTATATTACAACTTCAAGTGGACTATTACCTATTTCAAAGCGCTGCTCTCTTCCGAGGTTGTTGTACATTACTTTCGTTTTCTGCAGATTGATTTTCAGACCTACCTTTCTGCTTTTCGTGTCCAGTTCACTAATCATGAACTGTAATTCGTCCCCTGAGGTTCTCATCAAGGCAATGTCATCAGCGAAGCTCAGATGATTTGATCATTTGAAACAGCACCGAGAAGTGTAAAGGGCAAATAACATGGGAGGTAGGAAGGCTGCAGTCAACGATAGATTACGCACTGATGTCACATAGGATGTATGATAAGTTCAGGGGAATGCACATAGATGAGGGTGGCTCCAGAAGTCTGGGTAATGATCACTAACATATCAAGCTAAGTTTTGGAAGAGCAGCGAAAGTGGGAAGGAGAAAAGATGAGCAACTACAGGAAAATTTTCATTCAGAAAGACAAATAGAAATTGCTACTAAACAAATTGAGAAAGTAATCACTGAAGATAATAAAGATGTGTGGACATACACAAATCTAATTAGACTGTTTGGGCTAAAACTTGCTAAGGCACGTGACAAGTCACCCCGGAAAAGAAGACACAAGCCCAAGAGTTGGTGGGACGAGGAAGTTAAGAGAGCCATAGCAAAACGTTAGGAAGCCTCTAGAGAACACAGACATGCTAAGCAGCGAGGCGAACCGACAGATGATGTTGAAAGAAAATGGGAAATCTTTCTAAGCTGTAGAAGGAATGCATCCCTTCTGATCAACGAAAAGATTAGAAGAAAGGGTGCTCAGTGGCTGGCAGAAGTACATAAAAAAAAACAGAAAGGCAGCTGCGAAATTTTGGAACCATCTAAACTCCCTAAGAAATGAAACAAACCTAGAGCAGAGGTTTATAACTACAGCTCAAGGTGCCAGGCTGGAAGGGGACGAAGCTATTGACTATATAAGAACAAGGGTGACGGAAAAATTTCAACAAACACCACAATAGACAGGGATGGATCAAGTGGCACAATGGCTACATTTTCACAACGAGAGAGGGAAAGGGCTGAGAAGAGGGTTCCAAGTAGTACATCAACAGGCCCAGATGGCATTCGAATTATGCTGATAAAGACATTGGGTCAGAAGTCTAAACAGACTTTGAGAGAGGCAGTGAGCAGAACAATAATCGATGGTGAAGTCCCTGATGGATGGAAACTTAGCAGGATAAGCATGATCTATAAAGGAGAGGGGGACAAAGATGACATAAACAACTACCGTCCTATAAAAGTGACATCAATAGTCTACAGGCTGGCGATGCAGATTATAAAGAAAAGACTGCAGGCGATTATAAAGAAAACACTGAATAAAGGATGAGGGGGTGCTGGGGGAACTGCAGAATGGGTTTCGGAAGCGCAAGAGGTTGGAAGACAATCTGTTCTCACTGACGCAGTGCATCGAAACAGCAAAAAAGGAACTCAGGCCCCTGTGGCTAGCATTTTTGGTTATCAAGGAAGCGTATGATAGCGTGGTTCAAGAGGACTTGTGGGCAATACTAGACACACCGGGTGTGTAAGATGGAGTCACTAATCTTTTAAAGGAAATCTATAAAAGTAACAAGGTAGTTATAAAGTGGGAAAAACAGGTATCCAAGCCCACAGAGGTGAAACGGGGACTTAGGCAGGGGTGCCCACTGTCACCCTTGTTATTCAAGATGTACCTACAAGGATTATCTCTTAAGTTATCCTTGTAGGTACATCTTGAATAACAAGGGTGACAGTGGGCACCCCTGCCTAAGTCCCCGTTTCACCTCTGTGGGCTTGGATACCTGTTTTTCCCACTTTATAACTACCTTGTTACTTTTATAGATTTCCTTTAAAAGATTAGTGACTCCATCTTACACACCCGGTGTGTCTAGTATTGCCCACAAGTCCTCTTGAACCACGCTATCATACGCTTCCTTGATAACCAAAAATGCTAGCCAAGAAGAGAGCAGAGTGGATTAGGGGACAAACGGGAGTTAAGGATATCATAGCTGCAATAAAGAAGAGGAAATGGACATGGGCCGGGCATGTAGCACGTAGACAGGATAACCGCTGGTCATTAAGGGTCACCAACTGGATTCCCAGAGAAGGGAAGCGGGTTAGGGGAGACAGAAGGTTAGGTGGGCAGATGAGATTAAGAAGTTTGCGGGTATAAATTGGCAACAGCAAGCACAGGACCGGGTTAACTGGCGGAACATGGGAGAGGCCTTTGTCCTGCAGTGGACGTAGACAGGCTGATGATGATGATGATGATGACCTACAAGGATTAGAGGCCAAATTAGAGGGAAGTGGACTTGGCTTCAACCTCCCTTTAGTCAAACAAGGAAAACTCATTGATCAGACACTACCAGCATTAACGTATGCAGACGATATAGTGCTAATGGCCGACAACAAGGAATATTTGCAGAGATTGATGAAGATCTGCGGTAATGAGGGAGATAGGTGAGATTTTAGATTCAGTAAGGAAAAATCAGCAGTCCTGATTTTCAATGACAACGAAGGTAGTGAGCTTAGAATACAGGAGGTCACGCCAGAGATAACAGATAAATACAAATATCTGGGCGTATGGATAAGCAATGGGACCGAGTACCTGAGGGAATACGAAATATAGCTGATGACTAAAGGTAACAGGAATGCAGCAGTGATGAAAAATAGGGCACTGTGGAATTACAATAGGTATGATGTTGTGAGAGGAATATGGAAAGGGGTTATGGTTCCTGGGCTGACGTTCGGCAATGAGGTCTTGTGCATGAGATCAGAAGTTCAAGCAAGATTAGAAATTAAGCAACGTGGAATAGGTAGACTTGCCTTAGGAGCTCACGGGAATACACAAAATCGGGGAATACAAGGTGATTTGGGATGAACATCATTTGATTGCAGGGAAGCTAGCAGCCAGCATGATAAAATTTTAGAAGCGATTGAGAGAAATGGGGGAGGAACGTTGGGCTTGGAAAGTTTTCAGTTACTTGTACAAGAAGAATGTTGATACAAAATGGAGGAAGCGAACCCGGAAATTGACTGGTAAATACTTAGAAAACAGCAGGTGGCCAAACCAAAAAGAACTATCGGTTAAGAAGAAAGTGAAGGAAACGGAGACTGACATGCGAAGAATTGGCATGATTAAGAAGTCCGCACTTGAGATCTATCGAACTTTTAAGCAGGAAATTACCAAAGAAAGGATCTATGATAATACTCGGGGTAGTTCTCTATTATTTGAGGCCAGGACGGGAGTATTGTGAACCAAGACATATCGGGTCAAATACGAAGGGGTAGACACTGTATGCAGTGCGTGTGGAGAGGAAGAAGAAACTTCCGAACACTTGATAATGTTCTGTAAAGGGCTTCACTCTATAGTTCATCAGGATGATGGAGCAAAGTTTTTCAAAGCACTGGGGTTTAGGGACAGGCAGGGCAAAATAGAGTATAAGCGGGTAGACTTAACTAGAAGGAGGTGATTGGTGGCTAAAGCCAAGGCTCGAGTGAAAATTAAACCCTTCACTGCAAAGTACGAATACTCAATCACACTATTTAAAGAAAAAAAAGATAAATCAAGTGGTTAGTTCACTATGTATTACGGCTAGGTGGCGCTGCCGCCGTCTGATCTAAAGGATAGAGCCACATCCATCTATCCATCCATCTGTAACGGTGCTGAAATGTAATGTCGCTCCCTGGGCCGGCACGATACGTTTTGTTAAATTGACGATTTGATAAAATAGTAAATTTAACAATTTGTTAACAACAATTTTTGTTTGTGTTTAGTTTTTTAAATGGCTACATTTAAAAAGGTTGAAAAAGCATTGTGGCAACCCATAGAGTTTCATAGAGGTGTTCTGTGGTAATAGTACAGTGTACTAGAATACTTTCCAGTGGCACGACCACGGGTACGACCGCGCCTCGCCGGCTGACGCACGGCAGCGTTTCGGAAAAGCACCTAAGGCGCGGCCACTCGTATTAGTTCGCACCATGACTCGCCGTGGCGCTGCAGTCACTGTCTGCAACGGTGGTGGAATGTAATGTCGCTCCCACGACACTGCGATGTGAGTTGAATAACCTGTTGGTATTGAAACCAACCTGCGATGTGCAACAGCTCGATAAAACCTGCTGTTTTTGTATATTGGCCTTTTTTTATGCCCAATGCTATCCAAAGGCTTCTCGCAGTTACCTATAATTTTCCCAACCCTGTGCAAGCTTAATCGATCTTATGCATGCAAATCGCATCTAGCCTTCTGCCTTTCCCAGCTATTTTTCCCATCTTTTCGTAGCCACACAATCTCTCAACTGGTCGTTTGTCTCTCCCTCACAATGCTTGACCAGCGCAGGTCTACCCTTTTTTTTCCTAATGTCAGCTGGAATGTCATTTAGCCCTGTTTGTTCTCTATCAAGCTCTGCTTTTTTAATATCTCTATCTTATGCTAAACATTTTCTGTTTCTATTTTTCGTAGTTCTTGGTCTGTTCTAGACTTTTTTTCTTTTTATTTACTATCATTAGTTTCTGCACCATATGTTAGTACTCACAGCATACAATAGTTGACCACTTTCTGCTTTAGGGACAGTTGTAAATTGCCTTATATGATTTGGGAATGTCTGCCATTAAAGCTGTAGCCCATCCATGTTTGGTGAATTTCCTTTTCATGAGTAGTGTGTCCTGTGAATATCTGACCTAAATACATGTATATATTGTAAGCATTCTAGTGTGCCGTTATGAACTCTCGCTCTCTTGTTTGGCCTCCTAACATTAGATCCCTGTCTTTTACTTATTTATCTGTATCCCTAGTTGAACACTTTTTCGGTATAGACCCTCAGTTCATTGTAGTTCAACGGCACTACTGTTGAAAAGCGAAATGTCATTCGCAAAGCGTAGGTAACGAGATACTCTTTGTTAAATGTTGTGTTTTTTATCAACATGGTAGCTCAAATAGTTCTGCTAAGCATGCTGTAAATATTGCTCAGATTTCGTCTCCTTGCCAGATCCACTTCTCGAATAAAATATTTCTGCTCTGCGACAGCTCGTCCCCCATAAAGGGACTTTTCTAGTCACCCCTCAAGACCGTAATAGAGTTCATTGTCTGTCGGTATGCTGTGGACTCTCTGTAGATGTTGGCTAGGGCATTCATGCATGCATTATGCACTAGCTGCTCTAAGACTGCTGGTATCTCTACCGAGTCGAATGCCTTTTATTAGTCTCTGCAAGCTAAGTAAATGGATGTATTCCGTTTGGCAGATTTTTCAGTTATACAGCGCATGACTATGATCCACAGTGGGACATCTGTTGATCTGTGTATAATTCTTCAAATCTTTCATCTCTTTTTTTTTCTTTATTTGTTTGGTATTGGCATTTTTACAGTTAGGTTGTACATTTGATTCGCCAGTACGTGAGGCATTGTGCAGAAAGTGTCACAAGCTTTTAAACACAAGATTTCCATCTTTGATTGTGTCAACAATTTCGCTGCTTGATTTTTCGTTGGTCATGTTTTGTAGGGCTCTATTCCATTCTCTCTAGGGTAGGGTATCCAAGCAGATTCGTTCCTGGTTAGGCGTCTGATTTTATGTTTCTTTCTAACTTTGTTTATATTGTCGCGGTTCAACGTAAGCAGTGCACCGAGACGTTGAGTCCGAGAACCGACAGCGTGTGTTTTTATGCAGGAGCCAAGAGCAGGCGAGCAAAACAAAAGCATGTCGTCTTTTTCAGTCCCTCTCTTCACGAGGCTGTTGGCGCGCACATCGCCTTCGTTCTTTGTTTCGGGCGCGGCATTTGCCTCCCCCTAAAAGAGCATCGCCCCGATGCTATAGCTGAGACAGTAATTCGCGCATGAAGTCACTTTGTAGAAGCGACGGTGCCTCGCAGAGTCACTCGCTGACGTATGGCTTAATGCGCACTACGTGCACAAGCTCAGGTTGGTGCTGGCGACGCCTTGAACAGTTTGGGCTATCCGGGACGACTTCATAGGTAACGTCACTTAGTCATCGCAGCACTCGATAAGGTCCGAAGTACCTTCTGAGCAACTTTTCGGATAGTCCCCGTCTTCGTACAGGCGTCCACACCCATACCCTGTCCCCGGTCTCGTGCGTTACAAGTGTATGACGCTGGTTATATAGCGGCCTGCGTCGTACTCTTGCTGTTGGTATATTCGCAGACGTGCGAGCTGCCTGGCTTCCTCTGCGCGTTGAGTAAACGCGTCAGAACTCGTTTCGTTGTCATCGCATTCGTGTGGCAGCATCGCGTCCAACATCGTTCTTACTTCTAGTCCGTGAACAAGGCTGAATGGGGTCATCCGTGTGGTTTCTTGTTTCGAAGTATTATATGTGAACGTTATGTAAGGTAGAATCTCGTCCCAGTTTTTGTGTTCGATGTCCACATACATTGAAAGCATGTCTTCCAGAATTTTGTTAAGTCACTCAGTCAACCCGTTGGTTTGTGGATGGTAAGCTGTCGACTTGCGATGAATAGTACCGCTGAGCACCAACACATGATCTAAAAGCGCGGCCGTGAATGCGGTTCCGCGATCTGTTATAACGATCGATGGCGCACCGTGTCTCAGCACAATGTTCTCTATGAAGAACCGGGCTACCTCCTCCGCTGTGCCTCTCTGGATGGCTTTTGTCTCGGCGTAGCGAGTAAGGTAGTCGGTCGCCACTATAACCCAGCGGTTACCAACACTAGAGGTGGCAAGTGGGCCCAAAAGGTCCATTCCGGTCTGGTCAAATGGCGTTGTCGGGATCTGGACAGGGTGTAGGAAACCGGCTCGTTTCGTTGGAGGTGACTTGCGCCGCTGGCAATCGAGGCAGATCCGAACATGATGCTTCACGGCAGCGGTGAGTCTAGGCCAGTAATATCTCCCTCGAACTCTGCTCAGTGTGCGCGTGTAGCCTAAATGTCCAGATGGTACCTCGTTGTGGCAAGCTTGCAACACCTCAGAACGAAGAGTGGTAGGGACGACAAGCAGGTAGGTGGACCCGTCTGACGAGAAGTTTATTTTGTAAAAGACATTGTTTCGCAGACAGAATGACGACAGTTCTCTTGTAAAGGCTTTGGGTGCATTCTGGCTTCGTCCTTCTAAATAATTAATCAAGCCAAGTAGCTCAGGATCGTCATGCTAGTGATCTGCGATGGTTGGACGTGTTGAGGATTCCGAGGAACGCTGTCTCTTCATCAAAAGCAGCAGCCGACTCTATTGGTGATCGAGATAGGCAGTCGGCGTCCGTGTGTCGTTTTCCCGACTTATACACCATCGTTATATCAAACTCCTGTAGTCTAAGGCTCCAGCGTGCCAATCGCCCAGAAGGATCTTTCAGATTTGTTAACCACCACAACGAATGGTGGTCACTGATAACCTTGAATGGGCGGCCGTACAGGTATGGGCGAAATTTTATACCTGCCCACACCACGGCGAGGCATTCCTTTTCAGTGGTCGAGTAATTTGCTTCTGTGCGTGACAGAGGTCTGCTTGCGTAAGCGATCACTCTTTCCTCGTCGTCCTGGCGCTGCACAAGCACAGCTCCAAGGCCAACATTGCTGGCGTCAGTATGGAGCACTGTAGGGGCTGTGTCATCAAAATGGGCAAGCACGGGGGTCGTCTGTAAACGTTGCCACAAGTCATTAAAAGCAGCTTCCTGTTCGTCGCCCCAAACAAATGCAACGTCATCTCTCGTGAGACGAGTTAAAGATGACGCAATGCGCGCAAAATCTGGAATAAACCGCCGATAATATGCACAAAGATCCAGAAAACGCCTCACTGCCTTTTTATCTCATGGTATTGGAAACTGTGCGACGGCGGCAACTTTTTTGGGGTCTGGACGAACTCCTGCGTAACTGACGACATGGCCAAGAAACTGCAGTTCCTCAAAGCAGAAGCGACATTTCTCCGGCGTGAAGCGTAAGACCTGCGGCCCGTATGGCCTGCAAGACCATTTGCAATTGTTCAAGATGTTCGTCAAACGTTGTAGAAAACACAATGACGTCAAGGTATACTAGGCAGGTTCTCCATTTAAGCCCAGAGAGACGGGTATCCACGAGATGCTGGAAAGTAGCAGGCGCGGAGTACAAGCCAAATGATAAAACCTTAAATTCGTACAGTCTGTCTGGCGTCACGAAAGCGGTTTTTTCGCGATCACTGGGGTCTACTTCAATTTTGCCAATATCTGCTCTTTAAGTCCATGAAGAGAAGTAACGTGCGTTTCGAAGCGTGTCAATCGAATCATCTATGCGGGGAAGTGGGTACACGTCCTTTTTTGTAACCTGATTTAGCTTTCGATAGTCCACACAGAAACGCAGGCTGCCGTCCTTCTTTTTCACTAGAACAACAAGTGATGCCCAGGGGCTTTTCGACGATTGAATGACATCGTCTTCAAGCATTTTTGTTACTTGCTGTTATATCGCTTCTCGTTCTTTTGAAGCCACACGGTACAGATTTCGATGGATTGGTCTTGCCGTGTCCTCTGTGATAATTCGGTGCTTGGTCAAGGACGACCGGCCAACTTTCGAGGTTGACGCAAAGCAGTCGTGGAACTCGTCTAACAGCACAAGCAGGCGTTCCCGCTGTTGCTGAGTTAAAGTAGGGCTGACGTCAAGGTTAGGTGCTAGGTCACGTGGGTCTTGTGCAGGTGTTGCTTCGAGTGCTGAAAAGCAGTCACAAACATCTGCGATCTCGTCGAAATGTGCCAACGTTGTGCCTTTTAGAAGGTGCCGTCGCTCGGAGGTGAAATTGGTCAACAGCAAGTTCGTTCGGCCATCGGTGACATTGACTATTCCTCGTGCTGCGGAAATCCCGTGTGTGAAAAGCAGCGAGGTTAGTTAGTCGGCCACTTCTTCACCGTCAAACGGTACGTCACATGCTACTGAAACGAGCATACATGATCGAGGCGGCACGACTATATTGTGGTCTTTGAGACGAAAGGATTTGTGCTCTAGTGATGTAGGAACAGTCAGACAAGCACTTTCGTAAAATGAAACCACGCGGTCCGGGATGTGTATTATTGCGCCATGCTCCCTGAGAAAGTCCATTCCTATAATTAAATCTTTGCAGCACTCTGGGAGAACAATGAGAGTCGCGACGAAAGAAGAATTTCCTATGCTGATTCTTGCTGTGCATCTTTCAGTAGGAAGCAGCAATTGACCACCCGCTGTTCTTATATGTGGTTCTGTCCATGGCGTTTTTACTTTTCTAAGATGATCAGCCAGCTTGTGACTTATTATGGAAAAATCAGCACCCGTATCGACTAAGGCCGTCACTTGCTCTCCATCAATATTTACATTGAGGTCGGCGCTCACCATTTCGTCGTTGTTAATATTCGTCGGTGTCGAGTCGTTCTGTAGCGGCAGTACTGGGGACTTTTTATCGTCTTGTGGTCGGGCTGCGACCTTACCCCGAGAGGTCGCCGCTTCTAGTTTCCTCGGTAAGGGCTGGGCGACCTTGTTCGCCAAAGGTCAGCAAAAGTACGTCGATTAGGTGGCAATTTCTGAGCAGGGGATGGATAGCGTGACCTGTGGGTGGGATTGGGATCAAACTACGTGTTTATTTGCGGCAAGCACTCTTCCTCGCGATAAATCTACTCTTCAGTGACGACAGTGATAAACAAAAATGTTCACAGGTTCATAGTGCACCTTGTGTCAAGGACGGGTAAGCTGTCAACCTCTAACTAATCTCTGGGTGAATGCGCTTTTGCACCATTAATTTCGTGGCAGTGGTGGTAATACCATTCTGTGTTAATGTACCACAATTCGAAAACGTTCTCGCTGCGCAAGTTGCTCGGTTTGTACAGCAGCCTGATAAGATTATTATGAAGGCTAATACAGATCTTGACAGTAAAAATAAGGCTTTCATTGTTTACCGTACTTCCGCCGTACGTGTTGCGTACTTCTCTTGTTGCGATACGTGTAATCATAATGTACAATTATTGTGTGTGTAATTTAAACACGTTGCTGGTTTTAGGATCACGTGTTGCTCTTCTGCTGTGCCCTATCTACAGCGGGAGCGTTTCAACCAGGTATAATCGGCTGCGCTGACATTGAGCCACGGACGAGTCAGCTGCGCAGTGCTGCATTACACATTAGGGTGATACGTCACATTTGGCCCACTTTTCGAATTGTTATGCTATTTGAATTAATGAACCACTGACAAAAATTGAATATTAGCGTCGGCGGGGGGGGGGGGGGGTGTTTTTCACCTTTGCACAGGAATGAACTCTTCATTGGTTAGCCCGCACTTATGCCTCGGCACTTGACATGCTGGTAATAAAATAAAAAGACGAAATTACTAAATATCCTAATTTCAGTGCTACAGTGTAGGAACATCATTCTTTTTGTTTCTTTCATATTTTCAGTCTTAGTATAATACGTACTAGTCTGTAGACGCAAGATGGCAGGAAATAAACAAAAGATGGCAGTAAATAAACGAAGAAGAGCAATCGTTGTTTCACTAACTCATGTCAAATGATTGCTCTTAAGAAACCAAAACAATGGTTGCATTGAAAATCTACCAATATAGAGACAAATATGAGCTACTATTAACACGGAATATACAAGGCAGTACCAATTTTATTATTTTTTAAAAAACAGAAGTGTCATGTTATGAAACCAAAAAACACAGAAGTTGTAAGGAAGACAAGCTTAAAGAGATGAAACATTTGTGAACACGGGTTGTCGCTAGGGCCATCATCTCAACATGCAGACTTCTTCAAGGCTGCAACTGCCGACTTATCTGAATTGTGTAGGGCAGATTTATCAAGATGAATGGAATGTGGGATACACTGGTGCTAACAATCAGCAAATGACCAGAAAACATTTCACATATGTTGTACCAACAAGGCGAAAATTCATCCCTTGCCTACCTTAGTGCATCTTGTATATTCTTCATACCCTCTCCTCCAACTTAAACAAAGCAGAGAAGGCCACATGCGAGAACGGGGAGATGAAAACGAGAAGTCGGCATGCTGAACTGGGTGAGTTAAAAGCCAATCCCCCGTAATGGGTTGTGACAGGGTGAAAGGGGCAATTAATCAAAAGCCCATGTGTCACACATGTCCCGTTATTAAGGAGGCGATCGCCGGGCTAATTCCAAGAGCCGAAGTATCGGCCCCCCGAACCGCACCACGAAAGCGTGGACAATTTTAGAAGTGGTCCTTTTTGGCGCGCCAGCAGACGCCGGTTGTGGCCCAAAGAACAAGTCAGAGCCGAGAGTTGATAAACAAGCAAAATTATATTCTCAATAATGGCGGATCAGAAAAACAATACACGAATATGCTCACTCCACAATAGCTGAGGACAATATGTCACCAATCAAACAACGTACTACACAGTACAATCAGCCACACTCGAAACAACGGACACAGACAACAGTACACACTACAATGCAGTCACATGCATCGAACAACCAAGACACTTAAAAACTAAAGAGATAGAAAACCTATTCAGTTCAAAGTCCTTGGAACAAAAGTCTGAATGATACTCTTCCGAGAATCACTCACTCAAAGTCCAGCGTTGTTGTCGTTCTGCTGCCCCCTGAAGTTTCTCTTCCAGGAAACCTCGCGTCTTCAAATGGCCACTCTCCAAGCTTCGAACTTCTTCGCCGGAACCACGTCGGCTTCCCACACGCAGCTGTTACCACGCGTCTTCGCTCGATAGCGGTAACACACGCTCTTGCCTGTAGCTCGAGCCTTCACCCCTCAGGTGGAAATCCTCTTCTTCTCCTGTTTTGTCGCTACGGGCAAAACCTTCGCCGACTACACGGCGGAATCCCTACGCACGCTGGCGCTAACTTCCGTCTCCTCCTGCTTTCTCGTCTCGGCCGCTCGATTAAGTACCTTCCAGCGCCACCTTCCAGAGAGTTCTCGTCATTTCGTCGGCGCGATACGCAGCGAAGGCTGGGGGGAGAGCGAGACGGTTGGAATGCCCTCCCCGGAGGATGATTCAACTTGGTATGACCACGCCCCGTTCCTTCTAGGAAAATCGCGGGCTTGCTGGGCCGCCGATGTGGGGTGAGGAGGTTCGTCTGCAAAGCCACGCTTCCGCGGGGAGAGCGCGCGCCCGGGGAGCCTTGGATGTTTGTTTTTTTTTTCTTTTGACCTCGCGGCGTTTCTCCCGCCCGTTATCGCAAGAATTTGGCGTCGCGCCCATTTTTAGCGCTCGTTCTGTGACACCATGAAACAGAAAAAGATGAGGGGCAGGAGGGAGCAAGTGTTTTGCATGGATGGGTAGAAAAGGAGAAGACATTTTGCTGAATTATCTTTGTCTCGAGAAAGCACCACCTGACAATGGGGATAATTAGCCTTAAAAATTCCTTGAAGAATGGCTTATTTTTTATAGGTTTTCGTTGTGTATGTGCCATGTCAAATTGGTTCAAGTGCCTCCTTTGAAACACTTATACTCGTTGACTGGAATGTATTAAACTTGTGAATAAGGTGCGGAAATTTTCTTTTTCGAAAAGGTGGTTACTGTATTGAAGATTTAAGATTGTTGAAGATATGTCCTGCCACTATAAATTGCTGCACCATTGCTTCCAGTCATTTGCCATGCTTGCTTGATGCCTATTTAATGAAATGTTAACAGGTTGTCCTGTTTATTCAGTAGTGTTGGGAGCTGGAGTAGTTGATGAAATATCATTTTAACATGTGACGTAGTAGCGCAACTTCGACGGGGACACAGAGGACAAGAAAAGCGAGTCGTGTTTTCTTGTACTCTGTGTCCCTGTCGAAGTTGTGCTACTACACCATGTTAAAATGTTGTCCCGTTTGTGACATGTATATTTAATAATGTGGATAATCTTTGAAGTAGTGCAGGTAAAATTAGATTTTATACTATGCATAAATCACTTTTAGCGCTTTTAATTCTAACATAATCTTGAAGGTATTTGTAGGTCTTAAATCTTAGATGACAACTAGGTATTATGTGTACAAAAAAAAAATGCGGGTTTACTTTAGCATGCACTAACATGTCGGGGAACATTTTCCGAAGCGGCTCGTTGCTAGTTAATGTTGGGTAATACTTGCAAAAGATATTATTTAAGTTTGGAAATGCATTTCGGTATTTGATTGCAAAGGCTAGCGGCTGGTTAGGCTGTGCTATGGGACATGTTCAGCTAGTGGTTACTTCCTCATTCTCAAGCTTCGTTTTGGATTTTGTTCAGAGCGTTGTGCAGGTCATTTCACCAAATGTCTCCTTTGGCTTGCTTAATTGGTGAGCATAGTGATCGTTGTCTCTACAGACGCATTCTTAAACGCTTTGCCTGTCTGATGAATATTTCTTCTTTGCCGTGTCATAGATGATGGCTTGTGTAGTCTACGTATTATAGCTGGTTATCCGTTTGCATTACGTATAGTGTAACCTTTGGTTTCTCTGTAAAAGAAAGAACTCCAAGACAGCCCCATTAAGATGCACATCACAAGAATTCACCACTGAAGATTAAATTGGGCCAAGCTTGTTAGCAGCAAGAATAACATTGTAAACCAAACCAAGATCATTTTTTTTCTTCTTTTTGTCCAGTTCGACTGGTGGTAGAGTCCGCTTCTCCTGCACATCCTTCATCCTCAAAATTTCACTTGGCTCTGCCCTGTTCATTTTTCTTTTCTGATTAGCATTGCCTGCTATATGTTTATGGTGTGGGCAAAGGATTTGTATTTTTTTCATACCTCACAATAAAGAATGTTTCAATAGATACCGTCATATCTAGGAAGTTAATTTTGCTGAAAGAGTGGTGCATGGTAAATTTATTGCTAGGGTGAAACTTCTTACAATTGCCAATTAATGCAATTGTCATAAATGCATGTCAGAAAGGAGGCTAGCAGCAGAGATGTCGAATCTATTCTTCAAAACGATTCTATTTTCAATAATATCAGTGTTACCTCAAAAAAAACTTATCCACTGAAAGATCAAAAAAGAACATTTATACCAAGAAAAATGCATGTGTTAGTCTCTGTTTATGATAGAGTTGTAAAGAACAAGTGGAATAAATGTCATGTCTTGTCACTATTGAACTCATGTGGTTGAAACTGTGGAAGGAAATTCTGGAGGGATTTATAGGCCTCTGCTGCTGTAGTCTCAAGCAGTTTGGTTCCCTTCACTGCAGCAATGCGACATGGGTGAAATCACATCGTACAAACTCCGTACTCCCAACACCAGTTTGCTGTGCAGCTTTGCACTTGATTCACAAGCTTCTTGTGTGTATTTTATAAAAGCATTACAAGGATACTGAAGAGAAACAGTGACCTTGTTTAGATCAACAAATTGCATTCTGAGTACTCTAATGCCAATGCCAAATGTTTCGCTGTCCCAAGTTCATTATTAGTGGAGAAAATTAAGGTTGAAATTTCCCTACTGAAAGTTGTGCCGAAATGTCCATGCGCGACGTCAAAAGTTTTTAAATGTATTATTCACAATTTTGCGATTGCCTCGGTGATAGTTTCTGAAACTTCGTATGCTAGGTCTATGACACCCACAGATGACAATGTACTTCATTTTTATTGATTATAAGCTATTTAGAACCCAGTAAATGCCATCAAAATTAATGGATGTCATGGTATTTGGTGAGACATTTCCTTTGTGTGGCTTCGCACTTGCCAAGCGTCGTGTCGCGGTAAGAGTGGTATTATAGTTCAATAGTATGCGAAAAATAATTTCGCTCTTTAGTGTTCTCTCAACACTCAAAGAAAAAACTAATAAGAATGATGTAGAGTTGTTGACCAGCTCATTCACCTGGCCCAAAGAGAAATGAAAGTCAGTGTAGTTGTATTGTTAGGTGTATCACATCTCAATGCGTATAATCCTAGGAAGATGGAGGATAGGAAGCGTCACACAGAGGACAATTTCTTGCAACAGACACACACTAAATGCACATTCAAACAAGCCCGTGCACTGCTTTTCTCAAAACAAGCAAAAAAAATATGCAGTCTCACAAGTCTGCAGCACTGTGGTATCTTGTGAGGCAACGTTCATACGCCCGAGCAGAGCACTATGAAAATGTCTTTAAACAATTTAACTGTTGTGCGCTATGTTAAAAAAGGTTTGCAGTCAAGATAATTGGGTCATTAGCCACTGATTGCAACAAAATAAATGACATGTCCAGTTTGTGTGGCGGTACTCTTTTACCTATATTTACTAACTGAATTGGAAGAACCGCTAAACAAAGCACATCGCCTTTTGAAGGCATCTATTGGCAAGCAAAAGAATGAATTATGGGGTTGGATAGGTGCTGATAAAAACAGAAGCAGGCATGCTTTCTTCAGCTGTAGGCTGATGGTACTGTAGCCAGTCGCCGCTGAGCGCAGTCCATATGTTCACGTTTTCCCTTTCATAAAGGACAACAGTGTATAGCCATGCTGACCATGACTGGTAACGTCGGAAGTGTGTCCTCACAAGCTCAAAGGCTACACATGGCTGAAGATTGCCCTCATTTACACAACTTGTTTGATGGACATGCGAGTTTCACCATGGTGAACTAAAACTTGAAACAGTGCAAACGTATTTGGTATGCTGTGTTTCTTCTCTTTGCATAGGGGTACAAGCTTCCAGGTTCTTAGTACTTTAAAGTGAGAGATGCACACTGGCCCAAGCACTACCTCCAACTTCATACTACTGTAAAATCCCGAGAAATCACCCTTGGTCTTCGCTTGGTCTTCGACACTAATTCAATATAGAGGTGCCTTTAAGAAAAATGCACACCTGTGTTTCTAATGAAATATTGTATTGAATACACACGCATTTACTGTTTTACAGACCCGGGGAGAATCCTTGTGTGAAATTTCAGGTGTTATGACAAGACGGGAAAGATGTTCTACAACTGTTCAGACTATTTGTGACAACACAGAATGCAGCCCCAAGGCATCACATTGTAAAAGTGTTAAAAAAATCTTGCGCATATATAAGAACTCTCAGAACTTTACTTCCAAAGAACTGCTGCTGTAGAATTCCGCAGTGGAGAACAGGTTGAAAAATAATTGCGGGAGGGGAGGGGGCGTTTGCTCTGTATTTTACAGTGCCCATCGTTATTGAAGTTGGAATGGAGACACTAGCATGTGCTTTTTTCATAGCATTGCCAGGGCCCATTGAATGTGACTACCCTTACAACCAAGGAATGCTTGCCACCAATTCAGCTGCTCTATCTGTGAGTGTTCTCTTTACACTATTTTAACTGTGCGATACTTTGCAGTAAAAACTCACACCTATTTTCATACTGTGTTTCAACCAATTTTGCTTAAATATCTGCAGTCCGAACAAAGCGGACACTTACTACAGTTTCTTATGAGAGTTTATGCTTTGAATTGCAGCCCGAGTCATGCAGTGAAGTTCATGCATGCACAGCTTACTCACCGCCATCTTTATTTAGGAGTGGAAAGGTAGGCTGCTGCTTGAATTGTACAGGAAAATAAAGGACGAGGTGGGGTAATTTGCCATGTCTGTTACAGGTAGGTGTACTTGCTGCCAAGGACCTCAAAGGAGGATAAGTGACAGTGATGGAAATGAATCTGCACTCCAGCCAAGTGCACAATGAGCTAAGTCAGGAACATTATTGAAACAAACCATAAGATAAGCATTTTAAAAACTGCTAATAAAGCATTGTCTTGGTTTCATCATCTAACATGTGGTCGTTTTCATAAGTTATTTATTTTTCCTGCATCAAAAACATCAAGCTGAGCATACTGTTGTTATTACTAGCACATATGTTTGCGGGAGCTTATTTTGTTGCAATCTTGGATAGGATATTTAGTAAGAGTGCTCAGTGGCATTAATGTTTATCTGCTCCCTCATTTGGTTTTAAGATGGACTTTTTTCTAGATTTGCACTTGTCTCTAATTGCAGCAAATTCATATTGATCCTTGAGGTGTGTAAAATAACAAGCAACTTTTTCAGGCAAGGTTACCTTATCATTTTTGGTGATATGTGGGGTCGAACATCCCAAAACCACCATATGATTATGACAGACGCCTAACTTTCCATTTTCTTGTCAGTAACTTTTATTAAACATTTCTATTTGTGCTGAAACATTATTTCTTTGACAGTATTGCTGCATGACTGCTGTACAATTATATAGAATTAGTTTGCCTAATGAAGATGAAGAAATTTTGTTGATTTGCAAAAGGTCTGTATATGGGCTAACTTGAACACATAACCAACTGTTTCAAGCATCCTCCCATGCCGTGAATGTTCCCTGGTGAACTGGTCTTCTGGTTTGAACAAATGTGAAAAAAAAAAAGGTCATGGCAATAGGGAAGGTCTGAAAAATCACACTGATAAATAATGCCATAAATTCTGTGGTGAACCACACATTCACATGAAAAAAAGTGGGAGCAGAATTTCGTAAGCACTGTACATTTATGCTGGTTTAGAGAAGAATTATTAAAATTATGTTCGATGGTTTCATGTCGCAAAACTAAAATCTGGTTATGAGATGCACTGTTTCAAGTTAAAGCTTAATTATTTGACCTCATAATCTCCCTGAGTGCATGGAACTAGGGCACTAGTACACATTACAACTATTATAATGAGACTCCTGAGGTTCGGAATCAATCATGTGATCTTGTGCAGAACTGCACGCAGCGGAAGATACAGAAGGGGGGCACTAGAGACGATTGCCCCCGACCACAAAGCCTGTCAGTATCCCCTCCCCTTCTCTTCAGTGCTTGCCGTCCACCTGTTATCACCAATTAGGAAAAATGACTGGGATTCCTTTAAGCACACATGCTATGATAGAGTTTTTAAGCTAGTAAACAAACAAAAAGTAATGACCATGCCCCTCTCTCCGGTGTTAATTCAAGCAACCTCCCTCGCCCTAAAATGATTGGCTGGATTCACCCCTGACTATACGGTACCATCTCCCTTTACCTTTGGGTCAGATTAGTGACACAGCTTCTTTATTTCTTTTAATGCACTATTTCATATTTAAATAAAGACAGCCGCATTTACACTGATGATTTTTAAAGCTACATGTGTGGACCGAAAAAGCATGTATATGCGACCGATGGTATAGCGACCTGTACAAACAAACAGAATTTCTCATATGCTCTACAGCAGAATGCTGAATAACATCACTGCCTTGAACAATAGCTTAAAAATAAACCTCTTCGTGGTGAATGGGAGAAGTGACATATTAATTTCTTTTTTGACATCTAGCATCAAATACAATGCAAAGTCAGAGTGAAATATGACAAAGACAGGCAATAATAATACGACACTTCCGGTTTGTTCAAATGTCTATAATGAAATACAGAGGCATAAAGAAGAGGATAAATATGGTGCTACTAGATATACATGCAACAAAGTGGAACCTCAATACTAATTACTTAAATTCAATTACTTCTATGACTATGGAGATTACCAGCAATGCTTTTACTGAATGATGTTACCCTTTTCACGAGATACAATAAAACAGCACATATGAAATATACAAGTTTTGTGTTTACTAAGTTGAGGCATTTGTTATTAGATCATTTGTGATGTGTTTGACAATCTGTGCAAATGCATAGCAATTTAAACATCACCTGTTAATTCAGAGCAAAAATACTCTATTCATTACAGTGAAGTTCAATATGTTATGACACCATCCTGACACCCTAAAGAAAATCTGCATAATTTGTGACAATCTTGACTTCAGAAGTATTTGAATTTCAGGACATTTAATGTTCAGGTATTAGCAGTTTGTTATAAAAGGATAGGATACGAAAGAAGCTATATAAAGAGGAAAAATAAAGCTTAGTATAACGTTGTTCGGAGGCCAGCAAAAGAGCTTAAGACCTTGAAAAACAGTTGACTTTCCTTGGTGTTAGCAAAGGGCATTAAAACTCAATTGCCAAAGACTAGCAAAGGCTTTTTTTACAAAATATCTGTACATGGTGACAGACTCCCAATAGTGCTGTGATAAAGTGCTTCCAGCTTTTATTTAACTGCAAATAACTTGCTTAAAGTGCCGCAGCTGTTGTTTCATACCTATTGACCACATATTTTAGACAAATACTATTACGCTGTGCTATAGTCAGTAGGCATGGAGTACCATTTGAGTGCTTTTTAAAAACTAATGGACCAGCTGTTGTCGATAGTCTGAGCATGTTTTCACAACCAAAAGTTTACACAGACAAATGATACAACAGAATTTATTATGCATTAAATCTGCCAAGCAGTGGTCTTTGAGTTGCAGTTGAAAATTGCAATATGGTAGTGCATGATCAAAGTGTCAAGGCCCTCCACTGCCCTGGTCATTTTATTAATGTATGAGATGTGGTCTTTTATTAAATAATTTGCATTATGAAGTGGGAAAAAGCAGCAAGACCATAACTAATATTTTTTGCCCAAAATAAATTACTGCTAGATCATGAAAAGAAGATGCACCGATTGAAATACGCCGCACTTAACTGCATTGTGGAATGTACCGTAATGTTAACATTATCGTGTGCCATAAACATATCAAACAACACCTTCACATACAATCAACACCTATACATAGCCTTCATAGAGTACGAGAAGATGTTTGACTCAGTCAAGACATCAGCAGTAATGCAGGCACTACTGAATCAGGGCATCGAAGAACGCTACATAAACATACTGGAAGAAATGTACAGTGGATGCACAGCCACCATAAAGAAAGGGGCAGAATTCCAATAAAGAAGGGTGTAAGGCAGAGAGATACAATCTCTCCAGTGCTATTCATCTCGTGCTTACAGGAGGTTTTCAGGACCCTAGCTTGGGAAGAGTTAGGAATAAGATTTAATGGAAAGTATCTTAGTAACCTGCGATTCGCTGATGGCATTGCCTTGATGAGTAACTTAGGAGATGAATTACAGAGCAGGATTACAGAACTGAACATGGAAAGCAGAAAAGTAGGTCTGAAAATGAATGTCCACAAAACTAAAGTAATGTGCTACAGTCTCGGCAGAAAACAGCACTTTCACTTTTACGATAGGTGGAGTGACACTAGAAGTTGTAAAGGAATATGTCTGCTTAGGACAGGTAGGAGTCGCAAAGCCGAACTATGAGAGTGAAGTAACTACAAGAATAAAGATGGGGTTGATCACATTCAGCAAGCATTCTCTAATCATGAATGGTAATCTGCCACTAATCCTCAAGAGGAAGGTATATAACGATTGCATCTTGCCAGTATTTACCTACAGAGCAGAAACCTGGAGGCTTACATAAAGGGTTGAGCTTAAATTGAGGATGACCCAGTGAGCGAAGGAAAGGAAAATGATAGGTGTAACTTTAAAACACAAGAAGAGAGCAGAGTGGGTCAGCGAAGAAACCATGGTTCAGGATATCAGACTTGTAATCAAGAATAAGAAATGGACATGGGCCGGGCGCATTGCACGTAGGAAGGATAACCGCTGGTCATTAAGGATAATTGACTGGATTCCCAGCGAAGGCAAACATACGAAGGGGAGACAGAAAGTTAGATGGGTCCATGAGATTAAAAAGATTGCAGGTATAACATGGCAATGAAAAGCACAAGACCGGCTGGATTGGCAGATCATGGGAGATGCCTTTGCCCTACAGTGGGCGTAGTCCGGCTGATGATGATGACATCTTCAATGTACGACGAGGTTTAGATTTAGGTGTTAAGCAAAAAGTGAGCATGCGAAAGTTGCGCTGAAGGCAAAGCACTCGCTTTTTATGCAGATCGCAATTTACAGGTGACCACTTGACACACCAATTATACAATATATGTATAATGCGGTGGCCCACTGCGGCTCATGTCAGCAGAATCCTAACAAAATTTGCCAAAAGCATGACCAATAAGCTTGTTTGCAAGACCGAGCATGTACATGATCTTCTTTGCAGACATTTTATATTTTCTAGAGACTTGCCTAAGTATGATGCACCATTTCTGCGTAATTTTGATGTAATTAGTAGACCGCTTTTTTCTTGCATTGTCATGTAAGCAGCAGCCAAAGTAGAGGCCACAAAAGTGTACAGAACTGAATGGTTTACCTTGGTATAAGCATTCACGTGTGATCACCGACAAGGGATATCGCAGTCACAGCTTTTTTTTTCTATGCTACTTGGACTACATGTGCGAGTAGTGGAAATAATGCGATATTCATACCACCGGTGTCACACGGACACTTGTGATCGCGGTTAGGGCATCTGCGCCAAACTCGATGCTGTACAGTGCAGCAGCGACTAAGTTGTTGCGCGTGATCAAAATTTCTCGAGGAAAACTGGTATTAGTCACCGCTACACGGTCCGGATCAAATAAGGTCCCTAGATGAAACAAGTTTCTAAGGTAGCGACATTCTCCCTTTTCCTCCTCGCTTATTTGCCTGAAGCGCCTCCTAGAAGGTTCAAAACTTTCATCCAAAAGCGAATGTTTGGGTTCTGTTGCTAGAGTGAATAGATGTAAATGAAACAAAATGGAACGAAATAAGACGTAGAATAAACAGTTACCTTTATGAACATAAACGGCACAACACAAGAGCAAGCGGGATGTGCGTTACTCAACCGGCAACGTTGTGCAGTTTTATACTTTACACCACTAGCCATGGCGTCTCGCGTAGTACATTTTAGTTCCACGGCCGTGGTATTTCGTCCAGTTCTAACTAGTCCACTTCTCCGATTGTGTTTTGTTCGTGTTGTGACACTGTGAACGTGCTTCTTGCTGGATCCTGTAAGTGGCCACAGGGCGTGACGTTGTGACGATTGATTACAACCGGCTTGTGCACACGCAAGAAAAAAAACTACGACCAGACTGGTACGAACACTCGTCCAGCAGCACTGCGATGACGTTTTTTTTTTAAATGTGCCCATTTGGACAATCGTGATGCCAAGTGATTCTGATGTGGTGCTGGGAACTTCCTGAAAAGTGAGAGTTCTACTGGTGAGGTGTCTCGAAGCAGCGCGTTTCGGCTCAAGCGGGAACTGGTCAAGTGTGAAATGTTTCTGAATGTGCGTTGATTACAACCTACAGCTGCTCTGTATACGTGCATATCCACACTTATTTGTACCAACTGACATGCACTAGACACGCATTAGACGCGCGCCTGGCGTTTCAATAAAAACCGACAAGTGAACTCGCTTCGCAGATCCGCGTCGACATACGTTGACGGAGTTGCACGAAAGCATTCGCGTGAAATGGTTCATAGTTGCACTTCATGGTGCGCTTCATCTCGGAAAGCACGAGGTAAGGTGAAGAGAGCGAAACCATTTTCTGTTGTTTACGGCAACGCAGCATTGCTGAAAAACGCAGATGTTGCATTGAATGAGCATGGCGAAACAATCTTGGTCGACTTTTAGCGCACACCGAAACGCTCCTCCCCTTCAGTTTATGTTCTGGCTACGATTTTGTCTTCTGGTCACGGCGAGAATCCGGCTGGAGCCATATGCGCATGCGTACTCGTTTTGAACCTTTTGCATAATAATAAATAACACCACCAGCCATTTGCAAGATCACGTGCAAGTAATGCACCAATTACAGACGCGGATGGCAGAGAAAAAGAGGAGTAATCGAGAGAGTGAGGAGGACGGCTCGAGAACAATGAGTGACGCTACCTTGTTTAGGATCAAATACAGTGCAGCGCAACCACATGCAGCAAGTACCCGTGTGACAGCGTTCAGTAAAGCGCGTCAGAGCGCACCGCGAATTCAAAACTAACGTCCATACAGAACAGTCAGCGCTCAAGCATCATCATATTCGCAAGGAATAATATCGCAATGATACAAATCGCCACACACCACCGAAATAGAGGAAGCGCTGACACACACAACACAGCCAGCGGCGCCTTTACATACCCGCACCGCTCCAGCTATCGCGGGCGCACCACTAAGAACTAAAATGCCTAGAGATGTTCGCGCAATTTGGCACCTAGGCCGTGCGCGGTCGTGAGAAAAGCACCTAGGGCGCGGCCACTCGTATCACGGAGGATAATAAGACAGTGTGGACATACAC
Organism: Rhipicephalus annulatus; assembly: GCA_013436015.1. Taxonomy (NCBI): domain Eukaryota; kingdom Metazoa; phylum Arthropoda; class Arachnida; order Ixodida; family Ixodidae; genus Rhipicephalus; species Rhipicephalus annulatus. Next base: position 51,842 of record WOVY01010867.1, on the reverse strand, counting down.
GAATCTAATTAGACTTTTTGAGCTAGAGCTCGCTAAGACGCGTGACAAGTCACCCCGGAAAAGAAGACACAAACCCAAAAGTTGGTGGGATGAGGAAGTTAAGAGAGCCATAGCAAAACGTCAGGAAGCCTCTAGGGAACACAGACATGCTAAGCAGCGGGTTGAACCAACAGATGATGTTGAAAGAAAATGGGCAACCTTTCTAAGCTGTAGAAGGGATGCATCCCTTCTGATCAATGAAAAGATTAGAAGGAAGGGAGCTCAGTGGCTGGCAGAAGTACATAAAAAAGATAGAAAGGCAGCTGCGAAATTTTGGAACCATCTAAACTCTCTAAGAAATGAGACGAGCCTAGAGCAGAGTTTTATAACTACAGCCCAAGGTGCTAGGCTAGAAGGGGATGAAGCTATTGAATATATAAGAACAAGGGTGACAGAAAATTTTCAACAAAGAAGTACTTTATGCACCACAATAGACAAGGACGAATCAAGTGGTGCAATGGCTCCATTTTCACAACAAGACTGGGAAAGGGCTGAGAAAAGGGTTCCTAGTAGTACATCAACAGGCCCAGATGGCATTCCAATTAGGCTGATAAAGACATTAGGTCCGAAGTCTCAGCAGGCTTTGAGAGAGGCAGTGAGCACAATAATAATCGATGGTGAAGTTCCCGATGGATGGATGTCACACAGGTCCCGTTAATTAGGGAGGCGATCGCCGGGCTAATTCCAAGGGCCGAAGTATCAGCCCTCCGAACCGCACCACGAAAGCGTGGACAATTTAGAAGTGGTCCTTTTTGGCGCGCCAGCGGACGCCGGCTGTGGCCCAAAGAACAAGTCAGAGCCGAGAGTTGATAAACCAACAAAATTATATTCTCAATAATGGCAGATCAGAAAAACAATACACAAATATGCTCACTCCACAATAGCTGAGTACAATATGTCCCCGATCAAACAACGTACTACACAGTACAATTAACCACACTTGAACAACGGACACAGACAACAGTACACACTACAATGCAGTCGCATGCATTGAACAACCAAGACACTTAAAGACTAACGAGATAGAAAACATATTCAGTCCAAAGTCCTTGGAACAAAAGTCTGAATGATACTCTTCCGAGAATCACTCACTCAAAGTCCAGCGTTGTTGCCGTTCCGCTGCCCCGAAGTTTCTCTTCCAGGAAACCTCGCGTCTTCAATTGGCCACTCTCCAAGCTTCAAACTTCTTCGCCGGAAACACGTCGGCTTCACACACGCAGCTGTTGCCACGCGTCTTCGCTCGATAGCGTAAACTCACGCTCTTGCCTGTAGCTCGAGCCTTCACCCCTCAGGTGGAAATCCTCTTCTTCTCCTGCTTTGTCGCTACGGACAAAACCTTCGCCGACTACCCGGCGGAATCCCTACACGCTCTGGCGCTAACTTCCGTCTTCTCCTGCTCTGTCACTACGGACAGAACCTTCGCCGACTACACGGCGGAATCCCTACGCGCTCTGGCGCTAACTTCCGTCTTCTCCTGCTCTCTCGTCTCGGCCGCTCGATTAAATACCTTCCGTGCAAGATTCCAGAAGGTTCTCGTCATTTCGTCGGCGCGATACGCAGCGAAGGCTGGGGAGAGGGCGAGACGGTTCGAATACCCTCCGCGTCAGATGACTCAACTCGGCGTGACCACGCCTCTTTCGTTCTAGAAATTTCGCGGGCTTGCTGGGCCGCCGATGTGGGGTGAGGAGGTTCGTCGGCGAAGCCACGCTTCCGAGGGGAGAGTGCGCGCCCAGGGAGCCTTGGATGTTTGTTTTCTTTTTTTTCTTTTTACCTCGCGGCGTTTCTCCCACCCGTTATCGCAAGAATTTGGCGGCGCGCCCATTTTTAGCGCTCGTTCTGTGACAATGAAAACTTAGCAGGATGAGCATGATCTATAAAGGAAAGGGGGACAAAGCTGACATAAACAACTACCGTCCTATAACAGTGACATCAGTGGTCTACAGGCTGGCGATGCAGATTATAAAGAAAAGACTGCAGGCGTGGATAGAGGATGAGGGGGTGCTGGGGGAACTGCAGAATGGGTTTCGGAAACACAGGAGGTTGGTAGACAATCTGTTCTCACTGACGCAGTGCATCGAAATAGCAGAAAAGGAACACAGGCCCCTGTGGCTAGCATTTTTGGATATCAAGGGAGCGTACGATAGCGTGGTTCAAGAGGAATTGTGGGGAATACTGGACACACTAGGCGTGGAACATGTAGTCACTAATCTTTTAAAGGGTATCTATAAAGGTAACAAGGTAGTTATAAAGTGGGAAAAACAGGTATCCAAGCCTGTAGAGGTAAAATGGGGGCTTAGGCAGGGGTGCCCCCTGTCACCCTTATTATTGATGTACCTACAAGGATTAGAGGCAAAATTAGAGGGAAGTGGACTGGGCTTCAACCTCTCTTTAGTCAAACAAGGAAAACTTATTGATCAGGCACTACCAGCATTAATGTACGCAGATGATATAGTGCTAATGGCCAACAACAAGGAAGATTTGCAGAGATTGATGAATATCTGCGGTAATGAGGGAGATAGGTTAGATATTAGATTCAGTAAGGAAAAATCAGCAGTCATGATTTTCAATGACAACGAAGGTAGTGAGCTTAGAATACAGGAGGTCACGCTAGAGATAACAGATAAATACAAATATCTGGGCGTATGGATAAGCAATGGGACCGAGTATCTGAGGGAACACGAAATATACGTGACGACTAAAGGTAACAGGAATGCAGCAGTCATGAAAAATAGGGCACTTTGGAATTACAATAGGTATGATGTTGTGAGAGGAATATGGAAAGGGGTCATGGTTCCTGGGCTGACGTTCGGCAATTCGGTCTCGTGCATGAGATCAGAAGTTCAAGCAAGATTAGAAATTAAGCAACGTGGAATAGGTAGGCTTGCTTTACACAAAATCAGGGAGTACAAGGTGATATGGGATGGACATCATTTGAGGGCAGGGAAGCTAGCAGAAAGATAAAATTTGAGAAGCGATTGAGAGAAATGGGGGAAAGCGTTGGGCTAGGAAGGTTTTCAGCTGCTTGTACATGAAGAATGTCGATACAAAATGGAGGAAGCGAACCAGGAAGTTGACTGGTAAATACTTAGAAAACAGCAGGTGGTCAAACCGAAAAGAACTATCGGTTAAGAAGAAAGTGAAGGAAACGGAGACTGACATGTGGAGAATGGGCATGATTAAGAAGTCCGCACTAGAGATATATCAAACTTTTAAGCAGGAAATTGCCAAGGAAAGGATCTATGATAATACTCGGGGTAGTTCTCTACTGTTTGAGGCCAGGACGGGAGTACTGCAAACAAAGACATATCGGGCCAAATACGAAGGGGTAGACACAGTATGCAGTGCGTGTGGAGAGGAAAAAGAAACTGCCGAACACTTGATAATGTTCTGTAAAGGGCTTCACCCTATAGTTCAGGATGATGGCGCAGAGTTTTTCAAAGCACTGGGGTTTAGGGACCGGGAGGGTAAAATAAACTTTAAGCGGGTATACTTAACTAGAAGGAAGTCATGTGATTGGTGGCTAAAGTCAAGGCACGAGTGAAAATTAAATTCTTCACTGCAAAGTACGAATCCTCAGACTCACTTTTTAAGGAAAAAAATAACTATAGTTTTTGGTTCATTAGGCATTACGGCTTGGTGGCGCTAGCCACCAAACCAATCTAAAAGGTACAGCCATATTCATCCATCCATCCATCCATCCTGCATGCAGTCACCTGCATAGGTTAGATTTTAGATTCAGTAAGGAAAAGTCAGCAGTCATAATTTTCAATGACAACGAAGGTAGTCAGCTTAGAATACAGGAGGTCACGCTAGAGATAACAGATAAATTTCATCTGGGCGTATGGATAAGCAATGGGACCGAGTACCTGAGGGAACACGAAATATACGTGACAACTTAAGGTAACAGGAATGCAGCAGTGATGAAAAATAGGGCACTGTGGAAGTACAATAGGTATTATGTGAGAGGAATATGGAAAGCGGTCATGGTTCCTGGGCTGACGTTCGGCAATGCGGTCTTGTGCATGAGATAAGTTCAAGCAAGATTAGAAATTAAGCAACGTGGAATAGGTAGGCTTGCTTTAGGAGCTCACGGTAATACACCAAATGAGGGAGTACAAGGTGATATGGGATGGACATCATTTGAGGGCAGGGAAGCTAGCAGCAAGATAAAATTTGAGAAGCGATTGAGAGAATGGGGGAGGAGCGTTGGGCTAGGAAGGTTTTCAGCTACTTGTACATGAAGAATGTGGATACAAAATGAAGGAAGCGAACCAGGAAATTGACTGGTAAATACTTAGAGAACAGCAGGTGGCCAAACCAAAAAGAACTTTCGGTTAAGAAGAAAGTGTAGGAAACGGAGACTGACATGTGGAGAATGGGCCTGATTAAGAAGTCCGCACTTGAAATCTATCGAACTTTTAGGCAGGAAATTGCCAAGGAAAGGATCTATGATAATACTCGGGGTAGTTCTCGACTGTTTGAGGCCAGGACGGGAGTACTGCGAACCAAGACATATCGGGCCAAATACGAAGGAGTATAGACAGTATGCAGTGCGTGTGGAGAGGAAGAAGAAACTGCCGAACACTTGATAATGTTCTGTAAAGGGCTTCACCCTATAGTTCAGGATGATGGCGCAGAGTATTTCAAAGCACAGGGGTTTAGAGACCGGGAGGGCAAAATAGACTTTAAGCGGGTAGACTCAACTAGAAGGAAGTTATCTGATTGGTGGCTAAAGTCAAAGCACGAGTGAAAATTAAACCCTTCACTGCAAAGTACGAATCCTCAAACTCACTTTTTAAAGAAAAAAATAAATCTAATTTTTGGTTCATTAAGTATTACGGCTTTGTGGCGCTAGCCACCGCCCGATCTAAAGGGTACAGCCATATTTATCCATCCATCCATCCATGGAACGGTGCTGGAATGTAAAGTCGCGTCGCGGGACGCGAACCTTTCCGAAGCAAAAACGCTTGGTTCACCCAATAGCCGCCTAAAACCGGCTTGACTTGGCTTAAAAAGTATGAATAGACGGCGTTAGAATCGCCGTGTTAGAATACTTTCTTTCAGGCGATTTTGGCGTCCTTTATTCTGTGGTTCAGGTAGAGTTTCTCACTAGCTTGTGACACACAGTCTGTGGCAGGTTCATCGTATTCTAGTCGTGATGTTTTTTTTTGGTCCGATGTTGGTGTTGGATTGGACTGTAATCTGTTTGAAATGGCGAGAACCGCCTCTGCGCGTGGGGACGTGGTCGCTTTCTGTTGTTAGAAAGTAATTCATACGCAAGCCGCTGCCGCTTTTGTTAATTCCTGTGATGTCGCCATGTTCAGGAGCTTCTCGTCCGTGCTTATCGAATAGTTAACGGCATTCGCCCGAAGTGTTTGCCACCAAATATCCAAGCAATGATAACGAGCATAAAATAAAGGCCGCGTGGAATGCGATTTGTGAATGTTGGTCTGACTCATGTACTACTACGCGGATGAATGGTAGGTGCATGCGTGTTGCTTGAGGACCGATCAAACAGCTGGTGTCACTTGGGAGGAAGTATATACTTGTGCCAACTCTTTCGTTGAAGCTTGTTCTTGCGTAAGTGCGCGGAGTAGGTACGGAATGCACAAGTTGGAATTAAAGAACGTTCTTGTCCGAGTGGCTTTATTAAGCGGTCGCAGAGGATGGCAATTTGTTTGCTTAGCAGTGTATCAGATTGCAGCTTATCAGTGTGACGTAAGGTCACACTTAATCTGTCCTCCTTTTGTTTCCTTTCCCTCTTTCATATCGTTTGCTTTAAAAGGGCTCTAAATATACCGCCAGTGGCTTTTTTGGGTGGCGCAGCTCTAGCCAACATGACAGCCTGTTTCTTTTAGAGACACAATGCATGGTGTGAGAAGTGCCAAAGCCTCGTCAAAATGGAAAACGTCAAGCATCCAGAACAGCTGCGATTGGCAGGCAACGTACGAAGAAATTGGCAGATGTTCAAGCAAAAACTGGAACTTTTCTTCGCGGCGACGCCCACTAAACCACCCAGGACGGAAGCCTCCAAGATAGCAATCTTGCTCAGCATCGCCGGTGAGGAAGCCCTCGACATCTACAACAACTTCTCGTTCGCAGAAGGTGAGAGCAATGAAGATTACCAAACAGTGTTGCGGAAGTTCGAGAAGTACTGTGTCGACGAGGGGAACGAGGTTTACGAGAGGCATGTTTTTCGCCTTCGCATGCAGAACGAAGGAGAGCCGTTTGAGCATATTTGCGAGAGCTTAAAAAACAGGCGAAGCTATGCAGTTTCGGCACGCTAGAAGAATCCATGATACGAGATCAAGTTGTTTTTGACACAAAGAACCCGAAGATAAGGGAAAGGATGCTGCGAGAAAAGGGCTTAAACTTACAGAAGGCTGAGCAGATTTGTAAAACAGCCAAGGTTTCAGCACGACAAACTGCTGCTTAGTCGAGTCAAACGTTGCAAGTAGACTACGCTCACAGGGCAGAGCACAACAAGATAAGATTTCAGTGCCGACAGTGCAACAAGGAACACGCGCAAAGGCAATGTCCAGCATATGGAAAGACATGCTTTGCTTGCAATAAGCCGAACCATTTTGCTATATGCTGCAAGCGTCGACCGAGCCGACACATAGACCAAGCACAAGAAGTTGAGGCAGAGGACGGATTTGACATTTTGGACATCGGTGTCTACGGTGTCAGCCTCGGGGAAAGTGCAAACTTTACGGTGAGCAGAAAGCTAGGCGGACAGGAAATCAGATTCAAAGTGGACACAGGTTCACAAGCCAACATAATTCCGTGGTCTCTTTTCCGTCGTTTCAAGGCAGCAGCGGACCTGCAGAAAAGTAGTGCAGTTTTGAAGGCTTACAACGGCAGCGCCGTCAAGCAAGTCGGATATGGCAGGGCATTGTTGCTACTAAACGACGCGACGCATGCTGTGACCTTCTTCGTAGTCAAAAAAGGTCGTCAGGCCATATAAGGGCTGCACGCATGTAAGCAATTTGGGCTTGTCAAAAAATCTGTGGATTCGGTAAGGTGGAGAGAGCCGGAACCCTAGAAGGCCTTTCCAGACTTATTTCAGGGTACGGGCTGTGTCGGAAGGCGATACCGGATGGTCCTGCGGGAGGGTGCTGTTCCAGTCGTGCACCCTGCCCGACGGGTACCCTTGGCCCTGAGAGAGCCTCTTCGACAAGAACTGGAACGCATGGAAACTGCCTCCATTATCAAGAAAGTGGACGAACCGACAGAATGGGTGAGCCCTCTGGTTATTACGCGTAAGAAAGATGGGGCCCTTCGTGTATGCATGGATCCGAGGGAAATAAATAAGAACATAAAGCGTGAGCACTATCCTATGCCAACAAGGGAAGAGATCGAGGCAGAGCTGTCAGGTGCAACATTTTTTTCGCGCCTAGACGCCAAGGCAGGTTTCCATCAAATTCCATTGGACGCAGCTACATCACGAGTATGCACTTTTGCGACGCCGTTCGGGCGTTACCGCTTCTTGTGACTTCCGTTCGGAATTTCGTCAGCAAGCGAAGTTTTCCAGGAAACGCTAACAGAAATATTTGAAGGAGTGGCAGGTGTACGCATATACATAGACATTTTAGTGTGGGGCGTCAGCAAGGATCAGCATAACGAACGCCTGCAGGCCGTGCTGAAGCGGGCACAAAAAGCGGGCCTGACTTTTAACCTGCGGAAATGCGTTTTTGGCGTGAAAGAAATTGAGTTCCTGAGTGACGTAATAAGTGAGCAGGGAATAAGTCCAAGTCGCAACCTGGTTGAAAGCGTCCGTTCATTGCCGACACCTACAGATAGGCGCACCGTGCGCAGAATTATGGGCGTGGTCAACTATTTTCGCAAATATGTGCCGTCGTTGAGTGATAAGATAATCTTGTTGCGCGGCCTTGTGAAAGAAAACGTCACGTTTGAATGGACCACAGCGCATCAGCAGGAATGGGAAGCAGTGTGCAATGCGTTAACAAACCCACCGTTACTCGCGCTCTTTGACTAGAAGGACACTAAGATCACTGCGGACGCTTCGGGGACCGGTTTAGGCGCGGCCCTGCTGCAGAAACATGGCATTGACTGGTGCCCAGTGACGTATGCACCAAGAAAATTAACCGATTGCGAGACCCTTTACTCGCAAGTTGAAAAGGAAACGCTCGGTATAGTGTTTGCATGCGAGAAATTTCATCATCTTGTTTATGGTCGAAAGGTATGGATCGAAACTGACCATAGGCCTCTGTTTGCCATTTCTCAAAAGGGCATTGGAGACATGCCACCACGATTACAGCGTTTTTTCATCAGACATTTACAATATGATTATACTTTGCAGTTCGTGCCTGGCAAGGAGCTGGTTCTGGCGGATATGCTGTTGCGTGCACCTATGCCATCACAGTCATCGAGTGCCTTCACAGACATCGACATCCATGCGACAGAGGTCGTCTCCGGCATCGTAAGCACGCCCATGAAAGTACGTCTGGAAAAGGAAACAAGGAACGACCCGTATTTGAGCGAGGTGAGAGAACGAATCTCACGGGGTGACGCCGTCGAAGGTGAAATCAAGCCCTTTGCCAGAGAACTGTCAGTAGTAGAAGGTACACTACTGAAGGGATGCAAAGTGGTCATACCAAAAGCCATGAGAGCAGAAACTCTTCGACGAATTCACGATGGACACCTCGGACTAAATAAATGCAAGGCGAGAGCACGCAGGTTGGTATTGTGGCCTGGACTCAGCAGTGCCATTGACTCCTTCATTCGGGGGTGCAATACTTGCCAGAGGTATGCATACAAGCAGCCGAGTGAGCCCCCTTTCATGCAGCCAACCCCGGACAGGCCATGGCACCGAGTGGGAATAGACATTTTTCAGTTCGGGGGAGCCTCCTATGTCATTGTATACGATGCCCACTCCAATTTCCCTGACGTAGAGAAGCTAAGAAGTACAACGGCCAAAGAAGTCATAGATAAAATATCGGCCATCTTCTCACGGTACGGCATCCCGGTTCATGTATGTACTGACAATGGGCCCCAGTTTGCATCGCAAGAGTTCCGAGAGTTCACGCAAAGATATGACTTTAAGCACATCACATCGAGTCCAGAATTCCCTCGGTCAAATGGACTGGCAGAAAAGGGGGTTCAGATTGTTAAGCGCATCCTAAAGAAGACCAGTGACTCCAACAGTGACTTTTGGTTGGGGCTTTTAGCCTATTGGTCATCCCCACTAGAAGATGGTCGCTCTCCGGGTGAACTACTGCAAGGCCGGCACCTTCGCACGACCCTTACCTTGCAGCTATCTACAGTTTCTTGCAGCTATCCACAGCAACATTTCTTTGTCTGTGTGATCAGTTGGACGCACGTTATTTGGCGTGCCTTTGATAACACAAAACGTTTCTTTTTTTTTCGTTTACTGAATGGTCCGGAAAAAATCGGGGACATCTGTCCCGACTGGCACAGCGCGGGCAAAATCTTGGACAGTCCAGCAAAATTCGGGATGGCTGGTAACACTAGTTTAGGCAAGTGTATAAAAATGATAACAAAATAGAATAAAATAGAAATTTCATTGCTGGGAGCATTGTCGAGCTTAAATTGCTAACACCTAGAGGTCTTTTTAAAAGTTAATATTGCCGCGATACAGCAGTGTTATGGGGTGAAGTGCTTACATTGTATTGCAGTAAAGCATACATAACGCGCACGCACGCGCGCGTATGTGTGTAAACTGGAAGCGTAGCACTGCTATTAGGCCTAATGTGATGCACCGTGCTTTGTCTCTTACTGGTCATGCGACAGAAGGCATCAGCACCAACTTCAACCTTTGTAAAGAGTCCATATGTTCCCCCCATAATTATTTTTTTAATTGTGGCAAGTGATTCACACTGCAGTAAACTTCGAGTATATTGCATAAATAATTTAAAATTGTTGCATGTCCCCCAATAAAAAGTAAAAGCTACCTGTGACACACTCCTTTGTCCTCCAGATTTTGTGCCATCAGATATGTACTCTAAAATGAAAACGATCATTATTATTGAAAGATATACTCAGGCTAGGTATTGGAGGTGATTGTGCATATTTCGCAAATTTCCTTTTAAAAGCTTGCATGGTTCACTTTATCGGGTTTTTTTTAGTTATCAAGAAACATAGCTCCCCAAGAATGGTATAAAGTTAAACACACAGTTTGTCATGGGGCAAGTTGAGCTTAGCAAGAAATTGATTTATGAAAACCATTCTGGCGCATAACTAAGAGCAAGATGGTTTCAGAAAACATGTTGACCTAGCTGAGATGATGGCACGTGTTCAAGCATCTTACAAAGGCTGCTTGTATTGGCTGTAATTTGACTAATGCCTGTAATCAGGTGTGGAAATACATCGCATCCCTGATCACCAAGTTTTTAAAAAATGGGTTTTAAGGGGATGCTAAAATTTTTTTTGAAGAGGTGAGTAGCAGAGAGCATTACTTTATTAAAGTCTTCTATTTTATTAGGTTAGCACCGAGGCTTGCAGGTATGTTAAATGAACATGGTCACTTGAGTAACACCTCAAAGGTCAATAACTTTTGGGTTGACAGCAAGGTATGCATGAGATAGGATTATGAAAATTACAGAAATAGAAGTAATGAAGTTGTCGAGAAGACTTTGTTAACAGTACATTTACAGGCTTCATGCAGAATTTGCTTTCTAGCAGGGTGAATTTACTTTTGCTGATGCTTCTAATGGCATCATTGCACTTCATAAGCACTGGTTTTATGCATTGCACGTGACGATCTTGTTTTTTCAAGGTTCATGCACTCATTAAAAAGTGTAGCATGAAGAAACTTACATGCTGTCGTAAGGCTTAATCAGGCTCACCATAGAGGTATTGGTGACATTTTAGTGAGTTATATGTGGGAGGTCTGTGTACATAACATCATAGTAATCTTGCAATGCAATAGCTTTGTTTGTGTAACGATTGAAGCTTCTTTTCCTGTTAAAAATTTCTGCCAAGTAAACAAGTTCCAATAGCAGGATTGGCCCTTGGCTAAAGCAGGTGGTAAGAGTGAGCTTATTCACAAGCCCTTGCTACCCACTGAAGGAATTAGTACCTATAGGGTGAAAATTCCAGTGCACCAAGAAGGACAAGGGAGGACGGTGCAGGTTAACATTTCAGGAGGGTATCTTCCGGACATCATCCTTCTCTAGCCACAAGCTTGTATGACCAATGTTTAGCAGACTCCTGCTAACATAAACTAGGTATAAATGTTATTTCTCTATTGCAAGATGATACACCCTATACCTTTTGAGAGTCTCCTCACCACAAGCCCTTACATTAGCCTAAAATTTTTTTTCTACAGTGCCCTTTTTTGTCCTAAACAGTTGTCTCAAGCAACAATATACACCTTGTGATTGTCTAGCTGGTGACCACAGACACTGCTCCAGTCATCACGATGTATACTCCACTCAAAATGTAAGACACTGCAAAATCATAGTCCGGTGTGCGTGCATAGGACCTAGAACATGTAAGCAGTGACCACTTCTCTTGTGTTCTCTGCACTGGCGCATGCTTGTCGCACACCTGTTCAAGATTGTGACAGTGAAATTAGTTCTAGCAATGCTGTCTCAGAGGTAAGACTGTGTACACCCTTAGGAACACCATGGTGGAGCGAGCAGAGGTTCATATCAAATGTAGTAATAAACTGGCAACACCATGGTAATATAAGCACACTTGCATTAATTTATTACACTAATTTATTGAGGCACACATCGCACAGCTAAGCCTAGCTGTGATCTCTTTTCGTTATTGTCTACATAGTTTTCCTATTGGTCACAGCACAGTAAGAAAAATTTCTTTGTGGGAGCACCATATTTTAAGCTTGCATGACTCCAATGAAGCACTGTGCAAACAGATATTGAATATGTCAATACTTCGTGTCCTTTAAATGGTGAACTGGTTGTCACATTCAGCCGGTGATCCTGCAGGAGCTCTAGCATATACTCTAAGGTCATTTTGCTTCAACAATGCCGCATACAATAGTTTAACAATGTTTGTTAATGGGCGAGAGGGTGCATAGCTTCAGGGAGGTAGTTAGGCTCAGGGGGAAAATTCTAGATGCCTAAGCACCACTGGAAAAATGAAAAAGCACAGGGAAAGAGCGTCACTCACAGCTTAACTACAGAAAATATTTACACTGCACCACACATTCGCATTGTCTAGAATTTCCCCTAATAATGTTATACCAACCTGCCCAGCAACAAGTACTTCTAAGGTAATAAAGTGCAGAATGACACTTGCATAAGACAGGAAACACAGGACGTGAGTTAACTGTCATCTATCTTTGTTTGTGGCTTTGGTAGAAAATATGTAAGCAAACAGAAACATGTGCTGAGTGACAGTATGCAATGTCACAGTCATCAAAAAACATCACATAACATTGCCTGCTCGAGAAACCTTCCTGGTTTTCAAAGTTTCAACAAATGTGTCACTAATAAATACGCCACTTCTCTTCCAGCTTCAATTGCTTCCAGCAGTTCACATCGATCAGGACTGCTGCCTGTAGTTTTTGTCTGTTATTTAATCTGAACTGACATGCCCTAATACTTGCGCACAATCAGCCAGATTCGCCTATCTACCCTTAACAGCCTGTAAGCCCACGTCTAGCAACACCTGCTCCACCCTTCCAGTGGTCATAACTATATGGTTCGTTATATTATTCAGTTAGCTGCCCAACTATACTTTCATTCATTCACTTCATATTTCTTAAAAACATCGATATGTGAACCCTACAACAGCTTTGCAAAAAACAAATGAAGTGCAAGGATAACACTTGCTATGAAGGCTTAATTAAAAAAATTATTTCACAATGATGGCCCAGAATCTTTCTCTGGAGAACATGTAAAGCCCATATGGAGAAGTATGTGTCCCAGGGAAATTCTGAAACTGCCAAATTCGAAGGGTGTTCAAAATATTCTGCGATTTCACACATCAAATTGAATACAGTTCTATTTGATTCAGTCGCCATTATTTGTAGAACTACATATTTTTTACTAGTTTATTAATATTTAAAATGTTAAGTGTACTGAAATAAATAGAAAACGAGTAAAAGTATCATAAATTTCATCCCTGGCAGGTTATATGCATTAAACATGACAGTTTATCTAGTGCAGCTGGCTGCTTCGCTCTAAGAAAGTAACTTTGCTACCTATACAATTGTCACTTACCCTTTCTTAACACTTCTGTAGATTGTAATGACTTGATGGTTTCGCCAGATACTCGATTCCTACTTTTAAAATTGCTAGGAGTCCTTATCATAACTGCAAAGGGAGATAAATCCAGTATTTTATGTGCTTGTTTCTATATTGCAATGAAAATAATATATCAACTGGGAAATAGCAATGAAACATTTTGTATTAAAATTTATTTCAAATTATTTTTGCTGCACAACATGTGAACCAAACTGTGGCCGACAACCATTGGGTGTATTTGCACCACGCTCTGCCATAACAAAGCACATGCATGAAACCTGAGAGACATGAGCTCATGCATGCAGGTGCAATTATTATGTAGCCGTCCCTTAAAAATTTCTTGGTAATTTTGAATACTTGGCTGGGCAGATGTCTGTTAGATTATTCTCGAATGTCCAGGCTGACTACAAAATGAGCAATGCTAATAATGTTCTTGGCTTGTGCCACAAATTTTTTACCACTCATTCTTTAAAAATACTTCCTAACGCTGTCGTTGTACAACCAAACAAGAATATGTACATGCTCTTTAGCATACTGTTGTTCACAAACTAAATGGCAGTTCATTAAAACTCAAGATAATTAAACATTCATATTTCATAATTACGATCAAACTGCAGGTGAGTTACCACAACAACCAATCTTGCACTGATGTCATTATGTTTTCATTAGGAATTTACTAATTTGCATGCTTGCTTCTTCTTCATAAGTTATGCATACAATTATACAATACCCACAACTAACTCATTTTTCAACTTCAGTATTTTATCACTTTCAATCAACCATCACATTGCAAAGTCTTGAAACAAGTCACTTTTAAGACCCACAAGTTTTTTTGTGCCCTTACAGTGCGTCGAAGGCCCTGAAGTGCCAAACAAGCCAAAAGGCATCGGTAAGGCTTGTTCATAGGCATTGGACAAATCTGTTTACAAAACGTGTTAAAGGCACATGCGTGCACATGTTTTGGTGTGGTTGCATGTTAAAATTAAGAAAGGAAGGAGTGGTGCGACATTTCTGGCACAATCCAAGCATATGGTAAGCATTGCTAACTTTATAGTTAGTGCAGAAGTTTCAGATTAATTCCACCCTACTTTTATTTAGCAATATATCGATAACATGTGGTACAAATAGTTTCTGTTAGTAATTTCACAAATGACAACAGCATTATCAAAAAATCATGACGGAATTTAGATGATAGCAAGGAAGGGGCATTGGCAGTTAAACTGAGAAATAAGCTGGGCTTAGCTGAGCGCAAAGTGAGCTCAATTTCATGCGAAGCATTCAAAGTACTAAACTTTGTTAGTACCAAGGTTCAGATGACTTAATTTAAGGTAAATATTTATGATAGACTTTGTCAAATAAATTAGAAAATTCTAAAATAATTCAGTCTATGAATCACTGCATCAAGAGAATGGCACAATTATTGAGTAAATAAGTGGAGTCTAACTTTGAAGTGTATTTTCAAATCTATACTGGATAGTTTTGTATGAAATGTCATCATCATCATCATCATCATCAGCCTGTCTACGTACACTGCAGGACAAAGGCCTCTCCCATGTTCCGCCAGTTAACCCGGTCCTGTGCTTGCTGTTGCCAATTTATACCCGCAAGCTTCTTAATCTCATCTGCCCACCCAACCTTCTGTCTCCCCCTACCCCGCTTCCCTTCTCTGGGAATCCAGTTGGTGACCCTTAATGACCAGCGGTTATCCTGTCTACGTGCTACATGCCCGGCCCATGTCCATTTCCTCTTCTTTATTGCAGCTATGATATCCTTAACTCCCGTTTGTCCCCTAATCCACTCTGCTCTCTTCTTGTCTCTTAAGGTTACACCTACCATTTTTCTTTCCATTGCTCGCTGCGTCGTCCTCAATTTAAGTTGAACCCTCTTTGTGAGTCTCCAGGTTTCTGCTCCGTAGCTAAGTACCGGCAAGATACAGCTGTTATATACTTTCCTCTTGAGGGACAGTGGCAATCTACTTGTCATAATTTGAGAGTGCCTGCCGAATGTGCTCCACCCCATTCTTATTCTTCTAGTTACTTCAATCTCGTGGTTAGGCTCTGCGGTTATTACCTGCCCTAAGTAGACATAGTCTTTTACAACTTCAAGTGCACTATTACCTATCGCAAAGCGCTGCTCCTTTCCGAGGTTGTTGTACATTACTTTCGTTTTCTGCAGATTAATTTTAAGACCCACCTTTCTGCTCTCCTTGTCTAACTCCGTAATCATGAGTTGCAATTCGTCCCCTGAGTTACTCAGCAATGCAATGTCATCGGCGAAGCGCAGGTTACTGAGGTACTCCCCATTAACTCTTATCCCTAACTGTTCCCATTCTAGGCTTCTGAAAACGTCCCGTAAGCACGCAGTGAATAGCAGTGGGGAGATTGTGTCCCCCTGCCTTACACCCTTCTTTATTGGTATTCTGTTGCTTTTTTTATGAAGCACTATAGTAGCAGTTGATCCCCTGTAGATTTCTTCCAGAATGTTTATATATATTTCATCTACGCCCTGATTCCGCAGTGTCTGCATGACGGCTGATATTTCTACTGAATCAAACGCCTTCTCGTAATCTATGAAGGCTAAGTATAGTGGTTGGTTATACTCTGAGCATTTCTCTATTACCTGATTGATAGTATGAATGTGGTCAATTGTTGAGTAGCCTGTTCTAAATCCTTCCTGTTCCTTTGGTTGATTGAATTCTAATGTTTTCTTTACTCTGCTAGCAATTACCTTTGTAAATAGCTTGTATACTACAGAGAGCAAGCTGATCGGCCTGTAATTCCTCAAGTCCTTGTCATCTCCTTTCTTATGTATTAAAATGATGTTAGCGTTCTTCCAAGACTCTGGTACTTTTCCCGTCAGGAGACACCTCGTAAATAGAGTGGCTAGTTTTTCTAACACAATCTGTCCTCCATCTTTCAGCAGATCTGATGTTACTTGATCCTCACCAGCAGCTTTGCCTCTGTGCATGCTCTCCAAAGCTTTCCTGACTTCTTCTATCATTACCGGTGGGGTGTCGTCTGGGTTACTGCTAGTTCTTATAGTATTAAGGTCGTGGTTGTCTCGGCTACTGTACAGATCTCTGTAAAACTCCTCCGCTGTTTTAACTATCCTATCCATATTGGTAGTTAATTTGCCTTCTTTGTCCCTTAGTGCATACATCCGCCTTTTGCCTATCCCAAGTTTCCTCTTCACTGCTTTGACGCCTCCTCCGTTTTTCACAGCGTGCTCAATTCTCTCCATGTTATACCTTCTTACATCGCATACTTTACGTCTATTAATCAGCTTCGAAAGCTCTGCCAGTTCTATTTTGTCTGTTGTACTTGACACTTTCATGATTTGACGCTTCTTAATTAGGTTCTTCGTTTCCTGGGAAAGCTTGCCGGTGTCCTGTCTAGCTACCCTGCCTCCAACTTCCACTGCACACTCCGTGATGATACTCGTCAGATTATTATTCATTGTATCTACGCTAAGGTTGGTTTCCTCGCTAAGAGCAGAGTACCTGTTCTGCAGTGACACTCTGAATTCCTGTACTTTCCCTCTCAGTGCTAGCTCATTGATTTGCTTCTTGCGTATCAGTTTCTGTCGTTCCTTCTTCAAGTCTAGGCGGATTCGAGCCCGTACCATTCTATGGTCACTGCATCTTACTTTGCCAACCACTTCCACATCCTGCACGACTCCTGGGTGTGCAGTCATTGTAAAGCCTATTTCGTTCTTATTTACGCCATTAGGGCTCCTCCATGTCCACTTGCGGTTTTCTCGTTTTCGGTAGAAGATATTCAAAATACGCAGATTATTGCGTTCTGCGAATTCTACTAGTAGCTCTCCTCTGGCGTTTCTAGTGCCGATGCCATAATCTCCTACTGCCTGGTCTCCAGCCTGCTTCTTCACTACCTTTGCATTAAAGTCGCCCATTACTATAGTATACTGTGTTTTCACCTTACTCATTGCCGATTCCACGTCTTCATAGAAGCTTTCAACTGAAGCGTCATCATGGCTGGATGTAGGCGCGTAAGCCTGTACTACCTTC
Organism: Rhipicephalus annulatus; assembly: GCA_013436015.1. Lineage (NCBI taxonomy): Eukaryota > Metazoa > Arthropoda > Arachnida > Ixodida > Ixodidae > Rhipicephalus > Rhipicephalus annulatus. The sequence continues at coordinate 34,577 of WOVY01010867.1, read as the reverse complement.
ATTTTGTATCTTTTATTCAGTTTAATTACAATGCCTACCACCCTTTCATTAATGCTATAGTAATCCTCTATGTTGCCAGCTATGTTTCTGTGAATTAGGAACCCTACTCTCAGTTCTCTTCTGTCTGCCAAGCCCCGATAGCAAATGACGTGCCCATTCTGTAGCACAGTATAGGCCTCATCGGTCCTCCTAACCTCACTCAGCTCTATTATATCCCATTTAATGTCTTCTAGCTCCTCGAATAATACAGCTAGACTTCCCTCACTAGATAACGTTCTAACGTTAAACGTTGCTAAGTTCAAGTTCCAATGGTGGCCTGTCCATATCCAGAGATTCCTAGCACCCTCTGCTGCTTTGCAGATCTGACCGCCGCCGTGGTCAGTTGCTCCACAGCTGGTGGGGACTGAGGGCCGTGAGTTAATTGACGAATGCCTACGGGAGGGGGTGGCCGGATACTGCACCAGGGTGGCCAATCCTTCTCTGGTGAGATCATCGGTGCGTACCGGCACCGATGATGAAATGTAGGGTGATGTAGATGTACTGAACTGCTGAATAAGCTTTGTTAGAATATAATAGTAGTGGTATTACAACATAGGTGCAAGTTAAAATGAGGAAAAATATTAATAAATTTTTCAAATCCCAGAAGAAAAAAAGAAATAAAAAAAATCACAGCATATTTATGGAGTGATCGATGATGAGTGGGGTGAAGCGTCCGTCCGTGCATGCGTCTATGCGTCCGATCGTGTTCGAGAATGCAGATGGCGCATGGGTAACACCAATGAGACGCGTGCCAAGGAAGCCGAGCGCAAGCGTCTTTAACGTGCCCGCCACTCTGCTTCGTTCATGCCCCACCAACGATCCACTACGTATGGTGACTGTAAAGGAGACTGAGAGATCCACTCGTTCTATGCATACCCAGGCACAGCCCCCCCCCCCCCCCCATGCAGTCAATCGGAGAGTAGGGGTACAGCGCCATCTAGTTATCTTTACCCAACTGCAGTTTCTATGTAATTCTTAAGAAAGCGCTGTCTATTATATTGTTCGGCAAATACTGCCTTCTTTTCTTTGTCCTCTCTTCTCTCGGTTACGCGTGACGCTTGTAAAATATCTAAGGACAGAGTGAAAGATGAGGCATCAGTACAAAAAGGACTTATTTGGTTTGCATTCTTTTATAGTTTGGGGGAAGTATGAATATTTATAGACATATGATTTGAAAGTGTATATATTAAGTGTTTGTGAGTGCCTGTAATGTGTTAACTTAAAAGGACAGAAAAAAATTACTTTTGACATGTCGATGTTTATGTCATTATGAAATAATTGAAACAAAATCTTTAGTCTTGCTATTTTTGCCCTATCTAGTAGTGTTAATAGACCAGCTTTCGTTTGCAACTCAGTAGGAGCATTCGTTAGATTGCATTTGTTATAAATATACCTCACTGCCTTCCTGTGCACACCTTTTAATCCTCGCAATTAGTTACTTTGTATGGGGAAACCAAACAATACTATTATAATCATGTTAGTAATATATTCATTTATTATTATTATTATTATTATTATTATTATTATTATTATTATTATTATTATTATTATTATTATTATTATTACCATTGCATCGATAACATTGCACTCGATTTGCGGTTTACTCATTAAATCTGTGTTCCACTGTTACACTGTTGAAGGCAGTATTTATAATGTCCTTACAGAGACCTACATATTTTAACTCCATTTAATGGACTCAGATATATCAGCCAGTCTTGTGGCACACCCCACAGGACAAGAATATTTTCGTCATTTCAGGACATCCTGAGGATGTTTTGGATTTTTGAAGGAGGTACGTATTAGGGAATGACTGATGCACGGCTACCTGTTTTTCATGCAACCTTACGTTATCTCCAAAAGATCAGGTGATGGCAGTATGAGAAAAAGCAGTTAGACCTTTTCAGAGTAGCTTTATACCTTTCCATAAATTGCAGTGCCATGTCCTCCTCTGGCAGAGGGGTGCAAGGCGATAGGAGGTAAAGGAGCGCCAGCCCCTTCAAACTTCGATGCAGCACACAGCAATATTTGGTCGTGCATATGTCCTGTGCTTTACACAAACTGTTTTTTAGTTGTTTGCACTGCTTGAAATACCCTGTGTCTTTTTGAAATGAAAATTGTACAGGCATACAATGAACTGTAAATGTTGTCAGCATTAGATGTAAAAAAAAACCATCATGAAGGCAATGAGCCCTTATCACTTATTTGTTTTGCACTACAGCTATTCTGGGATGAAGAAAATGGCCATAAGGAAGATAATAATAATAATAATAATAATAATAATAATGATAATAATAATAATAATAATAATAATAATAATAATAATAATAATAATAATAATAATAATAATAATAATAATAATAATAATAATAATAATAATAATAATAATAATAATAATAATAATAATAATTCACACCAACTGGTTTCATTATAACAAATGATTCCAGCTGATTCCATTTCCAGGCCAGCTGGTTTCATTTTCAGTCTCGAGTGGTTCATGCTGGGACCAACTGAAACATGTTGCTAATGTGTTGGCTTGTACTTAATCCCAGCTGTATACAGCCATGGTTTCAGTTAAAGTGAACTGAAACTGTGGAGTAGTTTCACCTGGAAAGGAAATAATGTAAAAAATGATGCATCGAAAGGCAGAGACGAAAACAGAGATAAAAGATAAAACAGAGAACAGAGCAAAAAAAAAAGGCGAGCTCTCAAAGAGAAAGAGAGAAGAAAAGAGAGAAAGAAGGAGGCACACGCACACCAAACTTCTCTCGCCCCCATTTTTTAGGGCTCCTCGTTTTTTCCTACGCGTCACTTTTTTACCATTACCTGGCTAAATTTTCGCCCCTATACACAGATCGACTGAATTGATAACGCACTCATATTTAGCGTACTTGCTCATTGTCACATCCTGTCCCGAAATTCTCATGCCTGTCGTGCCAGAAAACAGCTTTGCAATGCAAATCACTATCGTGCGGCTGAGGAGCTGCATAATGCACAGATCATAATGTCAGCCTGATTGCACGAAGTAACGGTAATAACTTAGTAGTACACCATGCATAACACAAGCGTTCAGAGGGCCCTTAAGATATGTCGTGTTAACTACAGAAGTGCAAGTTGTGCTTTGCCAGCATTTTCTTCAACTATGAGCCATATACTACAGCTGTGTTTTGTATGAATATAAAAGAGAGCACTGCTTGAAATGTTAAGTACACTGACTATACGATTAAAATATGGTAATCGGCATTTCTAAGAGTTACATATTCTTGTAAAAAAATCCCACATACCTATGTCAAGATTCGTGCCAAAAGGACGTCTTGCCCAATGATATTTCTGAAAAATTCAGCATATTTCACATAGCTTAGGAATCGACGTTATGCGAAGCATGCAGAGGCATGCTTAGCGTGACCATGTAGTAATTTTTTTATAGCATCACGTCATGAAGTTAAGCCAAATATACGTCCAAATGTTCCACACACAGACATACACTGAAGAGTTCCAAGTGGTTTATAACCAGTTGTTTGCACTTGTGCAATGATGCAAACATGAACTTGAGCATTAGGAACACCAGAAGCAATAAGCTGGTATGAAGTGCTGGTGCTATTGAAGATGGTAGCCCTGGACGCTGCTGCATAAATCAACTTCAGCGCATGGCACCTAGCAACAATTGACGTTAACCCGACATCACGGCTGCATCATAGGAGTACATATGTAATGTTTATAAAGCTGGATTGCCACCACTGCAACCACTATTGACGTTTCATGACCATATTAAGGTATTAAGCTATTTGAAAAGTAGGTCCGAGATCTGGCGTGGCTTTGTTGCAGAATATGCTCGATTGCCGCGCAGAATGCTTGGGTTGGTTTCCTGCTTGGACCGCGATATTTATTCCTTGCGTTCGTCGGGTCAGCCCTGTCGATGCTTTTTAGATGCGAAGCATCTCTGACTCACGTGTGTAACGCCGTACGTCCGTCCGTGCGAACGTACTGTGGCGCGTTTCTCTCGCCGCAGGTATTGGAGCAGTGCCAAGTAGGTCAGGTCGCAGCGGCGCGATAACGTCTCACCCGCAGCAGCTGCCGGCTCCTCCACCCGCTCATAACACACATCTCTCCCACTTCCCCCTCTCCACCACCCGCAACGCTCGACCGCACGTCGAGTGGAAACACTCTTTCAGCTCGTTATCTGTGATGAAACTTACACGAAACCCAACCCGCCTCCCATGTCTTTGCGTTTCATACAAACGTTTACTCAAGCAAACGTTACACTGAATTCGCTTCAAGCCGTTCTTCCAGCACCCGCGTCGACGCCCGTTTCAACTGGGTCAACGACGTGCGCACCACTGCTGCTTCGCATCCCAGCCGGGTTCACTTCGAGAAATGGTTCATAATTTCTCAATGCTCACGCGTCAAAATTTTCCACGTGTGTTCTCGTCATTCCTGGGTAGATGCAAAAATTAGGTGTGAATTACTTGTGGCACATACCCGCCCGCGGGTATGTGTCACTGTTCAGCAGGAAGCGTTTGACAATGCGCGTGACAGGATTGTGACCTCATTCATGTCTTAACCGGCGCGTCGTATTCGTCAAACTATGGAACCCTCCCATACTAATGTTGGTTCACGCCAAGTTAAGGAGGTGATCACGAGAGCACCCAAACGTGAGTGGCTAGATAGATAGATACATAGATAGATAGATAGATAGATAGATAGATAGATAAAAACATAAATGTCACAAAATTGTCATTTTTGTCTATATTCAGATGCAATTTGCACCCTGCGGTGATCAAATCAACAGTCACCTTAATATTTAAATCAAAAGCAAATCAGCACTTCTTTTCAAATGGCAAAGCTCATCATTAATTTTTTTGTTTTAAGGAAGAAAATCATTTTGAAACTTTGCTATTGACGGCAATGTGGAATTTCAAAGCGGCAGCTGTTGTATGAGCAGATTGGAAGATGGGCTTCAATGGGAAAGTTCAAAAACTACTTTCTTCCCTGAAACAAAAAAATGTAATAATGAAATTTGCATATAAAAATAACTGCTTATTTGCTTTTGATTTAGGTATAAAGGTGACCTAATTATAGTACCAAAAGGTGCAAATTATGTTTCAATATGAACAAAAAGTACGACTAGCAAAATTTGTGATTTTTTCTCGTAAAGTTTAGCTGCTTGAGAGGTCTGCAATGATTTTTTTTCTAAAAATATACCTTTTGTCGAGAAAGTATTCACTACTCAGGTACTCATACAAACTGCAGTATTGCAATAAAAAACCTGCAAACATAAGACATTTCGGCTAAATTCTTGTAGGCGTACGCGCCAGTAACATTGCACTAATATTACTGAGCTTCAAACACCTTACACAAGCACCTTTGCTTAATATGTAGACCAATGTTGGTATAGAAAGAAGGAGCGGTACTTTTAAAACAAACTTTTCCACAAACAACACCCAAACGACATATTCAGAAAACTCAGAAGGCAGCCACATGACCAAAATTTTTTTTCTCAGCAAAATTTTAGCAGTTCACTGTTTTCAACACAGTGAATCAGTACGATTGTTTTTTTCGAATACATTTGAGATGGTCGCCAAAATGGCTGAGACGTTTGGCATAGAATGACCCAGACAGACAGGCAGACAATGAACTTCATGTGATCCTGAGGAGCTTTCGCGGGAACCCCTATCGGGGACCCGCGGAAGCCGCTGGCCGCGTCCAAGTCGGGGCTGGGACACCGTGATGTTCCGCCCTTTCTTGGGCCCTCTGGATTGCCCTGATTTGTGCCTGGAGCGATGGGCTGCGGAGTGCCTCTTCCCAGTCAGCTTCGCTGGATAGAGAGCCGTTAGATAACGCGGGGCATTGCCAAAGCACGTGAGCTAAGGAACCATAAATTTTATTACATTCCGGACAACTTGAGTCAATGTCTATGGAGATACGACTGAGAAGGCCCCGCGAGGGGAACGAGCCCGTCTGGAGCATTCTAAGTGTACTTGACTGAGACCTATCTGATTTCGGGTGAGGAAGAGGATAGATCCTTCTACTTAGCCGATAGTGAGATGTGATTTCATTAAACGTAAGGAGTGGATCGTTATGCTGGATTTCATCCTGACCCCATTTCATTTCATTTCATTTTATTTCCTTAAATACCCCTTGCGGGGCATTACATAAGGGGTGGGTACATGAAAATTGAGCAGAAAACAATCGTTTGTCCTAAAGTGAAAGATGATTAGTGATACTGGTTGTGAAGGTAGAAGTACAAGTAATGGCAGGAATGTCGCCTGAAAGGCCATTCCAGGCAACTGCTGTGCGAGGAAAAAATGGTGTTGAAAAGGTAACGGTGCGTGCACGTGGGCGTGCGACTTGAAGAGGATGATTAGTTCGTTGAGAGATGTGCGCTGGGGGAACAAAATAAGGTGGCATGCGCATCGAGCTGTGAAGCCCCCATGATGCTGCGGTGCGTTACATTTCGCGCATGGTCATGGGCAAGCTCGTTGAGGTTAGGTACGTGCTGATGAACATCCACGCCCATATGGGCGGGAAACCAAAAGATTAAGTGAGTGCCAGGGTCTGTTCACCAATTGGAATTCTTTGATTGTTTCGGCACTAGATGTACTATCTGGTAGAGGCAAAAGGTGTATTAATGCCGATGGGCTGAAGAGAAAGTCAAGCTAGCCCAAGAACAGGGAAGGGACTGCTATTTATTTGGAGAAAGCGTGTTAGAATGGTTTACAAGAAATTCCTGTTGTGGGATTCTGCGTGACACATTACAAGAAACTAAAACTGGGGAGTCCACAGAGCCCTAAAATTAGATGATGAGAATCAGAGAGATGAATCAACTTTCATTGAGCCCAACTATGTTGGTGGTGCACACTGACACCAGACGAAGTGGTTCACTGGTTACAGGACCCATATGTTCTCAGCAGATCCTGGCCCTTGTTCGTCAGTGCAAGCCGAGCTGGTAGGAGGGGCTGGATATCAAGGTCTCCCATGCCAAAGAGGTTAGGCATTGAGGGTGTTAGGGGAAAAGGAAGGAAGGGGGGTCTTGAGTTCTGAGCAATCTGCCAAGATATGTGGCAGGAACCCTTTTTTCTCTTTTGCAAAACAGACTGAGCGTGGCATGTTTCGCAGGGCACATGCGGTTCATTTCATTGATTTAACCTCAGGGCGCATAAAGGCCTTACAGAGGGGGTAGGGTTATAAAAAAACAAAAAAGGCAACAAACACAACATAGCAATATGTGCAACATAATAATGAAAATACATGCTCAAACTAATTAGGTTACAATAGGCTGAAGACGTAATCCGCTAGTGCAGCCTTGAATGATGACGCATCCTCCATGCAGGCGATAGAACGCGGAAGGCGGTTCCACTCAGTGCTCGTTTTTGCTAAAAAGGAGTCTGAAAAAGTTAGTGCAGTAAAAAGGAATGAAAACCTTGAATGAAAAAAGAATGAAGAAGCAATGATACGTATGAAGATGCCGAGATGATTTCTTGTTTAAATGAACATTTATGGTAGCTGATCTTTTGAAAAAGAAATACACGAGACATTTTTCTTCGAAGTTTCAAATTGGTTAGTCCAAGGTCTCATTTCGTCAGTGAAATGCTAGCTGAGTGGGAATGATTTGAGTGTGTGAAATGCGCTGAATGTGTCTGAGCTGATTCAATTATAGTTGTTAATACCTTTTGACCAGATCCCAAAGATGAGCAGCATATTGCAGCTAGGGTCTAATTAATGTTTTGTAGAGTTGTAATTTTAAATAACATGAAGCGTTAGAAAAACTTCTGCAAATGTACCAGAAAGACGTAGGCATACCAGCCGGTGGGAGAGCAAGGGGGACGCGAGCCCCCCCCCCCCCTCATTAAGAAAACTTGGAGGGCTGAGCCACCCCCCTTTCGACAGTGGTCACTCTTGGAGGCACGCTGGTGAAACGAACAAGTAAGGTGTAGTTATTTATAACAACAGCATTTACTCAATTGTGTTTCTATAGGAGAATGAAATTGTTACGAGGATATGTTACAACATAGTGTAATTTTGCCAACATTTCAACATTTCCGCTTTGGTAATTTTCTTTGTAGGTTCATATATATTGCTACTGTATGAGCCGGGCTGTATATAGTATGGGCCAAGTAGGTAGAAGCAGGGGCGGCGCCAGGATGTTTTTACTGGGGGGGCAACCACGAAAAGTGAGTTCCTCCGGGGGGGCAAGCTAGCTCTGCTCCTACTAGGTTTTCAATATATGCTTCCGGGCACTTGGGTGGGCATAGGGGGGGCAGGCAAGAATTTTGGGGGGAGGGGGCTCCAGCCCACCCTTGCCCCACCCCCTGGCGCCGCCCCTGGGTAGAAGAGGAAGACGACGTTGTCTGGCGCGGCCTGAGGACACCATCTTTACCGCGACTGCCGAACTTTATCCTCACCCTGTAAATAAATCCACCTATCCTTTAATTCAACCGTAACAGTTTTGTGGTGGAGGTGCTGGGTAATCAACCAAGCAACACGATGCTTCAAGCACCTGATCTACGATGAAGCCACCGCCTTGCTGGACTGTCCCCGTTACCATTGGCAGCTCAGATGTCTCACGGCGAAGAAGGAAATCGGATCCCTGCAGCTGCAGACCTTCTACCAGTCCCAGCAGCACCGCTAGTGCCAGGTTCGCGTGCGGCTGGTACCTGGTTGCGTCAGGATCTGATAGTGCCTCGTACATTTGGTGGCAAATCTGGCGAGGACGTGGACGCCTGGCTCACACACTACAACCGGGTGAGCAAATACTACCAGTGGGATGCGGCGACCCAGCTGACCAATGTAGTATTTTTCTTAACAGACACAGCACTCGTGTGGTACGAGAACCACGAAGATGCCCTCACGTCATGGGATTGCTTCGTTCCCAAAAGAAGAGCGTGCTTCGGAGACTCCGTAGAGAAAGCAGGTGGAACAAACGTCCTCAGGTCCCAGGAGAGACGTGAACGATCTATGTCGAGGCAATCTTGAAGCTCTGCAAGATTGTCAACCCTTCTATGTCAGAGGAAGACAAATTTGGCCACCTGTTGAAGGGCATTGCCGAGGACGTGTATAAGCTCCTCATCAGCAAAGACAGCCTTGCTACGGTAACCGACGTCATAAGCCACTGCCGCACATTCGAGACCCTAAAGATGCGACGTATCACCCCCAAGTTCGGTCGCCTACCGAATGTAACCACCATGGCAAGTGTTGACAAATACACGCCGCTTGATCTTGCGTCGACAATACGCCAGATCGTTCGAGAAGAGCTCACTCGACACGCTCGCCCGACGCCGTACGAAGCTACATCCGCACCGCCTCCCTCTCGCCCTTCCGTGTCAATTGCCGCAGCAGGCAACGATGACTGCAACTACAGGCCACCCTCACCACCGAGGTCACAGCGCAATAACTACCCGCTGCCGAGGTACGACGACCGCTTCAGTTACCCCCATCAGCCAGCCAACACCTATTACGACCCGAATGAAGATGTACCCGTACCACCACCACGTCAGCGCAATGCCTTCCAGGAGTACAATGCATACCGCCAAGCCCCTGTGTGCTACCGCTGCGGCATCCCCGGTCATATAGCTCGGTTCTGTCATCGACAGAGAGAACCGACATGCCGATATCGTTCCCCATCAGTTTCCGCCAGCGGGCACTGGTCACAACAACGGTCATTGGCCCACCTATTCCAGGAGTACCTCACGGTGGGGAAATCACCGTGGCAGTTCTCCCGCTTCTGACCGTAGTTTGACGCCTCCATCTGGCCAACTGCATCGTTTCCCTTCGCCGGGACGACGCCTGTCATCACCGCCGCCACCGGGAAACTAGCCAGCGCGACCAATGGAGGTGAGGTCGCACAACAGATTTTGCCTCAGATGCCTCCACCAGTTATAATGTCCAAGAACAAGATACGTGTGGAAATAGATGGCTTTTGTACAAGTGCGTTGATGGACACTGGTGCTACGATATCAGTTATGAGTCTTTCTTTCAAAAGTCGCATTGGCCGCAAAGTAATGTTTTCTTGGGGCGAATCAACAAGGTTTCGTGGTGTTGGTGGGGAAGTACTTCATCCTGTCGGAGTTTGTGCCGTTAATGTCTTATTGGCAGGAAAGGTGTTCCCAACAGAGTTTCTTGTGCTGCAACGTTGTACCCATGACGTGATTCTCGGTCTTGACTTTCTCCAAAGATGTGGCGCTTTCGTCGACTGTGGAAGCGGTGAACTTTCCGTCAGCAGTGACATTGTTCCTGCCCTCGTCGATGAGGCGCCGCATGCCGCGAAAGACGCTCTGATTGTTTCCGATGAGCTGACAGTGCCGCCGTAGTCAATGAGGTCAGTTGGGGTGTTCGCCCCAGAATCTGCCACATCTTTTGACGTCATTGTTGAGCCTGCCAACGTTCAATGTGCTAAGAAAGGCATACTCGTCCCTCGTTGTTTGGTATCTGTTGATGAAGGAGCAACCTTTCTGTGGGCACTGAACTGTTCGCCAATGCCGGTTGTGCTTCCTCGAGGAATGAAGCTTGGAATCTTCGATGATTCCACTGAAGGTTCTGTAGCGGTCGTTAACAACGATAAAAGTGAGAAAGGTACAATCTCTGGCAAGCGCAGTTGCTCTTACGAGTCGCAGATCCTAGGCATGATTAGCGCCACTTTGCGGTCACACGAGCAGCGGACGCTACGCCATCTGTTGAGGCAACATGCTTCTGTGTTTGACTTTTGCCAAGAGGAGAAGCCACTACCTTTACCATGTTCTCGCACTCACCATAGAATTGACACCAGCACTGCCCATGCGATCCGACAAAAGCCTTACCGAGTGTCGTCATCAGAACGAAAAGTTATTGCCGACCAGGTTCAGGAAATGCTGAAGAAGTGTGTCATTGAAGAGTCATGTAGCCCATGGGCACCACCGGTCATCTTGGTTAAGAAGAAAGATGGTGCCTGGTGGTTCTGCGTTGATTACAGAAGACTCAACGCCATGACCAAGAAAGATGTATATCCGCTGCCTAGGATTGACGATGTTATTGACTGCTTACACTCGGCTTCGTACTTTTCATCAATAGACCTACAATCAGGATATTGGCAGACACCTATGCACCCTTCAGACAAGGAGAATACCGCATTCGTGATGCCTGATGGACTGTACTAATTCAATGTGATGCCGTTTGAGCTTTGCAACGCCCCCGCCATTTTTGAAAGGTTTATGGACTCTGTCCTTCGTGGTCTTAAATGCGAGGTGTGCTTATGCTACCGAGATGACGTCGTCATTTTTGGGCGTACCTTCGAAGAGCACGACGTCCGTTTAAGCCTTGTTTTAGACTGTGTCGGAAAGGCTGGCTTGATTTTGAACTCTAAGAAGTGCCGATTTGGTGAACGACAAGCTTTAGTCTTCGGTTACCTAGTTGACAAAGCTGGTGTCAGGCCGAATCCTCGCAAAATTGGAGCAGTCTGCACATTCAAACCACTCCAGACACTGAAGGAACTTCTCAGTTTCTTGGGCCTATGTTCCTACTTTCGCCGCTTTGTGCCCCGATTCGCGGACGTAGTACACCCACTGACGAGCTTGTTGTGAAAAGACAGCCCATTCGAATGGACACCTGATTGTGATGCCGCATTTTCTGAACTGAAACTTCTACTGACATCTGAGCTTATTCTTCGTCATTTCGATCCTTCTGTTCTTACAGAAGTGCACAGTGACGCAAGTGGAATTGGCATCGGAGGTGTGTTTGTTCAGCGCCATGATAATGCAGAGCATGTTGTTGCTTATACGAGTCGATCTCTAAGCAAGGTTGAAATGAATTACACGGTGACAGAGCAAGAATGTTTAGTGGCTGTGTTCGCCATTCAGAAGTTTCGATGTTACCTCTACGGTTGTTCATTCACGATTGTGACAGGTCATCATTCATTATGTTCGCTTGTTACCGTCCGAGACCCTTCTGGCCGCCTTGCTCGATGGGCTTTACGCCTTCAAGAATTTGACTTCAGCATTTCGTACAGAAGTGGACGACGTCATTCGGACGCTGATTGCCTTTCTCACCTACCTATGACCACGATGGAGGACAGCGCAGATACCCTTGACATCTGTTTTGCTGTGGTTTCTCACACGTTTTCTGACGCCAATCTTCAAACGAGAACAACTGAATGATTTATCTTTAGACCCTTTGTTCGTTGAAGCTCGGAATCTCAAAGGTAGTGGTTGCTTTCGCAGTCGTGATGGACTGTTGTGCAAAACGAATTACTCAGCAACCGGTGCACGTTATTTACTGGTTGTACCTCAAAGTCTTCGATGCGACGTTCTCCATACAATGCACGATGATCCAAGGTCAGTACACGTTGGGTTCATTCGCACCCTGCATCGAGTGAAGCAGCGTTTTTACTGGCCTCGAATGCGAGATTTTATGAAACAATACATCTCGAGCTGCGAGAACTGCCAGCGTCACAAACGACCTACCAGTGCACAGCCCGGCCTTCCTCACCCCGTAGAACCGCCTGCTACGCCTTTCGCGCAAGTGGGCATCGAACTATTGAGCCCGCTTCCGCGATCTTCGAACAACAACTGCTGGATAGTAGTGTGCATCGACCACCTTACCAGATACGCTGAAACCGCTGCGATACCATCTTCTACAGCTGATGGCGTCGCCGCCTTTTTGTTACGCTCCGTCGTTCTTCGCCATGGTCCACCTCAAGTAATCATCAGTGAGCGTGGTCGCCAATTCATCGCGGACGCTGTGGTGAATTGCTTCACCTCTGCACTTCACAGTTCAGACATTCGACACCATACCATCCCCAGACGAATGGTCTTGTAGAACGTACCAATCGAATTCTTACTAACATGCTCGCTATGTACGTCACATCCAATCACAAAAACTGGGATGAGATCTTACCATTTATTACTTACGCATACAATACAGTGAAGCACGAGACCACGGACTTCACGCCCTTCTACCTGCTCTACGCTCGATCACCACACAGCTATCTCAATACAATCCTCCCATTTAAGCTCCATACCGATGAGTCCGTGGCCGAAACATTGTGCCGGTCTGAAGAAGCCCGCCAAATTGCTCGCTTGCGCACACTGGCATCACAAGATCGCTACGAGCAACGGTACGATCAACGCCATGATGCCATTTCATTCTGCAAAGGTGAATTCGTGTGGTTGTGGACCCCCCAACGAAAACCTGGTTTATGTCAGAAGTTTTTACCGCAGTACACAGGCACCTACGTCATTGTAGATCGCTTGACTGACTTGACGTACGTTGTGGCACGCTTGAAGACACCTTCTCGTCAGTCGAATCGAACGCAGTTGGTGCACGTGGCTCGCCTCAAGTAGTTTCATTCCTTCAGTGACTTAAACTCGCCCAGCGGGCTTTGTCTGTGAGCCGGTCTGTAGTATTTGCCAGGTAAGTAGAAGAGGAAGACGACGTTGTCTGGTGCAGCCTGAGGACTCCATCTTTACCGCGACTGCCGAACTTCATCCTCACCCTGTAAATAAATCCACCAATCCTTTAATTCAACCGCAACAATATATATATATATATATATATATATATATATATATATATATATATATATATATATATATATATATATCCCGGGTGACGAGTAAGGTAGGCTTGCCCGCCCACTCACGAAAAAATTGGTACGTCACTGCAGAGAGATCTGTTAGCATTGTTAGTGATGTATTCAATGTGTGCATGCTAAGAAAGAAAGGCAATCTGAATTTCAAGGTATTTACATCATGTTACCTACTCGAGGTTGAAGTAATCGATGGCATAGCCGAAAGATTTTATCGAGTCAGGGCGATGTAATAAATGCGTGATTTGGCATTTATAGTGGGATTTAAGAACATAAGCCGTTGCGAGCAGTTGCTTTATATGTTATCCAAGTCAGATTGAAGAATAGAGTTATGCTGATGAGTAATTTCATGGCATTAAACACAGTCATCAGCAAATAGTTTAGTGGTACTATTACTGGTGGTAAGTTAATATAAATTAGAAATAACAATGAGACAAGGACAGAGCCTTGAGGGACGCCCGATTTTACATCACAACAAGCGGATGCAGCATCAAGTTGCAAATTGAGTATGGTTATCCAGTTCAATATGCTAGGGTCAGTGTTAGGAATACTAAGTTGGAGAAGTAGTAAGCGATGAGACACCTTGTCACAAGCTTTAGCAAAATTAAAAAAAAATACAGTGAATAATATGGCCTTTCTTGAAGGTAGAGGAAATGTTATGGTTAAACAATATTAGCGTTGTTTCGCAGGAGTAGTTCTTGCAAAACCCATGCCGAAATGAAGTAAAATAAAAAGTTTGATGTGAGGAAGGAAACGAGATTATTAAATAGGACGCGATGCTTAAGCGATCATGCCTGTGCTCAGTGTGGGATCGTCTGCTGTTGCCTGGCCAGTTTGGGCTGCGGTTCTGGCAGTTTGCACCATTCCTCTTGGTGTAACCGTGTAATGTTCCGAAGGCCGGTACCTGGGTGGAGTAGCTCTTGCGGTTCTTTCTCGGCCCAGGTTAACATTACTCAGGCATGGTAGTCAGCGATGATGTTGCCTGCTAGCTGTGAGTGAGCCGGAACACACACAAGTTCTACAGAAACATGAATTTAGTAACATGATATGTGAGACACCAGAAATGTTTGTGCACAGAAATTTCTTGGCTTTTTTTTCAACTATTGCAACTGCTGTACAGTCGAGTCCCTTAATCTCTGTTCGTTGTCACAATTTCTTTGCAGCGACAACTGAAAAATATGCAAATCTTACAGTTACACAGCACAATGAAAATTTATTTAAGGTTGTTGGTGACCTTGTTCTGTTTTATATAATGACATTGCTTTGAAGGAGTTTGATGGCTGAACGCTTAGTACGCTTTGCATAGTGTGATGTTATGTTTGGGTTCAGGATTCGCTCCAGAAAGAATGATGCAGCACGCAAGTGGACAAACACACGTAGGAAATCTTTACACACACGACAGGACTCAACGAATAGTAAGTTACATTTGACATAAGGGGTGCTACACGAAATAGTCAAGCAGTAGCATACAGTTTTTTTTGTCGGAGCCGATTAGGTCGCCGAGTCGAAGACGTCGTGCGTAGACCATCTGTCTGGTGCCGTAGCTCGGTTCTTGGTCTGGCCGCGTGAAGTCCCGAAGGTCCACTCCGCGGCAGTTGATGCCGGGACGCTGCGCCCAAGGAACCCGCTCCACGGTGGACGGCCTCGGCCTGTGCGTGCTCGTGGGCCGAACCCTGAGTGTGCCCGTCTGCACACAGCGTCAAGGCCTTGGCCCGGCCTCGTGCACGTTCCCTGGCCCGATCTCCTCGTAGCGGAACAGGCGGGAGCGCCCTAAGTCGAGGCAGCAGGAGGTAGGGCTCCGGGTTCTCCCATGGACCGGACGCCCAGCGAAGGATAGCCCAGCCTTGGAATTCCGACCCTCGCGCACGGCCCACGCACTCCTCACGCTGTCTCGAGGCACGCCGCGCACATGATCGCCGTCCTCTTCGCCACCGCACGGCCCATACGCGATTCGCCCCCGCACGGCGCACACATTCAAAAGAATCGACGCACAAGTCGCCACCGCACGGCGCACTGTTTTTGTTTTTTGTATATTTTAACCTCTCCGAGGCTGGCGCCGAGTTGGTTGTGGCTAGATGCTGTCATGTGGGACCGCTCGCAGGCCTTGTTTGTTTACAGCCGCTTTCGATTACCAACTTTGCTTTAGAAGCACGGTTTCGATGGTGTACAACGCATCTGTTTTTTTGGATATGCACTTGTTCTTTAGTGCGCATTGAGCTGTGAAATACCTTTCACCCTAGAATGACCTTGCTGTTGGATGCCATCGGTGCCTCTTGCACCTTCTCATGCTAGAACAAGTCGTGTCGACCGAAAGCATTTCATGATGCCATCTGTTAAGTGTAACAAGTTGCGACAAAAAACACGGTTGCATAGAATCAGAATTAAGAATTTCAGGCAGCCCTGTCGCGGTGGTCTAGTGGCTAAGGTACTCGGCTGCTGACCCGCAGCTCGTGGGAACGAATCCTGGCTGCAGCGGCTGCATTTACGATGGAGGCGAAAATGTTGTATGCCCGTGTGCTCGCATTTGGGTGCACGTTAAAGAACCCCAGGTGGTAGAAACGTTAAACCTCACATATCAATCAATCAAATAAATCAAATCAGAATTTCAGGGAGACATTTTCCACTCGACTTTGCAATTTAAGTTGCAAGTCTATCACTATGAGTATGGGTTATGTCAAGGCTTGCCTAATTTAAAGCCTGCTTTAACACTGTGGACATGACCTACTGAGTCAATGAGTGTGTTCATCGTTTAGGAACTTCACGTAGACGTGCAATTTCGCGTGGCGGTCTTCGTGCTATTAAATGTGAAGATTTATATCCACGACTGAAGCTCTTGTGAAGGAATCGCTTATGGTGGCATGCTAGTTCATTAATTTGCTAGCTAGTTACTTGAGCGGTATAGTTTGTATGTCAGACACCTCCACAAGGCGTTCCTGCAAAATATGGCTGGTGCATCTAACCACTTAACGAAACAACTACTGTCGTTCGAATGTATCAGCTATAAATTAATTATGTGCACCAAAAAACTATCAAGTATGGCATCTGGTGCATTATTAATGTGAAAACCTTAGATGCCTCCCCCAAACACTAATACTGGCCGTCGGCAACATCGCCGTCGTACGTCGGCGGCATCAATGCGAGCTGTTGCTTCTACTGACAGTCATTGTGCGTGCTTTCTGCACATGTTGTATACCTTATGCGGCACTTCACAGAGCTCTCATTGGCTAACGTGACACTCGTTTAGATAATTTTATGGTGAGTTTGACAGCTGGTGTGCAAGCTCTCATAGCACTGCCTGGAAAGCAAGCGCTCTCTCCACGAAAGGGCGTCTGCTATGCAAAAGCAAGGCAGGCGGCACCACATTCATAAAGGTAACGCAAAGAAGACTGCGTGGGAACACTGTAAAAAGAGTGTGACACGCTTTCGCTGTAACTGTTGGGTTCCAATGATAAGTAGCATCAGTTGCAGCCCAGTTATTTAACGCATGGTTTCGTAAGAATGCGTCACAGTCTGCAGTTAATAATTGGGAGAAAACGTTTTGTACCCTGCTGCAATACACCTTGGGGTATAAGATGTGAGAAAAAAGTTTTCCTTGTTTTGTGCATCAAGAGATGGTGATCTTCTTGACAAGTGGAGGCGAGCAGTCCTCATGAACAATGAGGTCCTTCATTCAAATGATTTTGCCTGCAAAAAACATTGCGAGCTCATATGCATGTGCAAAGAATGAACAACACACTACAATGAAGACGTCCTGAAGAACATGCCGCAAAGAGCACTTTGTCAAGGGACACTGGGCCGGTAAAGTTCCCTACCTGGCATACCCGACCAATGTGAGAAAACATTGCATTAAATGCCAAGCTGCTAAGGGCAGTGAAGCAATTCGTTCTGCTAAGGTTTTTAATAGAGTGTCGCTACCGCTCCTCCCTAGGTATTGTATGTATTTTACTGTCTTAGTTAAGCATAATTTTGTTTCACTGCAGTCTGTGCAGCTTATGTGATGTGACGTACTCTGCTGTGGTGCCTCATGCATGCTCACATAAGCAATGACACAATTGGCAAAGCTAGAAAATATATTTGTAATAGAAATTGCTTGAGTATGTGAGTAATGTGAGTCCAGCTAAACCACTAGTTCTGCGAGAATGTACAGGCACTATTTTACAACTCAAGACGACACAAACCACTGCATCACAGGCCCTTACAAAAGTAAGTGTGGGTACCGCAGTCTGCAGTTGTCGACATACGTAAATAACATTTTCAGTGTTGACAGAGTACACGTCTAGAATACGAAAACTCAATTCCAATATTCAATTCGAAAACAAAAGCAAAATAAAAACCACCTTTGACTCTCCCTATAGCTTCATTGTGCTACAAAACAAAGCCATCTCTATAGTGGGGCATACATGTTGCAGGTGTCTATTATAAAAATGTGTATGTTGATTTTTCAGACATTTTCATGTGACTGGTGTGCGCGCATAGGTATCTGTGCATGACAGCCGTGCCTGTGGCGACAGCCTACATTCGTTTCTACTTTCACAGCATGAGCAAGAACTTCGACAAAGGAAAAAAAAAGTCAACAAACCTATTTTATTGCTATCAATGGTTCAGCTGCGCTTTCCTTGTATACACATATGGCAAGCCAGCGAGACCCTGGTGCACAGCTCACTATGTATTGTGCCATCTATTGCAGAAAGAGCACAGCCTTATTGATTTGCCTACCAAATCTGGCGACCAGTTCATACACTTCTTATTTTCCACTGTGGCATGTACTTCCGATGTTGGCAACATTGCAGAACTCCTCGCAAGCAATCAAGTCACCATCAGCTCACACAAAGTCATGTAGATCAACAGCGCCTGGTGTCGCTCCATTGAAGCCGAAATGCCAAACAACACTGCACGTAAGCGAATTGTGTGAGGTCTTGGCATGCGTTTGGACAGAACCACATCAGCAAAAAGTTAGGCAGTCTACAGAACATCTATCGAAATTATGGCACCTTATATGTCATGTGCTGACGTAGTTGCCAACAGAAGCATTAGCAAAAAGTATTCTCTTGAATACTTTTTGCTAATGCAAAAGCAGCAGGGCCACTGTGCCCTGCTGCTTTTGAACAGAGCCCACCTTCTGACTGTGGGCCACCCGACGCCTGCGGCGTAATATCCACGGTGAGCCCCCAGTTAGAAGGTGTGGTTCTGCGCAAGGGCAGCAGTGCGGCTGACACCAGCTCTTCCACACCTCGTGGTGATCCCCGTGTAGAAAAGAAGGTTAAAGTCGAAAATAAGAAAGGCCGTAGTAACAATAAACCAGTTTCTCCTGCTCTTGTCAGTGGTGCAAGTGTGCACCACAAAGTGAAGAAGACTGGGCGTACTGCCATGCCACTGTGCTCTGCTGCTTTTGAGCAGAGCCCACCTTCTGACTGTGGGCCACCCGACGCCTGCGGCGTAACATCCACGGTGAGCCCCCAGTCAGAAGGCGTGGTTCTGCGCAATGACAGAAGTGCGACTGACACCAGTACTTCCTCACCTCGTGGTGAAGACCCTGAACAGGAGCAGAAAGCAACATCAGCAAAATTGTCACACAGTCATATTTGCACAGGTAGAGGAAATCTATCTGTAGGGAGCAATTTCAACATTTATAAGGAGTTTGAAGCTGGCTTTGAAGGATGGAAAAGTGAAGGGTTCCATCCGATGCGTATTGAAAGATCAGATAAAAACCCATTGTGTACTGAGAAAGATTTAAACAAAGCAGACTTTCCGTATGTTCGAGTTAAGTTTGTCTGTTGCCACGCAGGGTATCCAAATCCGAGGGGACAAAATATTCGACCCAATCAACGCTTCAACGGTACAGGTTGCAACGTTGAACTTAAGCTTGCGCTGCGGGTTTCTCTACAGCCCTATTATCAAGTTGTAAATTTAGCGGATGTGCACAACCATAAAATAGGTCCCGAGATTTTTGTATGGTACAATAATAATCGTGCATTAGGTGCTTATTCTGAAAAAGAGCAACTTCAGGAGTTGATTTCTTATAATGTGAAACCCAACGACCTAAAGAATGCCATTCTGAGGAAAACGGGAAAACACGCTACTTCTCGTGATATTACAAACTTGAAGCATAGAACAGTTAAAAAATTCAGGACAATGCTTATCAAGAAGCCCTTCTGTTAGAAAAAATCAACGAATTGTTTTCTGAAAACTCTGGATAGAATCGACTAAGGTTGCACGGCGGGCTTGTTGGTTATTCATGTTGTTTGAGGTATAGCGCATCCAGGACATGACAGAGAAGAAAACACAGAACACATACACGGCGCTGTGTATGTGTTCTGTGTTTTCTTCTCTGTCCCGTCCTGGATGCGCTATACCTCAAACAATCTGGATGGAAGGTTCATATTGAAAAGAATACAGAAAATGGTCTCTTCTACGTATTGATTCAGTCAGAGCATATGGCCCAGTTACTAGAAAAATACCCCGAAGTGTTATTCTTTGATGGTTTGTATAACGTTAATAAAAAAAGGGTATATCTTGCATTAGATTCTGTGTGAAGATGGACAAGCCATGGGAGGCCTGTATGTTATGCGTTTATTAAGCAGGAGACATCAGAAATATTAAAGTCTTTCTTAGATACATTCTTTTGTTCGAATCCTGCCGTAGAGGAGAAGTGCAAAATTGTGGTAGTGGACAAAGATTTAAATGAAATGAATATAATTAAGCAGCTTCTGCCCAAATGTAGAATATTGTTGTGTCCGTGGCACGTGTTAAAGTACTTACACACCAAAGTGATGCAGCATAAGTCAAACAGTCTAGATAAGAAATATGTTTAAGATATAATTACGAAACTGTTTTTTGCACATACCGTAGATATTATTACGACGTGTATGTGCCGGATTGATAAGAGGGAATAGAAGTGTGGACTTGGGAAGAAGAAGATCTCTCGGCAGTTTTATCCGGTGCGGCCTCGCCATCCCAGCTTCCGTTCAATAAACCCCCGTACCCCTACTTCAGGCGTAACAGAGTGGTGGAAGGTGCTGGGTACAGTATACGTCGACGAACCACGGAGCCACAGCTGTTCGAACTTCGCCGGAGCCGTCGTATTGCCGGTCTGCCACCGACACCAACTGCCATGGCCGAGAGCGAAGGTCACGCCTTCTCAACCACACAAAGGTCAGTGCCAGCTGCACCTCGATATCACTATATGGAACCCCGCCCGTTCGCGGGAAGAGCAGGAGAAGATGTGGATGCGTGGCTGACACAGTACAAAAGGGTGAGCCGGTACAACTGCTGGGATGCCACCGACCAACTGGGAAATGTCGCGCTGTTTCTCACGGAAACAGCTCTGATGTGGTACGAAAACCACGAAGATTCCTTAACAACGTGGGATCGTTTCACTGAAGAGCTCAAGAAATGCTTCGGCGACTCTGATTCAAAAAAGAAGAGCGCGGAGCGCACGTTGGCTCAAAGAGCTCAGACTCCTGGAGAAACGTGTACCACCTACATAGAGGAGGTCCTGATGCTCTGCAAGATCATAGACCCGTACATGACTGAAGAGGACATGGTCGGCCACCTTCTGAAGGGTATAGCAGAGGACGTCTACAACTTTTTGATAGGCAGGGAAGACCTCACTTCCGTCTCCGCCGTCCAACGCCACTGCCGTACTTTGAGAAGCTAAAGACCCGTCGTATTGCCCCGAAATTTGGTAGGCTGGCAAATGTAACAACGGTCGCCAGCGTCGACGTGAGCCCGCCCGCCGACCTTGCCGCTACTATCCGGACAATAGTGCGGGAAGAACTACAGCGACAAGACACACTGTTCCACGACACCATCCGTCATACGCCTACCTGTTCATCCTACTACCCGGCCCCGTTCGCTCCTCTGCCACCATCAGTATGTGTGACAGACGTTCGCGAAGCTAGGGCTTCGTGGCCACGCCGAGACTCATTCGCGTCTGACCAGCGGTATGACCAACGTCTTCGTCCCGGCCCCGCCCCACAGAGGCGCGCAACTCCCGTTCAGCAATCTGCTCCACCCCGTTCGGTTAGGCGACCCTACACAGCCCAGCGCTCTCAGCAGTGGTTCGGCGAGCGACCCCTACCCATCTGCTACAACTGTGGCGTCGAAGGCCACATTGCCAGGTACTGTAACTACCGGCAGCCGCCGAGGTACGACTGCCCACCGAGATCCCACCTGTCCGACTTTGCACAAGCACCAACGTTCCCTGGAAGCGCATCTTACGAGACACCAAGGCCGCTGCGAAACCGTTCTCCAGCCTCTGACCGCAGTCTGACACCCCCGCCAGCCCCTCGCTCCAATCGGTCGCCGTCTCCTAGGCGCCGCTACCCTTCGCCGCCTCCGGAAAACTAGGCAGCGCGGCCGCTGGGGGTGAGGTCGCTGGTGATTCGCTGCAAGAAGAGATACCTCCACCGGTGCTTATGTTTAAAAACAAAGTGCAAGTTTTTGTTGATGGTGTACATACGATGGCTTTGGTGGACACTGGAGCCACCGTGTCGATCATGAGTGCTGCGTTCAAAGCTCGTTTGGGAAGAAAGGTGACCTTTTTGTTGGAGAAAGCGATAACGTTCTGTGGCGTGGGCGGCAACTCGTTGTGTCCGATTGGTGTTTGTACCGCGGCAGTGTTACTGAGTGATCAAGTGTTTGTGACAGAATTCACGGTTCTTTCGCGGAGCACTCATGACATCATTCTAGGCATAGATTTCTTGCGAATGTGCGGAGCCACTGTAGACTGTCGAAATGGCGAAGTTATCATAAGTGACGCTGTTCCTCATGGACTTATCGAGAATTCGGGTACGGAAAGCGGTGCGCTCCGAGTCTATGAAGATACCGTTATCCCGGCCTTCTGTGCTGTGCGCGTTCCAGTAGCTTCTTCGCATATTAACGACAATAAGACCAGTTTCGATGCGCTAGTGGAGCCTTTCCATCTAAGTTGTATAAAGAAGAACACGTTGGTACCCCACAGCATAGTTTCAGTGAGTGAAGGTCGTTCAGACCTTTGGACAACGAATTATTCAAACGAACCGGTGCTGCTACCAGGAGGACTTAAACTAGCGTCGTTTAAAGAATACTCGCCAACAACAGTAGCTGTCCTCAGTGACGTTCGACGGTATGAACAAGTGACCGCCTGCTCAGACAGTTCGAAAGTTTTACCTATGGTTGATAAGGCGCTGACTGCCGACAAGCGCAGAATGCTTGTGGACGTTTTGTTAAAGTACTTGCAAGTTTTTGATTTCTCCCAGAGTGACCATACGCCTTCCATTCCTCCATTTCGTATACGCCATAGGATAAATACAGAAACAGCACAGCCAATCCGACAAAAAACCGTACCGAGTATCGCCGTCCGAGCGCAAGATAATAGACAATCAAGTGCGTGAAATGCTCCAGAAGGGCATCATTCAAGAATCATCGAGCCCTTGGGCAGCTCCTGTGATCCTTGTGAAAAAGAAAGACGGTACCTGGAGATTTTGTGTCGACTATCGCCGTTTGAACTCCATCACGAAGAAAGATGTTTATCCTCTTCCACGAATTGATGACGCCTTGGACTGTCTCCATTCGGCGTCATACTTCTCGTCTATCGATTTACGTTCAGGCTACTGGCAGATTCCCATGCATCCAGCGGACAAGGAAAAGACTGCTTTCATAACTCCAGACGGACTTTATGAATTTAACGTGATGCCGTTTGGATTATGTAATGCTCCTGCCACATTCGAAAGGTTCATGGATACCATTCTGCGTGGCCTAAAATGGAACGTCTGTATGTGCTACCTAGATGACATCGTGATCTTTGGGCGCACATTTCGTGAGCACAACGAACGCGTGGACATTGTTCTGGAATGCATTAGAAAACGCTGGCCTTGTTCTTAATTCGAAGAAGTGTCATTTCGGCGAGCGACAAACCTTAGTACTTGGGCACCTTGTGAACAAAGATGGGATCAGGCCTGACCCGAGCAAGACAGCAGCTGTGAAAGCGTGCAAACCACCTCGCTCAACGAAAGAGCTTCGCAGCTTCCTAGGCCTGTGCTCGTACTTTCGCCGATTTATTCCCGCATTCGCCGACGTTGCCTTCCCCTTGACCAGTCTGCTACGTCAAGGTACTAGCTTTGAATGGACACATGACTGTGAGACGTCTTTCAACCAACTCAAGTTCTTACTCACATCGCAGCCCATTCTCCGGCACTTCGACCCTTCGGCGCCGACCGAAGTTCATACTGACGCCAGTGGCATTGGCATAGGTGCAGTTCTAGTACAACGACACAGTGGAAAGGAACATGTCATTGCGTATGCCAGCAGAACTTTAAGTAAACCAGAACGGAATTACACAGTGACTGAGCAAGAATGTTTGGCACTCGTCTTCGCTGTACAGCGATTCCGTTCATACCTGTACGGTCGTCCCTTCCAAGTGGTCACAGACCATCATTCCTTGTGCTGGCTTGTAAGCCTCCGAGACCCATCTGGCCGCCTGGCACGCTGGGCCCTCCGCTTGCAAGAGTATGACTTCACGGTGTCATACAAGAGTGGCAGGAAGCACGCTGACGCTGACTGCCTTTCGCGGATGCCGCTTACTACAACACTTTGCGATGCCGACAATTTCGATCACCTAATTGCGTCAGTGACTCCAGTATTCCCGGACAAGACCACCTTTGAAAATGAACAGCGGAAGGATGTCAGCTTGGAGCCATTATTTGCTGAAGCACGAGCGTCCACTTTGGCCGGACGCTTTTGCGTTCGTGAAGGATTACTTTACAAGAGGACCTTCTCGGCCACGGGTTCCCGCTTCTTGCTGGTGGTGCCGCACACACTCCGTTCCTCCATTCTGCGCGCCATGCACGACGACGCAACTTCGGGTCACCTGGGAATGACGCGAACACTCCTTCGTACACAGGAGCGATTTTACTGGCCACGCATGCGCCAGTCAGTTGAGCAGTACGTGGCCAGTTGCACTCAATGCCAGACGCACAAATCAGTCACGACTGCTCCGGCTGGACTTCTACAGCCTGTGACGCCTCCCAGCACTCCCTTTGAGCAAGTTGGCATTGACCTCGTGGGCCCTTTTCCACGCTCGGCAAAAGGCAACCGTTGGATTGTAGTGTGCGCCGATTACCTGACCCGCTACTGCGAGACGGCCGCCCTGCCATCTGCGACTGCTGGCGAAGTATCCTCCTTTCTCCTGCACTCTATCATACTGCGCCACGGACCTCCTCGCGTCATAATAAGCGACCGCGGCCGTCAGTTTACGGCAGACGTTGTTGAGGAACTACTCCGTATGTGTGGCTCGGAACTTCGTCATTCGACACCTTACCATCCACAGACGAATGGCCTTACTGAACGAACGAACCGGACACTGGTGAATATGCTTTCAATGTACGTGGCGTCCAATCACAAGAACTGGGACGACGTCTTACCGTTCATCACGTATGCCTTCAACACTGCCCAACACGAAACCACCGGCCACAGCCCTTTCTTCCTTCTTTACGTTCGACCCCCTCGTTATACCCTGGACACTATCTTTTCGTTTTATGACAATGACGATCCTTCATTAGCTGAAACACTATGCCTTGCAGAAGAAACTCGGCGTCTTGCCCGTCTGCGTACTATAGCATCGCAAGACCGCTCAAAGCTCCGCTACGACAGCAAGCACCGCCACGTCACATATGAACCGGGAGACCTTGTAATGGTGTGGAAGCCTATCCGCAAGCGTGGCTTGTCCACAAAACTTCTCGCCCACTACACTGGCCCATTCGTTGTCCTTGAGCGCCTCAGTGCAGTAGATTATAAAATAGCACGACTGACAGCTAGTGGGAGACGATCAACCAAGACCGAGGTTACCCATGTGGCTCGCCTCAAAGCTTTTAGACTGCGGGACGATGCATGAAACGCGCGGTGCGCTTCGTCTGCGAAGGGGGAAATATTACGACGTGTATGTGCCGGATTGATAAGAGGGAATAGAAGTGTGGACTTGGGAAGAAGAAGATCTCTCGGCAGTTTTATCCGGTGCGGCCTCGCCATCCCAGCTTCCGTTCAATAAACCCCCGTACCCCTACTTCAGGCGTAACAATATATATCAAGGGCACTTGCAGGACTTTGAAGAAGCACTTGAAGATGACAAAGCCCTCCTGGGGCACTTTTATAAAAATTGGCACAGCTGCAAGATCATGTGGGTTCATGCTTATCGTGCGATTGCATGTAGTTCAGGAAATAATACTAACAATCGAATGAAAAGCCATAATCAAAAGTTATAAAACTATCTAACACATGACAAGCACTTAGTGAAAGCAGTGAAAGCTCTGATAAGGTATGTGACCCATGATGCTCTAGCACTCAGCCATACGCAATATAAAGAAATGAGAACTTGCATTGACACCAGTAAGACTGATAAGTTTTGCATTGAGGTGTCAGCAAAATGCACCGAATATGCTAGAAAATTGGTATGTAAAGAATGTGGGCTGTTTATAAAATATCCAGGAGACTGTAATGTCTCTGATGGCAAATGCAACGTTTTTGTTGGCAGTAAGCTTTATGAAGTTACTAATATTATGAGGACATGCATATGTACATTTAACGCGCAGTACCAGCTGCCCTGCAGGTACATTCTTGCAGCTAGATGAAAAAAATAATATGGAACTGTTTGATGAAAGGTGTGTGTCAAAGTGCTGGCTTAAATCTGATTTTGTGCAGACCGACCAGACAGTGTCACCAGACAAACTAAGCATTTTAACCACAAGCATGGTAAAAAGGTGCAGCCAAAACTTGATAACTCAGAGGCCAGATATAAATATGCATATGCGCGTCTGTAGGAACTTTCAAAGGAAGCTGCTAATGTACTAGCCCGATGTAGCGCAACTGAACTTTGCGAAAGATTGAGCGAGTCTGAGGACTTTTTCCAAAATCTTGGTACTCACTGTAGAAATAAGAAACATAATTCACCACTTCTTAAAATAGCACAAAGTAATGAACAATTTAATGGGGAAGGAAAAGGCTTAGAAAAGTCAAAAGAAGTAAGTGATTCGTGGAGTGTAGATCTGAACGACTATCTATTGGCCAAGTCTGTAGATGATGACACTACAAAGAAGGGCTTCACAGAAGATAAATCGGAACTGAAAGAGCAATCTGGTCAAATTAAATCTGATTCAAAAGATGAAATTACTTTACTATAGCCTCACATGATGATAAGGTATGTCAAGTTCTAGCAAAGACATCGGACACTAGCTCTTCGCCTAGTGATTTTGCACAGCAACTGACAGCGCTTAGCATACCTCTAGTTAAATCCACTCGCGGCCGACCACGTAAGAGATGTGCACATGATACGAAGCGGAGAAAAAAAAAGACTACGTTTGCATGTTTTGAAAAACTTTCAATTTTAAAGAGAAGGCCTCTGTGACAGTCGTTGGTAGAACAGTGGAAGAAATTAGTGACCCCATAGATGACGCGATTTGTGGTCCAAATAATTGCAACCCGTACAAAATAAGTTCCTCTGATTTAGTGCCTTACGAGGCACGGGATGGCTGTCAGATGCAATCTTAAATGCAGCGCAATTTATTATTTCGCGTCAGTTTCCTGGTCTGTGCAATTATCAGGATGTTCTTCTTGGGGAGAGCTTGAAATTTAAGAAGCGAGACAACTTTATTCAAATTCTGCATATTACTGGGCATTGGGTTATAGTGACAAACTATGGTGGCCCTACAAACAGTGTTTTTTTGTATGATTTGTCAGACCAGGACATTATGCCAATTGTAGCAACTCAAGTTATGAACATAATGAGTCTAGCTTCTAACACTCTTACCATTCACGCTAAGGCAGTACAGCGTCAAGAGAACTTGTACGACTGTGGCGTTTTTTGCCATTGCTAATACATTCACCATTGCATCTGGCGTCGACCCGTGCACCATTGCTTTTGATAAGACCTTAATGCGCAGGCATTTAATATCATGTCTTGCAGACAATAAGACGGTGCATTTCCCTATTGCAACTATCCAAGTGGCAGGGTAAAACCAAAATCAAGTTGCTTTTTGTTCCAAAGTAATATTTCATGTTTAAACCATTAAAAAAATCAGCCTTAAATTGAAACACATAGTTCTATAGCTGATGATTTGGGACCTTTCTATAGATTCCAACTCTAGGTTAATAATATACTCTGTCATCATCATTAGCATCTTAGTTTCTTCTGCCCCACAAAGAATTTTAAAATGACATTCTTTGGTCCGTGTTATTCAGTGAGATAACTTTCTGCAGGCATAATTTATCGAGAAAATAATGCAAACCATTATATCATATGCACCTTGCTTTTAAAAACTAAGTGGTTTGAGGAAAAGTTAATAATTTTCATGCCTATCGGTCAATAAATGAACTGTGTAAATAACGCAGGCCAGAAAGTTATTATTTTGTGATATATTTTAGGGACCATGAGCATCCTAGCATGCTGCAACCTTTTTAGATGTTTAAGTATACAAATGTATGGAACCTTTTAAAGGGGCCCTAAAGGCATACTGTTGGTGCACTGCTTGGGTGCACTGTTTGTTCTGTGCTAAGAAAATGTCTTGTTTAAAAAGAAGTTATTTATTAAGTGGTCAGCATGCTACAACTGGAATTTAAACAACTTTCCAAGTAGGTCTTCTTGACATTTTGTCTCTTAGGTGGCGTGATATACAGTAGTAGCAGGCGTGGTAGAAGGAAAGTTTAGCTATTATAAGCAGACACCAGTCAGTAGCTTCGGAGAAGCATCTGTGGCACAGGTGGTTATTTGAGAGAACTTTCAACCCCCCCCCCCCCCCACCCGTTTTGGGGGATGATTGAAGCTAGCCATAAGTCTTGTCGGCGGGCTCTTGAACCAAGCAGCATTTCATACTAGATTTGGGCGCACGTTCAAGAACCCCAGTGGTAGAAATTTTCGGAGCCCTCCACTATGGCGTCTCTCATAATCATATGCTGGTTTTGAGACCTCAAACCCTTACATATAAAAAAATATGCATTTCATACCAGATTTTAATGCGCTGAAAACACCTTTTCTACTGTGGACAGTTTCAGTAATTACTTTTTCTGGGACTCGACTAAGTCACTTTATAAAGTTACAGAGTTTTGCAGAATATTGCATGGGTGCCTCGAGCCTTATCATACATTTACTGCTTTCTTGGTGGACTAAGCCCTGTAGATAATACTGACATTTAGGCATTCCTAAACTTTCACTCATCATTTAAACGGGAGAAATATTTTGCCTTTAGCATCTCTTTCAGATGAAGAAAATTTGTTCCTTTGTGATTGAAGGCCTGACTTCATTTTCTAAGCTGTGCTATGTGGAAACACATACTTCGGCAAAATAAAAGCTATATGCGGGCAGCTGGTGAAAATTTACTTCTCCAACTGTAAATAAATTTTATGTGATTGTATTACAATGTAAGATGTTCTTAATTCATTAACAAAAAGTTCATATTCTGAACATTCCCTAGAAAACAGCATTATTTCTAGTAAAAGTCTAAATGTTTGCTATGGCAAAGCTTGATTTCATTAGGCTGGCTGCAGTTTGAGGCAGCAGTTCAGCATGGCCTGTATTAGTTTCATATTGTCAAAGTCTCTGGGCGGAGCCTTGACCACTACAGAGCGCGTTCTCGGGTGGCGGATAGAGAAAGGTTCCATGTTGTGAAGTTGCACAAAGCTGCTTCATATCATGGTACAGGCAGTTATGCCCGCGGAACCAACAGACATAAAGTCGTGGTTCATAGTATTAACAACCATAGTTTTGCTGCTGTTAGCGGCCAGTGGTTTTTACACATCACCTGAATTTAAGTCAGCGCATATACTTAGACATTGTGATGTGCATGTAATATCAGTGCAGTGCTTCTATGGGTTACCATTCACGAGACCAGAACAAGGACCTGCTGCCAGCCATCATGTCCTGGTCCTGACATGCCTTTGGGAGGCGGACTCAGCCATCTAGGTTGGCGAGCGGGTTCCTGCTTCTGGTCACCAGCCACAATGGTGCAGTGACCGGCCATCATGAGCATGCATGGGTAGATTCTGTCTGATATAAAGGGTTAATGCAGGCTTGTTAATACGTCGTGAACTTGCTATACAACAGCACTACAACTATACAAAGAAAGAAAGAAAACAGAAGCGGCAAGGGACATTCTTCTCTTGCAGCTCTATCTATCAGATGTTCTGATCTCTCTGCTCACATTTGGAGATTGTTTTCACACTATAACTGAGCGCTTCTGTCCATGACTTATGGGTGAATTGGGCTTCTCATCTGCTTCAGCCAACAAATACACCTGCAAAGGTGAGTCTGCCACTTGTGGATAACACCAGCATTGGAACTACTAGTGACTGTTTTTGTTTGAAATGTTCAGCAGAACTTTCATTTAATTACGAAGCTTTGCTTGTCTTAATAGTTTGGTACATGGGTTCAGTTTCATTGTGGTTGTTTTGCTTTTATTTAAAATTACTTTTGTTTTAAAATTTTGACATTTGTGTGTGAAAAACTGGCTAATCCTTTCCTGAAACGAGACCCTGCCTCAGTAAAACGATCCTGCATCCCAGGCATGATGGCTGAATGGCTGCAGCTGCTTCAATGCTGCTCAAGGATGTAGTTTTGATGTTTAAGAGCAGCAGCCATAGGCCGGTAGAAAAGGGGAACTTAAACTCACTCAAGAAATACGTTTCACCATGGAAACTCACTCGGACTAAAATTCACTGAAATCTAGCTCAACAGAACTAATTGGGACTCGCTAAACTGTTTGTCAATCACTCTCACTGAGGCTCAAACTTATTAACATATTACTCAGTTTGGCATGCTCAGACTCTCGATTTGACCTGTGTCTGAGTGAGCAAACAGCTGTCACTAGTCGCAATCCAATAAGAATATTTTCATGAAATATGCAGCTCACATCAGAAATTTTTGCCATGAATGTCCCATGAGCGAGTTTGTGAAGGGATGTCTTGGCGACCCCCTTATCTCTCCTAACTTGCGCCTCTGTTCAATATCCGCATGAGCAGTTGTGTGTTGAAGTATGCTTGAAACAGACTTGATTAGCAATGTAAGCAAATATG
The DNA here is from genome assembly GCA_013436015.1 of Rhipicephalus annulatus. Classification (NCBI taxonomy): domain Eukaryota; kingdom Metazoa; phylum Arthropoda; class Arachnida; order Ixodida; family Ixodidae; genus Rhipicephalus; species Rhipicephalus annulatus. The sequence goes on along the minus strand of WOVY01010867.1, from coordinate 3,949 downwards.
ACGTCGATAGTTATGCTGATAGGCGGGTATATAGGAACATAGGTGAGAAATAAAAGGTGGTGCTCACTAAGGCTCACCCAAAAAATACACGTTGAGCTTAGGGCTCACCACCTCAGACTCGCAAATATTTTACTCACTCGGATTCAAACTCATTAAATTTTCCTCAGCCAGACTCACTCTAACTCAAACTCATGTATATTTACTCAGCTTTACTCACTCAAAACTCACGACTCGATTATAGTCCAAGTGAGCCTGGCCCCAGTAACGTCCAACGTGCCATGCTCGAATCAGCCAATCACTGATACAATGGCTGTGATGGGTAATTTTTGAGCTTGTAGCGCATTTGTCGAGTGAAAGGAAAGCAATTTTCAGGTGAATTTGAACATTTATTGAAAAATTCTGGCCTCGTGCTGCGCTACAATATTTTGGCTCACGTGTTCTCGGGAGTCTCGACTACCCATTGGCCGCGCTTTCCGACCATATTCAATAAAAGTTGCAGTGCCCCTTAAACTTTGAAGAGGTTTTGCCGCAGTGCGAATTCCTTTGGATAAGTGCTTTCACGGCATAGCACTCTATGCTTTAGTGAAGTTACCTTTACAGAAGATTATGTGCAGATCAATGTTAACTATTTGTTCATTGCAAATACTTCAAAATTTTCAATAACTTAAAATTGAGTCAAAGCGAGTTTGAATACAGTACTGTTCCTTCAAATATTCGAAGCATTCGAATATTTGCACAAGCCTGCTTTTTTTAGTTAATATATTTGTCTTTTTTTGCTCTCTCTACGCAATTAATTTCTCCCCTTCTTTTTTTCTCTTTCTCCTTTTTCTAATGGTTCTCCAATCTTCTTTTTCACTCTCTCCTTTGCATGCTCCCTTGCCTTGCCCTCCCACCCCCTATACTATTTAAGGCTATGATTTTTTCTGTCACCGTGCGTAAATAGCTGAAGAGTCATTATGCTCAGCTTTCAATTGTACATTCGCTGGTTCGAATATTGCCTCGGGTAAGCAAAAAAAAAAACCCAAGAATTATTCTGTTTTCTTTCCTTCTGCCGCTAAAAAGTGGTTCATTGCAGATGGGGCCCGTCTTCTAAGGCTGCACAGGCTCGAAGGTGCCAGTTAGCTTGCCAGTATCCATTCAAATGTTATGACTGGCAGTGCAAGGACCAGTCTGCAATAGACGCTCATTGGCGTACCTGCCAAAGTGGTACGCGTCCAGCAGAAACGCAAGAGGTGTCTGGGTGTGCTGCAGGGAACACGCATCAGCGTTGCTAGGACAGACAGTTCGCGTTTGAGGAGAGGCGCATGCACGGACCGAGGATATGAAGAGCGCGTCGCGTGTGCGCTCAGGGCTCTCTCTGTGGCCTTCGTTACGGCCAGTCCTTTCTCCTGTAAAAGCGCATCTTAACGCCTTGTGTTTTTACACCTGTAAATATGTAATAAATCGTGTGTTTTCTGTCGTCAAGAAGCCTCTCAAAGGTCCGGCACCTGGGTGAAAACCTGTGCCCCTTACCTCGGTCACATCAAGATCTGCTTCCCAAAAGTATCGCTGTTGTATGTATTGTGTGCTCACAGTTGACAATGGATTTATGGCTAAACTTGTTGCTGCTTTATCACCACCCTTCTTGCAATATGTGCCTGTTTTCAATATATGAGGGCTAGGTTTTCTTTTTTTTCAAGTCCTAATTTGTTCGAGATAAAACTACAGACGCGAATTCAAGACGCTCATGTTTGGAACATTTAGGTAGACTTTCCAGCTGCCCCTTTGCATAGTTGCCACTGCAATGGAGGCATCTATTTTGGCCTTGTAGCAGCTTTTTTATGCCCCCCCCCCAAAAAAAATTGAAGACAGCCAAGTCAATTCTACATGCCACTCACTGTCTGTAGATTATTGTCTACAACACCTGCTTCAATATTTCTATACTGTTTTTACACTTTGCTGTCGCCAGGGTTGCCACCTTTTCTCAAACAAAAACAGGCCCTTCAACGAGGGAAAGGGGGGGCCGAGGATACCAGGAGATTATGTTCAACAATAGACACCATGTCAGGTCTTTGGCATACAGTGCCATTTCAAAATATCATTGCTTTCCTTGAATCAAATAAACCTGATATAATGCAAAAATGGCTCAGTGAGCTACCTACTAGTCTAATTGCTGGCATAAAAATATCCATGGTTAGAATATTGCTTCGTTTCCCTCACTTAAAAAAGAAAAATTGGGGGACCCTTAAGGTTAGCCATGAAAAGTTGAAACGATAACAATAACCCTACCCTGGCCCTAGTGCATACTTCAAGCACTTGGTGCATGAAATTTTTTCGAACTTGGTATACACTCACTATGTGGTCTGAAGGAAATGTGTGCAGCAAAATGTGTGCGTTTTGTTATGGCTGGCCACCTTTTAACTATAAAGTCCTTAAGATAATCACATGTTCTGATGCCTGATTACCATGCACACTTGTATCAGAAATATTACATTGATATGACATATTGAATTGTGAAGGCAGCACACAGGACACATGTGTTTGCAAAGCCCAACGTCGTTTTTACTGCATATCAAGCAGGTGAAGTTAGTTTCCCTGAATTTCCAAGAAGATGTGTGGCTGTGCGGTAGAGCGCCTGCTTGCCATGCAAATGGCCTGGGCTCGATCCTCCCGCAAACTGGGAAATTTTTTTACTTATTTTATTTGCATCTTTCTTGATTTTCCATTGCTCACAAGGTTCATCACTTACAATGAACGACGCCGACGACAGTTTTAAAACTATCGCGTTAAAACTGGCATAAAAGGGTAACAATTATGACTGATTGAATAAGCTTTTTACAGCTTATGCCAAATCACATTGGTGTGATGTTGAAATCCCTAGGTCCATTGTTAGACTACCAAATGTCATGGCTTTCACTTTTATGTCTGTTTAGGGTACAGCAATTATCTGGCCAGAAAATATAAGTATATCTTTCTTTATTTGGGAACATGCAGAAGTAAGATAAAATTAATCTTTCTTTTCCCTTGAGCAATTTGAGTTGTATATGTATTTTGAAATGGCGTTTGAAAATCAGAGCAGCTGTGCCATTGCACCGCTTCGTGGCAAAAGCTTAGTATTGAGTTCTGAAGAAATTCTGCATGTTGCCTGCTGCGCTCAGACAATTCTTAATCTGGCTTAAACTTATATAGTATATATATTGCATTCTCACTATCAGTTTTGCTTACTATGCAGTTTTACTTACCCTTCGTGGGGTCATCGATATTTTTCACATAACAGAAATTTTGCATTTGCAGAACTTCATGCCTAAAAAAAGTGTGACACAATCTTCACTAAAATATGGCCATCAATTGGTGAGAAAAAGTGGGACGCATGTGGCTCATCGACCCGAAGCATCTTTGAATAAGCTAGTGGGGAACACCTGTCACATTGTCTCATAGGGCACTAAGCTGTATTCTGCTGCCGAATTTCTTGCCTAAAACGGCCCAATGGAAGCAGTACAGAGGAACACTCTAAAACTGTGAGAAAAAATTGCAGTGAACCTTGATTTCAGATGTTCTACGCAATTCTGCGCCTCTGCCTGTGGCATTGAGTTTAGCTGCTCTGTCCCAAGGTCTTCACAACACAAACCCTTTCAGCTTGTGTCTGTCTTGTCGGTAGTGTAGACAATATTGAAACTCGACGAAGACAAGGAGAAACAGCAGGCATAGAAAGTGCACGTATTCATATGAAAATAAAAAAAAGGGAATATTGCTTTTCATTCACACGCAACGAAGCTGTGTCAATGCACGTCTTGTCTTGTTTCTGCAACAGATAAGGGCGAACATCTCAGTTAAGCCTGCATTTTCGCACATAATTAAAATTGTGGTAATGAATCATGGCGAGCCACTTCGACGTGGTGTCAATGCACTGAATGCTCTAGGTGTTGTTTACAAATGCTGCATCATATTTGTGAACTCTATTCAAGTGTGA
>WOVY01010865.1:0-19566 GCA_013436015.1 Rhipicephalus annulatus | reverse complement strand
TTTTTTGTCTCATCAATCGAACTAAGCAGCCCTTCAGGGCCAGCCTTCAAGTTTCGCCAAACAGGGGACTATGAAGCCCTTGAAGGCGAACTCACTCGCGCTGCTACAGGCCAATAAAAACGGTAGTTTTGCGGTTATGCGTAATCATTGTATCAGGCGAAAGCGTCAGAGGCCATTGATTCCGGTTTTGATACTCACAATGATATTTCGTAAGAAAAAGTTCGATCTACCACGAAGAAGTTATGCAAAAGCTTTAGTTCTGAGTGGCTTTGTTAGTTCGATTTGACAAGACAAAAAAGTGGACCTTCATATTGTTACGCCTGAAGTAGGGGTACGGGGGTTTATTGAACGGAAGCTGGGATGGCGAGGCCGCACCGGATAAAACTGCCGAGAGATCTTCTTCTTTTCAAGTCCACACTTCTATTCCCTCTTATCAATCCGGCACATACACGTCGTAATATTTCCCCCTTCGCAGACGAAGCGCACCGCGCGTTTCATGCATCGTCCCGCAGTCTAAAAGCTTTGAGGCGAGCCACATGGGTAACCTCGGTCTTGGTTGATCGTCCTCCCACTAGCTGTCAGTCGTGCTATTTTATAATCTACTGCACTGAGGCGCTCAAGGACAACGAATGGGCCAGTGTAGTGGGCGAGAAGTTTTGTGGACAAGCCACGCTTGCGGATAGGCTTCCACACCATTACAAGGTCTCCCGGTTCATATGTGACGTGGCGGTGCTTGCTGTCGTAGCGGAGCTTTGAGCGGTCTTGCGATGCTATAGTACGCAGACGGGCAAGACGCCGAGTTTCTTCTGCAAGGCATAGTGTTTCAGCTAATGAAGGATCGTCATTGTCATAAAACGAAAAGATAGTGTCCAGGGTATAACGAGGGGGTCGAACGTAAAGAAGGAAGAAAGGGCTGTGGCCGGTGGTTCGTGTTGGGCAGTGTTGAAGGCATACGTGATGAACGGTAAGACGTCGTCCCAGTTCTTGTGATTGGACGCCACGTACATTGAAAGCATATTCACCAGTGTCCGGTTCGTTCGTTCAGTAAGGCCATTCGTCTGTGGATGGTAAGGTGTCGAATGACGAAGTTCCGAGCCACACATACGGAGTAGTTCCTCAACAACGTCTGCCGTAAACTGACGGCCGCGGTCGCTTATTATGACGCGAGGAGGTCCGTGGCGCAGTATGATAGAGTGCAGGAGAAAGGAGGATACTTCGCCAGCAGTCGCAGATGCAGGGCGGCCCGTCCTCGCAGTAGCGGGTCAGGTAATCGGCGCACACTACAATCCAACGGTTGCCTTTTGCCGAGCGTGGAAAAGGGCCCACGAGGTCAATGCCAACTTGCTCAAAGGGAGTGCTGGGAGGCGTCACAGGCTGTAGAAGTCCAGCCGGAGCAGTCGTGACTGATTTGTGCGTCTGGCATTGAGTGCAACTGGCCACGTACTGCTCAACTGACTGGCGCATGCGTGGCCAGTAAAATCGCTCCTGTGTACGAAGGAGTGTTCGCGTCATTCCCAGGTGACCCGAAGTTGCGTCGTCGTGCATGGCGCGCAGAATGGAGGAACGGAGTGTGTGCGGCACCACCAGCAAGAAGCGGGAACCCGTGGCCGAGAAGGTCCTCTTGTAAAGTAATCCTTCACGAACGCAAAAGCGTCCGGCCAAAGTGGACGCTCGTGCTTCAGCAAATAATGGCTCCAAGCTGACATCCTTCCGCTGTTCATTTTCAAAGGTGGTCTTGTCCGGGAATACTGGAGTCACTGACGCAATTAGGTGATCGAAATTGTCGGCATCGCAAAGTGTTGTAGTAAGCGGCATCCGCGAAAGGCAGTCAGCGTCAGCGTGCTTCCTGCCACTCTTGTATGACACCGTGAAGTCATACTCTTGCAAGCGGAGGGCCCAGCGTGCCAGGCGGCCAGATGGGTCTCGGAGGCTTACAAGCCAGCACAAGGAATGATGGTCTGTGACCACTTGGAAGGGACGACCGTACAGGTATGAACGGAATCGCTGTACAGCGAAGACGAGTGCCAAACATTCTTGCTCAGTCACTGTGTAATTCCGTTCTGGTTTACTTAAAGTTCTGCTGGCATACGCAATGACATGTTCCTTTCCACTGTGTCGTTGTACTAGAACTGCACCTATGCCAATGCCACTGGCGTCAGTATGAACTTCGGTCGGCGCCGAAGGGTCGAAGTGCCGGAGAATGGGCTGCGATGTGAGTAAGAACTTGAGTTGGTTGAAAGACGTCTCACAGTCATGTGTCCATTCAAAGCTAGTACCTTGACGTAGCAGACTGGTCAAGGGGAAGGCAACGTCGGCGAATGCGGGAATAAATCGGCGAAAGTACGAGCACAGGCCTAGGAAGCTGCGAAGCTCTTTCGTTGAGCGAGGTGGTTTGCACGCTTTCACAGCTGCTGTCTTGCTCGGGTCAGGCCTGATCCCATCTTTGTTCACAAGGTGCCCAAGTACTAAGGTTTGTCGCTCGCCGAAATGACACTTCTTCGAATTAAGAACAAGGCCAGCGTTCTAATGCATTCCAGAACAATGTCCACGCGTTCGTTGTGCTCACGAAATGTGCGCCCAAAGATCACGATGTCATCTAGGTAGCACATACAGACGTTCCATTTTAGGCCACGCAGAATGGTATCCATGAACCTTTCGAATGTGGCAGGAGCATTACATAATCCAAACGGCATCACGTTAAATTCATAAAAGTCCGTCTGGAGTTATGAAAGCAGTCTTTTCCTTGTCTGCTGGATGCATGGGAATCTGCCAGTAGCCTGAACGTAAATCGATAGACGAGAAGTATGACGCCGAATGGAGACAGTCCAAGGCGTCATCAATTCGGTGGAAGAGGATAAACATCTTTCTTCGTGATGGAGTTCAAACGGCGATAGTCGACACAAAATCTCCAGGTACCGTCTTTCTTTTTCACAAGGATCACAGGAGCTGCCCAAGGGCTCGATGATTCTTGAATGATGCCCTTCTGGAGCATTTCACGCACTTGATTGTTCTATTATCTTGCGCTCGGACGGCGATACTCGGTACGGTTTTTGTCGGATTGGCTGTGCTGTTTTCTGTATTTATCCTATGGGCGTATACGAAATGGAGGAATGGAAGGCGTTATGGTCACTCTGGGAGAAATCAAAAACTTGCAAGTACTTAACAAAACGTCCACAAGCATTCTGCGCTTGTCGGCAGTCAGCGCCTTATCAACCATAGGTAAACTTCGAACTGTCTGAGCAGGCGGTCACTTGTTCATCCCGTCGAACGTCACTGAGGACAGCTACTGTTGTTGGCGAGTATTCTTTAAACGACGCTAGTTTAAGTCCTCCTGGTAGCAGCCACCGGTTCGTTTGAATAATTCGTTGTCCAAAGGTCTGAACGACCTTCACTCACTGAAACTATGCTGTGGGGGGTACCAACGTGTTCTTCTTTATACAACTTAGATGGAAAAGGCTCCACTAGCGCATCGAAACTGGTCTTATTGTCGTTAATATGCGAAGAAGCTACTGGAACGCGCAACAGCACAGAAGGCCGGGATAACGGTATCTTCATAGACTCGGAGCGCACCGCTTTCCGTACCCGAATTCTCCATAAGTCCATGAGGAACAGCGTCACTTATGATAACTTCGCCATTTCGACAGTCTACAGTGGCTCCGCCATTCGCCAGAAATCTATGCCTAGAATGATGTCATGAGTGCTCCGCGACAGAACCGTGAATTCTGTCACAAACACTTGATCACTCAGTAACACCTGCCGCGGTACAACACCAATCGGACCAAACGAGTTGCCGCCCACGCCACGAACGTTATCGCTTTCTCCAACAAAAATGTCACCTTTCTTCCCAAACGAGCTTTTGAACGCAGCACTCATGATCGACACGGTGGCTCCAGTGTCCACCAAAGCCATCGTATGTACACCATCAACAAAAACTTGCACTTTGTTTTAAACATAAGCACCGGTGGAGGTATCTCTTCTTGCAGCGAATCATCAGCGACCTCACCCCCAGCGGCCGCGCTGCCTAGTTTTCCGGAGGCGGCGAAGGGTAGCGGCGCCTAGGAGACGGCGACCGATTGGAGCGAGGGGCTGGCGGGGGTGTCAGACTGCGGTCAGAGGCTGGAGAACGGTTTCGCAGCGGCCTTGGTGTCTCGTAAGATGCGCTTCCAGGGAACGTTGGTGCTTGTGCAAAGTCGGACAGGTGGGATCTCGGTGGGCAGTCGTACCTCGGCGGCTGCCGGTAGTTACAGTACCTGGCAATGTGGCCTTCGACGCCACAGTTGTAGCAGATGGGTAGGGGTCGCTCGCCGAACCACTGCTGAGAGCGCTGGGCTGTGTAGGGTCGCCTAACCGAACGGGGTGGAGCAGATTGCTGAACGGGAGTTGCGCGCCCTCTGTGGGGCGGGGCCGGGACGAAGACGTTGGTCATACCACTGGTCAGACGCGAATGAGTCTCGGCGTGGCCACGAAGCCCTAGCTTCGCGAACGTCTGTCACACATACTGATGGTGGCAGAGGAGCGAACGGGGCCGGGTAGTAGGATGAACAGGTAGGCGTATGACGGATGGTGTCGTGGAAACAGTGTGTCTTGTCGCTGTAGTTCTTCCCGCACTATTGTCCGGATAGTAGCGGCAAGGTCGGCGGGCGGGCTCACGTCGACGCTGGCGACCGTTGTTACATTTGCCAGCCTACCAAATTTCGGGGCAATACGACGGGTCTTTAGCTTCTCAAAAGTACGGCAGTGGCGTTGGACGGCGGAGACGAAGTGAGGGTCTTCCCTGCCTATCAAAAAGTTGTAGACGTCCTCTGCTATACCCTTCAGAAGGTGGCCGACCATGTCCTCTTCAGTCATGTACTGGTCTATGATCTTGCAGAGCATCAGGACCTCCTCTATGTAGGTGGTACACGTTTCTCCAGGAGTCTGAGCTCTTTGAGCCAACGTGCGCTCCGCGCTCTTCTTTTTTGAATCAGAGTCGCCGAAGCATTTCTTGAGCTCTTCAGTGAAACGATCCCACGTGTTAAGGAATCTTCGTGGTTTTCGTACCACATCAGAGCTGTTTCCGTGAGAAACAGCGCGACATTTCCCAGTTGGTCGGTGGCATCCCCAGCAGTTGTACCGGCTCACCCTTTTGTACTGTGTCAGCCACGCATCCACATCTTCTCCTGCTCTTCCCGCGAACGGGCGGGGTTCCATATAGTGATATCGAGGGTGCAGCTGGCACTGACCTTTGTGTGGTTGAGAAGGCGTGACCTTCGCTCTCGGCCATGGCAATTGGTGTCGGTGGCAGACCGGCATACGACGGCTCCGGCGAAGTTCGAACAGCTGTGGCTCCGTGGTTCGTCGACGTTATACTGTACCCAGCAACCTTCCACCACTCTGTTACGCCTGAAGTAGGGGTACGGGGGTTTATTGAACGGAAGCTGGATGGCGAGGCCGCACCGGATAAAACTGCCGAGAGATCTTCTTCTTCTTAAGTCCACACTTCTATTCCCTCTTATCAATCCGGCACATACACGTCGTAATAATATTACGCATGTGCTTTTCTGCTCCTTCCGTTCAGTTATATTGAGATGGTATTGCCGAGGTATATATCTTTGTTCCTGCTTGGAAAGCAATTCGAGTGTTGGCATCGAGTTGCTCTCTTTCGATACCCTTCTCGCTCTCACTGTAAGACAGCCTCTAAGATCGGTGTTGTTCATATTCAAGTTGTGATATCACGGACATGCAACGGTCTCGCCGTTCAGCTTCGACGTATAAGCATGAATAATGATTTCGCTCACGTTGATTGCACTGATGTGAGTCTTTATAGAGTGAAATATCTCTCGGTAAAACATAACAAATAATTCTACAAGAGTGGGGCTTGCCTGAGATCGATGGTTCTCCACATAGTAACGAGGGCTTCGAGCCAACGCACATTGACAAGGACGAGGTTTTCCTTTCTCTATTCTATATAGGTATTTACTTGAATTAACCACCGGCTTCTTGGCCAATCCCCCTTAGGGGTGAGAGCCAACAAAAGAAAGGAACAAGCAAGCAAGCAAGCTACGGCCTCCGACAGGTACAAATTAAGAAGTGATCAGCGTTTTTTTTTTTTTTTTGCGTGTGTGTGTGTGTGGATTACGTTCTCCGCTAAACATTTACTGTCAAACAGGACACGCCGTTCCACTCCTTCAGCGCACCGAAGGACACGTTAGGCATAGCAGCAAAAACGAAACTCGTGTAACGCGACCCGACCTTGGCTCGTGTGACACGACGTACGCCGAGGAAAAAAAGACATCGTTCTTACACACAACTACACGGCGCGCGCTGGTCGGGCTTGAGATACAGGCAATTACTGTTCTCCCCTCGTCCGCACGCTATCAACAAGGCTAACAGAGACCCACACACGAAGCTATAAGAATAATAAATCAGCGCATCCTTTCTCCCGCGCCGTCTCCTGCCGGTCGCTGATAGAAAGAGGCGCCACTGCGGCACCTATATGCCCGGCCGTGTATATAGAATATACGCAGCCACACAATAACGCCACATGCTGTAAAGCCCAGCACCCCCCACCCCCTGCCCTTACACACACACGCCAGAGGGCGTCGGAGTCGCGACGCAAAGTATGCACCCCTCCTCGAGGACCGGCGATGGCTACAGCAGGGCAGATGGCTCACGCCGCTTGCATTCTCAGACGCAACACGAGGCATCCGTTGTCGTTCTTCTTCCTCTCCCTGTTTCATTCATTTTAAAGCAGTTTCTCTGCTTTCTTCTTCCTCTTTACCGTGTGCTTTCTCGGTACCAACAAACGCTCCTAGCTCTCTCTCTCACTCTTCGTTTTTCTTTCCCTCTTGGAGCGGAGACGAATGATGCGAAATCTCGAAGTCACTCCATCGCTGCTAAATCGTGTGTTGCCTCGTCCCTAAGCGATGCGCCCCCCCACCCCACCATCTGCGCGCTTTTATGCCGCTGGCTTCTCGCCGCGGCACGAGAGTGAAGTCATGCGGCTCAGTGGTTCGAGGCGAGCCGTATGCCATAGAAAGTGCCGCAATCTCGCAGCCGCGCTTTTCGCGTACTGTATAAACGCTCATTCATCGGCCCCCAGTTTTGTGTGACCATGGTTTAATGTTCTTGTTTCGATAACTCGTGGTGGGAATCTACGCAGACACCTAGCGCAGTAACGCGATAAATTCATTGTGTTGTTGTCTTGTTTGCCTATGTTTTGTCCTCATCTTTAGACAAGTACGAGTCAATGCGGCTCGTTTTGCTTACTGCTTGCCATCGAGCACAGTAAACCGCGCCATATCTTTTGCTCAATGTAAGTCCAGCTTAAATAATCTTGATACTTATAGAGTATAGATTATAATATAGGCGACAAATCATTAGCCAATAATTCAGTAAAAAGAGAAATGAAACTTAAAAACAACCATCTTTGACAGGGGTTGCATTATTTTTATATATTGCTGTTTTCTTTGGGTAACATATAAGAATGTTAGCACTACACAAACTCGCAAAACAAGGCACGGCACTTTATATCGTCTTTATAGTACTTTACAACACTTGTTACGCAACTATGCCTAAGACGCGATATCATTGTTTTGACAAATAAGACGTCGTCGATGTTGTTGTTGCTGTTGTTGTCGTTGTTGTTGTTGTTGTTGTTGTTGTTGTGTTGTTTGTTGTTGTTGTTGTTGTTGTTGTTGTGTTGTTGTTGTTTTGGCATAAACTCAAGACGAGAAACAGACCCAACGGGATTGTATAATTCAACTAATCTGAGCGGTCTCCAAACAAGGGGCGCGTCGGCACGTGACCTTACAAGAAGAAAAACGGGAAAAGCAAGTCCATATGTTGGCGCGGAAGGAAGTAACAGGTCATTATGGTGCACCAGAGCATGAATGCGCTTCCCTCTGCGCAGAAACCACAACAGGAATAAAGTGCAATTCATGCCACTGAAGAATAAAAATGCAGGGATGAAATAAATTCGTAAAACAACGAGAAACTTGAAGAAGAAACGGAATAAAATGGCAATTTTAAGAGGAGCCGACCACCTCGCGCTTCTTCGTCTATTACCTTGACGTTGGTTAGCCGGCCCCGCATACAACATCTGTTATTCCGGACGCGCGCAACTATACAATGCGCCTCGCCGAGAACCGAACGCCTAATTATATAGGAAACATGTCTGCTCACTGTTGTATGGCATTGCGGGCAGATTTACTATGCATTTCTATATTTGCGTAAAAGATGCCAAAGTACATGGCGCAAGTAAATACCCGTAGTAGGGAATACAGGCGACGAAAAATATAAGCGTTTCAATAAACGCGTTATATACGGGTACGTTGAAACGTGAACAAAACTGTTAATGTTTGGCTAATAAACGAAAACATCACTTTAAGTACGAGGCTGCATGGCTGTTCTATTAGATGCGGAGCATCTTATACTCGCGCCTTGTAGTGCGCCGTCCGCGCCGTCCACACCGCTTCTCGAACGTTCGACAGCTGACGCGCGCGCATGCGCCGTCGCGCCGTCGCCCCACTCTTCCACCATCTGTGCATCCCTTCCTCCTCTACACACCGCGCGCGCTTCACTCCTCCACCATCGTGCACCCTTCCTCCTCTACACACCGCGTTCGACAATCTACAATTCTCTGATTCTCACGTGGACGCGCATGTGGTCCGTCGCGCTTCGAGAACATTCAACAGCTGACAGTGCATGCGCCGTTCGTGCTGTATATATTACTCAAGGTCGGCGCTCGCTCGCTCAGTTGCACGCTCGTCGGTTGGTTTGTACGGCGCGTCGACGTCCAGGTCGCGGTTGTGTGAAATGAATTCCAACGAATCCACAAACACCAATGATCGACGTCCCTTCGACCAGCGCCGCCCTTTCGCATACGTGTGTACGTGTCACTCATTTAACCACCCCCTCCTACAACCACGTTAACCAATTTAGCCATCGACCCCAAGTAAGTCGCAATTTAACACCCCATTTCACAACCACGTTAACCAATTTAGCCATCGACCCAAGTAAGTCGCACTTTAACACCCCGTTAACCAATATATGCTCCGCATCCTCCTCAGTGTTCCCCCGAGGGAAGCTTGCGGGCAATTTTTTTGCTACTGATCTATTTTCTACTGAGCATCATGAATGGACGGCACACCAGAATAACGTATCATTCGCAACTTCACCGCTACAGAGAAATCGAACGCTGTACTTACATATATATTATATATCGCGCTCCACATCTTCAATAACTAGTGCCTCTGTATTCAGTGAAACACTGTTCGCATTCCCACCGCGTCTATGCAAGCAACGACAAAAGTATTTTTCACGCAAAGCACTGCATATGCTCACATCCTGAGAAACTGTGGAGCAAGCGCCGACGACGACGAATGCCGCCACCCTCGAAAGCCGTGAACCGCACTGACGAACGCACCGCAGGATTTGAAAGCTGGCCTTGCGACTGAGGCGTTGTGCGCGCGTATATGGTGCAGCTACGTTCGCTAATCGAGCCAATTCCGTGGCGGCATCAAGCTGTCTTTCAACTGGGCACAGCGCAAGAACTATACAGCGTATACAATACGAGAAGGAGGAGAACCAGTGTATATAGGACTGAGGGGTGATGGCGAGTAACGAAAGGATTGATCAGGACGCGGCATTTCCGGGTTTCTCAACATTTCTCCCAAACCGCGCATGAACATACACAAAGTATCTGCAGCCGTCGCGGGTGGCGAAGGAACCGTCGGATGACGTGGCTGGGGAGCCCGCGAAATAGGGTTCGGGTTTGTGTACAGCTGTGGCCTTTGCAGTGAAGTATATACGCGCGCATACTATAGAGTCCGTATACCGGCTGCAGGCCTCTATAGCGCGTTCTAATTAAACCGCGGTTTTAACGCGGCCTCCCCCAATTATTGATCAGCGCGGCCGAACACAAACACTGACGCACACACGAGACGCGTTGAGAGCGCCGTCGACGCTGTCGTGCTCGGATCCTGCGTCGTTCTATCTTCCCGTCCCCTCCCCTTACGCTCGCTTTTCGAAATCCACACTGGCTTCCTTCGGTTAGATGAGCCTGCGCTCGAAGGGAGAACGCGCGCGCAGGCTTCTAACGGTAACGCGGCGGGAAGTCGAGGAACGCTCGCTAATGGTAAGCCCCGTCGACCGACGTATGCGGCAGATTTATTTACGGCTTCCGCCGGTCGCACGCCTTGAGTCTGATTCCACGCGCCGCATGCATGCAGCGGTGGCTCTAACGACGCGTCGGGAACACGGTGCTAGTCTCTATATACAGTATAGTTTATACGAAGACGTATTCTGTATACGTTGATTTCTCCGGATGTGAAAGAACTAATTACAGAAGGGCCCCCCGTAACAATCGATTAACCCACAAAGAACGAGAGCGTTAATACTATACTCAACGGCGTTTCCCGTTCTCTCCGGCATTCGTGACGCCGCGGCACTCTGTTCACGTGACGTCACAACAAAACGAGCTCTCTATTGGTCCATATATGAGAGACGTACACACCGTGGTTAACTTCCTCCTACCCTATTCTTTAGCCGTGCAGTCGCACTCCCATTCTGCCTTAACTGAGATCACTGTCACGAGTGATCAAAACGATTTTACTTCGTTTATTGAGTTGTTACCTGCGTGACCGGCGAGAGCAGTGTATATAGCCAAAATGCACAAAATCCTCACAGGCTCGCCGCTTAGTGTCTATTGGCCGCATACTGTCCACGTGCTTTTGATTGATTGATTGATTTGTGGGGTTTTAGCGTCCCAAAACCACCATTTAATTATGAGAGACGCCGTATATTGGAGGGCTCCGGAAATTTCGACCGCCTGGGGTTCTTTAACGTGCACCCAAATCTGAGTACATGGGCCTCTATGTCCACGTGCTTTTGGAACAAATAAACGGCAAGGAGCAGATATCGTCCGCGGAAGGGTATACTGAAAGCTATAGAAAGAAAATCACTCTGTCGTCTTGAACTCCGTGTGGTTCAGGGACACTTCTACACTATGTGCATTAGCCCCAGTGTTATAACTTCACAGTGACTATATCGGCTCAGGTTCAGCGGCCGAGAGCATACGCGATCACCTATATGCGTATAAACGCGGTCGTTAAACGCGTATTACCATTGACGACGCAACCTTGCCGTGACACTTTACTGGAAGACCTTGCATCGCGTATACACCTCAAACAGCTCGATCACGCGTGATGAAGTGTGATTGCCTATGATGTGTGTAGACCTTCTTACGTGCATAAAACGGCTTATCGCTAGTCCAATGAGGCGCGCGATTGTAGTTTAGACTGAAGTGCGTAAGCCGTTCTGCTTTGACTCGAAGTGTGGTATCCGTTTGCCGTGACAGCTCATATACCTATATCAACGAAAACTAACTTGTCATAACTCTTAGCAAGTTGTCAAGTGTATATTTCAGGGGGGCAAAAGATATCAGCACTCTTTTAGTACATGGGTCTGCACCTGACCTCCCGCGCGACGAAGCAATTCAAAGTTTAATTAAGCTTTTAATGAGAAGCACTTTAGCACTGAATAAGGTAACACTGTTCATCGTATCAATGTGAGTAGGAAACGACGAATACTCTTGAAATCTATGTTGACTGAGGCATATGGTGTTCATTTCAAAGATTTCAAAAAACTTCACCTAAGCGTATAATCTCGAGGCGAGCAGAAATTTCCTGAGTTTGCCACAGATTAGTTTGGAAAAAAGTATTCCGAACGGAAGTATTTTTTACTCCACAAATACGATGGTCTTAGCTGGAGTTTATGAGGTGTAATGGACGATCGTATCTATTGCAATCGCGTTCATTCTGCTGAGTGATATATTATTATATTGACTTAGTATTTTCTTTGGAAATCTAAGTACTAACGAACTGCGTCTACAATACTGCATATACGGTTATTAGATAAATGTTCTATGCGTGTTAGTCTATATACGTTTACGTAGATCACATAACGACAGGGTAAGAAGGCTGTAGTCAACAACAGTACAGCATTGCTTCTTTTTAATACATCATGTAACCGCCAATGAAGAAAGTGCAATTTCCCGCCAATGGAATCTGTCTCCTGCATGCTTTTTGATAATACTATCTGTCGGTATTTTCCTTGCGAGTATAGTATACAGGAAACTTTGGATTCAGCAAAAGTATAGGTACCGTTGCATTTCTTCCAACAGTGTTTAAAAATGTCAATAAGAGCTTGGAAAAAGTTCGCAGAAATATCCCTTTCACAACACGGTGATACATGTGATCATAAACACATGAGAATGTATACGTATACTGTAGGGTTTCACGTTATAAAGCCACTCCGAAAACTGCACAATTCGACTTGTACAATCTCTACTCGCTGTTTTTATTTATGTGTACATACGTTTAAGCCAGGTGGCAATCAAGCAAGAAGAATATCAAGCCAACTAATTGCTTCTCAGCCATTATACTGGCAGACCTCACCTTCCGGCAGTTATGAAGTGGCAGTATTTGGTGTAAATAAAGTTTACTTAGTATTCAATTGATTTCGAATAACGATGTGGTACTCAACGCCTCCCTATTTCCATAAATGAATCCACACTGCAGTACATATTTATATCTTCAAAGCCGAAAAGCTATTAACGAACTTGCTTTTCGCTCAGGTGAAGAGTTTTTTTTTCTGAAGTTTTACTGTACATCATGCGTGGTGTTATACCTTCCGTTGATGGCGCACATTGTTATACTATAATTAGATGTTTATACATGCACATGAATCTGTAATCGCAATCTTAAAAAATACGCATTGTAATCTTAATCCATTGACGAACGCAAAGAGGCATACCGTGCACACATAATTCCCATCTGGGAATATACGTGCTGGGATGGACAATTTCATCTGAGTCATTGCCACAGCGAAGTCATCTAGTAAACGTGCCGCCCTGAACGGCGCGTGCACTGAATTAAAGGGACACTAAAGAGCAAAACGCTATTTCGCGTAATAGTAAAGTAAAATTTCACAATCCCGCAAACACCACTATTACTTCGACACGGCACTTGGTAAGCGGGAAAACGTGCGAAAAACGAACTGTGGGTGGAGACGCCACCTCTGAGATTCCCGCGCCAAACACTGTGACGTCATCAATTTTTGAAGGCGCACTGGGTCCTACGTAGCTTCTAATCGATAAAATTGAAGTACATTGTAATCTGTGGGTGCCATAGACTTGGCGTGCGAAGTCTTAGAAAATTTCATCGAGCCAATGTCGCCAAAATACGAAAAATACATTCTGGAATTTCTTACGTCGCACGCGGAGATCACGGCGCGAAATTTAGAAATTAAACTTCAACCTGATTTTCTTTGCTAACAATGAACTTATGACTGTGAAACGTATGGCATTATAGTTCTCAGAGTGCAGTTTACCAATCTAAAGCAACTCATTGCTTCTCTTATAGTGTCCTTTTAACAAAACAAACAAACAAACAAAAAGAATTCGAGATGTACTAGTTAATTAGTAAACATTGAAAGTGAGCTTCTTTGTTTACCGAACCTCAAGCTCTACAAAGTCTGCCATAATTAAAAGCAGCTTAAGCTATACAGAGTGCCAAGTCGACAACTGCAGCTTAACATGCACTGAATGAAATTTGTCAAAAACAAACAAACAAACAAAGACAACAGAAAACCATACGCGGCTATCATGGTGCGCACTGAAGCGTGTTTTAGCGAACCGATAAATGCCGAAGCACGCACGCATCAATACTTCTTCACGGGATCGGCTAAGTCCCGGCGCTAGATACTTCATTTAAAGCGCGCGGAGCAACCCGTTTTAACAGCTAGGAGACCAGTTTTTCGATATTTACAGAATTTAAGTGCCAGCACAGCAGAATATATCCAGAACATCGAGTCAGCGCTTGGCAACCCTAAAGTTCATCTCAGTTTTACCCACTAGATGAGATGCGAAAACTTCAGCGCCATATTCGCTCGCTTGATTGCGAGAAGGAGCAAACGTGGCCGAAAGATGCCATGGAGGAGCCAATCGCTTTGAAGTGAGCGCGTCTTGTCAGCAAACACGTCAAAAGAATTGGTGATGCTGTCATTTGAGAACGGTGGTACAAAAATGAGTTATATATACTAACGCTGCAGTTCTTAATCTAGGAGGACGCGTTTTCAGTATTTCAACTTTCGCCGCACGTCTGTGGCTTACCATGCGTTTATCGAAGTGTAAAATGAAACACATGCATGTCGCTGCAATCTTCGTGCAGAAAGTGTGTATCCGGCGGTGATAAATACTATGATATTGTGTGCGCGGTTGCGTCTCCTTAATTTACCTTGGAAGCGCGCAACACTTGTCTAAAGAACGAAAAGAAGAGAAATACTAGCACAAGCTATCTAATTAGTTAAAGAGGTTCAACGTTATACTAGGAAACGTTTACTGGGCATTATGCGAGTTCCTATATGCGAGTATCGTGTGCAAAATTACATGCAGGTATTGAACGCATCAGCGTACACTGTGGCAAAGCATGTAATGCGGCAAAGAGGCATAGCGTCGAATATCGTGTGTGTTATATATAGCGATATTTAAGCCGACGTTATAGGATTTATTGGTAGTGATGACATCTGCGACATCCTAAAACTACAAGAAGTGTAACGGTGTAACCGGAAATTTACTGGCGAAGCACTTGACAGCCTACCACTCTTTTTTCGAACATAATGACACTATGGTCGACCACATGACCGGGTGAAAGAGGTACTTGCCAGCAGCATAATAGATAAACTGTACCAGGCCTATGGGATGTTACGTTCACGCTTGTTGTCATCGCATCATCACCGACCCGCACTACCTGGCTACGTCACGAAGCTTCTTGTTCGCTTTTTCGCGCACGTTGTCGCCGAACATTGCACGTCCATATGGGGAACAACCGGGGTAGAAGAGGAGATCAACGAAGCACCAGGACTCACCTCTTCCACTCCTGCCGACGAACCTGAGGTCGTTAAACTTGGCCACTTGGTTCTTGACAACGGCCGAGGCGTTCCTCAGTTCGGCGCAGTAGTTCTCATCGTTTCCCGCAGCGCAGCGTGACCAGGGTCCCGTCGCAAACGTCCCCGAGGGTGACCACCTTGAACGCCACCGGCAGCGTCTTGTTGGATCGCCAGTGACTGGGAAGCACCGAGCACACCATGTTCGGGCTTCCCGTGCGCATCAGTTCGCCCGGGTGCTCGGCCAGCACCTGGGTGAGGGCCCGTTCGCCGGGCAGCACCATTTCGGCCATCCTGGCTGCGACGCCGCTGCGACTCGCGGTGCGTCGTGTGCTGTTCACGCGGCGGCTGCTGCTTGCTGCCCTGGTCGGCGGCCGGCAGATGCATTGAACGCTGCCTGGCCAGCGCACGCGCACGCGCACTAGCCGCCCTTCTGAGGTTTGCGGGCTCTGCCCGAATCGGCCGTCTGCCAGACCGCACCGCCGCCGCACCGCCTCGGCTTCCTCCTCCTCCTCTCTACCTCTCACACTGCGCGCCTCCCCGCCAGCGTCGTCCTCCTCTTCGCGGCCACCCGCGACCTCTCTCGCCCACCACGCCGCTAACGTCTCTCCTTCTTTGTGGGGAAAACAAGCGAGAAAGTAAGCGCCCACCTCACATCCTCCCTCTTCCTCCATCACCTCCGGCTGGAAGAGAAAGGGGAGAGGAGAAGTGGAGCCGCGCCGCCGTGCGGGCAGCGTTGGAAGCGCCTGCTGCGCGAGCGCCTGTTGCGTTGTGCTGGCGTGAGGCGCGTGTGGGTGTGCAAGGCTTGCCGCAGCGCGCGCGCTAGGGGGGCTGACGTGCAAAACCGCGCTGGTTGGCGGGGAAGCTCGCCCGGAGTAGGAGCGGTCGGAGGCGCGGGCGGCCGCCGGAGCCGGAGAGGCCGGCTCTCGGCCGCACTGGGAGGCCGCTTCCCTCGCCGACGGTAGCGACGGCGGAGAACGCGGTCGCCGCTGCTGCTGCGCTAGCCCGACGCGCTTCCTCGGTAGCTACCGGTCGTTGGCGGGCGTGCGTGCTTCGTTTCTGCTCCTTGCGCCCGCCAGCCTCCTACCACCCTCCACCGGTGTCTCAGTGCTCTCTCTGCTTCCTTGCTCTCGTTTTCTTTTTTATCTCTATTACTCTTTCTGGTCGTGGCTCCTTCAGCACTATCTCGGTCGGGCCGCAAGAAAGCTCTCACTTTGGTTGCACTTCGGCGATGACCACTTTCAGTTCCAGAAACGCCTCGGCGTTCGATTCGACAACTTGCTTTACTTTACTCGTTCATTCGTTCGTTCACGCTACTGTGGCCTGGTTCCAGGCCTATTAGCTTTTTTGGAAGAAACTGCGACTGTCGTTTCGGTTCTGAGCATTCCATACTACATCAGATTGATCGCTTTGAATAAAATGAAACCCTTTTTCTATGAACACACGCAATGAAACAAATCGTTACTTAATGCGAAGCCTTTCTCAGGTATCGAATGTGACATGACGCCTTTCTCTTTGGTCATGTAATTATAAGCGTAAGAAGAGACTATGAGATATTGAGTCAAGTGCCTGAAAAGGGCGTTATATTTAAACGTTTAAATAGCTCTAAGGGCCCTCCGTGCTACACAATGTACTTTTTTATGGGCTTAGTGCATAAACGGAAGAACCATCGAACGTTCATAGCGGGCATAGTCCACCGTATATAATTTACAAAAAAAATCAAGCATATTTGTGACTATAGTATAAGAACATCAGTAATGTGACAATCGCTGTCTGTGTTGCTATCGACTGTTGTCCTGTACGTGACAATGTTCATTCTGTGTGTGAAGCATGTCGTCCCACGTCGAAAGAGCCACTATAAATATTTAGTTCGAATTTTTAAGACTCATCAATAAAATGATAAACGTTCCACTACGCAAGTTCAACAAATATATGTAACATGGGCTAACATTAGCGACTTCATTAACTGACATCTAGCTGGTTCTTCGGGTTTACACTCGGAAGGTGTGATGTTTCAAGGAGGCCTCGACGATGCGGATGGACACCCAGGCTTAATTTTAACCAGTCATTACTAGATTACATATAGGCCTTACGTGTTACAGCTCTTCCATAACCGACATGAT
Organism: Rhipicephalus annulatus; assembly: GCA_013436015.1. Classification (NCBI taxonomy): domain Eukaryota; kingdom Metazoa; phylum Arthropoda; class Arachnida; order Ixodida; family Ixodidae; genus Rhipicephalus; species Rhipicephalus annulatus. Next base: position 2,518 of record WOVY01010865.1, on the reverse strand, counting down.
CACGCATTGTCCACAGCACCAGCACACCATAAAACGTGAGCTCAAATCCAACACGAATGTCGCGATGTACCTGAACGTAATGTAATTGCCCAAAGTGCATGCTCCTCTACACTATCATCGCTAGTGTAGATTCCCTGCTCTTCTGGGCGAGCTGGGCGGATTCAGCAAGTATATAGGGCTCTAACCTGAGGGTGCTATATAGATTCTGTGACTTAACAAGCAAACAAACCATTAAACTTTCTACTACTACTGCTGCGCGGTTCCCGTGGCACTTCAAGCTTCCTTACGGCGACAGAGGAGTTCTCTTCTTCCTTGACGGTGTTGGAACTTGCATACGCATATTCTAGGAACAACACCCTCAAACAGTTTTCGTTGATATGATCTTTGCAGACGACGACGTATACACATAGACTGATGTGGACAAAGAGTATTTGTGTTAGCTCGTAACCGTCACCGTCGACATGAGTCCACAAAACCCTTTCATCCGTTAGGATTGTTCGTAATATATAAATTATCAGCGAAACTTTGAGCTGAACGTACTATTAGAGAATTCACGTTAACCAATACCAAAGTTCTCTTACAAACGCAGGGCCTTGTATATTTGACCCCCATGTATTACAAAGAAGTGGGAAACGAATGCATTTAAGGAGAAAAAAAAGAATAAACGCCGTGTGTTACTGCGGACAACAAAATGGAACAATATTTGTGCAAATAGGCATGGACTCAAAAGTTACGTATTTAACCTACTCCCGCATAGCTAGCAAAAGCTAGATAAGAAATTCATACGAAATTCTTATGAATGACAATTTTTATATGATGAATAATACGAATTCTTCCGAGATGAGGAGCTTTTATGAAATCAAAGGTTGACAGCCATTGATCGAGCAACTATTTATTGGTATGTTTATATAGCCAATACATGGTGTCATTTACTGGTGCAGCTCGGTTACGTACACCTCTTTGCGTGACGAATACCTCACCGAAAATCGCACTCATACAATGATTGATAAGTTACAAGTTAAACGGAGTGCATTCCGAAACTTTTGCCAAGCTGCTGCTCCATTACGTGACTTTTTGGAGAACAGAAGAACAGCGAAAGATATTAATAATTATAATAATAACAACAATATCTGGCATGTCACGGACCCAAATTGACGTTACGCTTATAAGTCAAGTCACACTGGAGGGCTAAGGATATTTCACCGGTTTGGTGTTCTTTAACGTCCATGCACTGACATCGCGAAGTACCCGTCCCCCTGGCTTTTCGCCTCCGTCGAAATGTGACCGACACGGCAGGTATCGAACCCGCAACCTTCGGGTGAGCAGCCGGGCACTGTCACTATTTTTCCGCCGATGCATCAAGGGGAACGCATCGATTGATTTGTGGGGTTTAACGTCCCAAAACCACTATATGATTATGAGAGACGCCGTAGTGGAGGGCTCCGGAAATTTCGACCACCTGGGGTTCTTTAACGTGCCCCCAAATCTGAGCACACGGGCCTACAACATTTCCGCCTCGATCGGAAATGCAGTCGCCGCAGCCGGGATACGAACCCGCGACCTGCGGGTCGGCAGCCGAGTACCTTAGCCACTAGACCACCGCGGCGGGGCAAGGTGAACGCATCAAAATATCACATGCATGTAGGTAAGATATGCTTATAACGATAAATAATTAAAGAACATGGAGGCTGACTGCCCAGCGCTGAGACTTTGATGGCACAACGAGTTCAAGAACAAAAAATGAATGAAAAGAAAAAAACGAAGCATCCTCGTGAAACAATTAACTGCCAAAGTAATTGTTCAAAGCAAGAACACGCGCCTGCGCTGTTATGTCAGTACACGACGCTCAGAGAGGGAAGCATGGCGTAACACACGCACCTATGCACCCGCACACCACACAACACACACACACACACACACACACACACACACACACACACACACACACCACACCACCACACACACACACACACACACACCACACACACACACACACACACACACACACACAAATACTGAGTACACAAAGCGGGGAGTATAGGAGAATTACGATCCGCGACCGACCAGGGTTTCCGAGGGAAGCCGTAAAGAAAGCAGCAGACCGGGGTTTGGGTCAGCCGCGCTCCCTGAGGCCGAGCCGCAACGACCGAGCCTCGCGGCTCGCTTTTCTTGTTCCTACGTACTCGCCAATGGGCGTTGTGTATATAGTGCCTCAAATGTGCGCGCTTTTATGTGTGCGTGCTTGTGCACGGATGTACAGCAAGCGACGCCGATCGAAGCCACGCTTGCGACCCTCTCTTGAGTGTGGATCTATCTATCTATCTATCTATCTATCTATCTATCTATCTATCTATCTATCTATCTATCTATCTATCTATCTATCTATCTATCTGTCTGTCTGTCTGTATGTATATCTATCGTCTATCTATCTATCTATCTATCTATCTATCTATCTATCTATCTATCTATCTATCTATCTATCTATCTATCTATCTATCTATCTATCTATCTATCTATC
>WOVY01010864.1:80000-88169 GCA_013436015.1 Rhipicephalus annulatus | reverse complement strand
TTATAAAGTAAAGTTATTTCCCCGTAACAATATGAGAGACGTACATCGGTGGTTAACTTCCTCCTACCCTATTTTTTAGCCGTGCAGTCGCACTCCCATTCTGCCTTAACTGAGATCAATGTCGCGAGTGATCAACGATTTTACTTCGTTTATTGAGTTTTTTACCTGCGTGACCGGCGAGAGCAGTGTATACAGCCAAAATGCACAAAATCCTCACAGGCTCGCCGCTTAGTGTCTATTGGCCGCATACTGTCCACGTGCTTATGATTGATTGATTGATTTGTGGGGTTTAGCGTCCCAAAACCACCATTTAATTATGAGAGACGCCGTATATTGGAGGGCTCCGGAAATTTCGACCGCCTGGGGTTCTTTAACGTGCACCCAAATCTGAGTACATGGGCCTCTATGTCCACGTGCTTTTGGAACAAATAAACGGCAAGGAGCAGATATCGTCCGCGGAAGGTATACTGAAAGCTATAGAAAGAAAATCACTCTGTCGTCTTGAACTCCCGTGTGGTTCAGGGACACTTCTACAACTATGTGCATTAGCCCCAGTGTTATAACTTCACAGTGACTATATCGGCTCAGGTTCAGCGGCCGAGAGCATACGCGATCACCCTATATGCGTATAAACGCGTCGTTAAACGCGTATATACCATTGACGACGCAACCTTGCCGTGACACTTTACTGAGAGACCTTGCATCGCGTATACACCTCAAACAGCTCGATCACGCGTGATGAAGTGTGATTGCCTATGATGTGTGTAGACCTTCTTACGTGCATAAAACGGCTTATCGCTAGTCCAATGAGGCGCGCGATTGTAGTTTAGACTGAAGTGCGTAAGCCGTTTGCTTTGACCGAAGTGTGGTATCCGTTTGCCGTGACAGCTCATATACCTATATCAACGAAAAACTAACTTGTCATAACTCTTAGCATTGTCAAGTTGTATATTTCAGGGGGGCAAAAGATATCAGCACTCTTTTAGTACATGGGTCTGCACCTGAACCTCCCGCGCGACGAAGCAATTCAAAAGTTTAATTAAGCTTTTAATGAGAAGCACTTTAGCACTGAATAAGGTAACACTGTTCATCGTATCAATGTGAGTATAGGAAATGACGAATACTCTTGAAATCTATGTTGACTGAGGCATATGGTGTTCATTTCAAAGATTTCAAAAACTTCACCTAAGCGTATAATTCTCGAGCGAGCAGAATTTCCTGAGTTTGCCACAGATTAGTTTGGAAAAAAGTATTCCGAACGGAAGTATTTTTTACTCCACAAATACGATGGTCTTTAGCTGGAGTTGATGAGGTGTAATGGACGATCGTATCTATTGCAATCGCGTTCATTCTGCTGAGTGATATATTATTATATTGACTTAGTATTTTCTTTGGAAATCTAAGTACTAACGAACTGCGTCTACAATACTGCATATACGGTTATTAGATAAATGTTCTATGCGTGTTAGTCTATATACGTTTACGTAGATCACATAACGACAGGGTAAGAAGGCTGTAGTCAACAACAGTACAGCATTGCTTCTTTTTAATACATCATGTAACCGCCAATGAAGAAAGTGCAATTTCCCGCCAATGGAATCTGTCTCCTGCATGCTTTTTGATAATACTATCTGTCGGTATTTTCCTTGCGAGTATAGTATACAGGAAACTTTGGATTCAGCAAAAGTATAGGTACCGTTGCATTTCTTCCAACAGTGTTTAAAAATGTCAATAAGAGCTTGGAAAAAGTTCGCAGAAATATCCCTTTCACAACACGGTGATACATGTGATCATAAACACATGAGAATGTATACGTATACTGTAGGGTTTCACATTATAAAGCCACTCCGAAAACTGCACATTCGACTTGTACAATCTCTACTCGCTGTTTTTATTTATGTGTACATACGTTTAAGTAAGCCAGGTGGCAATCAAAGCAAGAAGAATACCAAGCCAACTAATTGCTTCTCAGCCATTATACTGGCAGACCTCACCTTCCGGCAGTTATGAAGTGGCAGTATTTGGTGTAAATAAAGTTTACTTAGTATTCAATTGATTTCGAATAACGATGTGGTACTCAACGCCTCCCTATTTCCAATAAATGAATCCACACTGCAGTACATATTTATATCTTCAAAGCCGAAAAGCTATTAACGAACTTGCTTTTCGCTCAGGTGCAGAGTTTTTTTTTTTCTGAAGTTTTATGTACATCATGCGTGGTGTTATACCTTCCCGTTGATGGCACACATTGTTATACTATATTAGATGTTTATACATGCATATGAATATGTAATCACAATCTTAAAAATATACGCATTGTAATCTTAATGCACTGACGAACGTGAAGAGGCATACCGTGCACACATAATTCCCATCTGAGAATATACGTGCTGAGATGACAATTTCATCTGAGTGACTGCCACAGCGAAGTCATCTAGTAAACGTGCCGCCCTGAACGGCACGTGCACTGAATTAAAGGGACACTAAAGAGCAAAACGCGTTTTTTTTTTTGCGTATTAGTAAAGTACAGTTTCACAATCCCGCAAAACACCACTTTTACCTCGACACAACACTTGGTAAGCGGGAAAACGAACGAAAACAAACTGTAGGTGGAGACGCCTCCTTGAGATCTCCGCACCAAACACTGTGACGTCAGCAATTTTTGAAGGCGCACTGGGTCCTACGTAGCTTCTAATCGATAAAATTGAAGTACATTGTAATCTGTTGGTGCCATAGACTTAGCATACGAAGTGCTAGAAAATTTCATCGAGCCAATGTCGCCAAAATACGAAAAATACATTGTGGAAAATCTTACGTCGCACGCGGAGATTATGGCGCAAATTTAGAAATTAAACTTCAACCTTGATTTTCTTTGCTAGTAAAGAAATTTGAAAGGAATAATGAAATGACAGTGAAACGTATGGCATTATAGTTCTCAGAGTGCAGTTTATCAATCTAAAAGCAACTCATTGTTACTCTTATAGGGTCCGTTTAACAAAACAAACAAACAAAAAGAATTCGAGATGTGTTAGTTATTTAGTAAACATTGAAAGTAAGTTTCTTTGTTTACCGAACCTCAAGCTCTACAAAGTCTGCCATAATTAAAAGCAGCTTAAGCTATACAGATAGTAAGTCGACACTGCAGCTTAACATGCACTGAATGAAATGCGTCAAAAACAAACAAACAAAGACAACAAGAAAACCATACGTGGCTATCATGGTGCGCACTGAAGCGTGTTTTAGCGAACCGATAAATGCCGAAGCACGCACGCATCAATACTTCTTCACGGGATCGGCTAAGTCCCGGCGCTAGATACTTCATTTAAAGCGCGCGGAGCAACCCGTTTTAACAGCTAGGAGACCAGTTTTTCGATATTTACAGAATTTAAGTGCCAGCACAGCAGAATATATCCAGAACATCGAGTCAGCGCTTGGCAACCCTAAAGTTCATCTCAGTTTTACCCACTAGATGAGTGCGAAAACTTCAGCGCCAATTCGCTCGCTTGATTGCGAGCAGGAGCAACGTGGCGAAAGATGCCATGGAGGAGCCAATCGCTTTGAAGTGAGCGCGCTTGTCAGCAAACACGTCAAAAGAATTGTGTGATGCTGTCATTTGAGAACGGTGGTACAAAAATGAGTTATATATACTAACGCTGCAGTTCTTAATCTAGGAGGACGCGTTTTCAGTATTTCAACTTTCGCCGCACGTCTGTGGCTTACCATGCGTTTATCGAAGTGTAAAATGAAACACATGCATGTCGCTGCAATCTTCGTGCAGAAAGTGTGTATCCCGCGGTGATAAATACTATGATATTGTGTGCGCGGTTGCGTCTCCTTAATTTACCTTGGAAGCGCGCAACACTTGTCTAAAGAACGAAAAAGAAGAGAAATACTAGCACAAGCTATCTAATTAGTTAAAGAGGTTCAACGTTATACTAGGAAACGTTTACTGGGCATTATGCGAGTTCCTATATGCGAGTATCGTGTGCAAAATTACATGCAGGTATTGAACGCATCAGCGTACACTGTGGCAAAGCATGTAATGCGGCAAAGAGCATAGCGTCGAATATCGTGTGTGTTATATATAGCGATATTTAAGCCGACGTTATAGGATTTATTGGTAGTGATGACATCTGCGACATCCTAAACTACAAGAAGTGTAACGGTGTAACCGGAAATTTAATGGCGAAGCACTTGACGCTACCACTCTTTTTTCGAACATAATGACACTATGGTCGACCACATGACCGGGTAAAGAGGTACTTGCCAGCAGCATAATAGATAAACTGTACCAGGCCTATGGGATGTTACGTTCACGCTTGTTGTCATCGCATCATCACCGACCGCACTACCTGGCTACGTCACGAAGCTTCTTGTTCGCTTTTTCGCGCACGTTGTCGCCGAACATTGCACGTCCATATGGGGAACAACCGGGGTAGAAGAGGAGATCAACGAAGCACCAGGACTCACCTCTTCCACTCCTGCCGACGAACCTGAGGTCGTTAAACTTGGCCACTTGGTTCTTGACAACGGCCGAGGCGTTCCTCAGTTCGGCGCAGTAGTTCTCATCGTTTCCCGCGCGCAGCGTGACCAGGGTCCCGTCGCAAACGTCCCCGAGGGTGACCACCTTGAACGCCACCGGCAGCGTCTTGTTGGATCGCCAGTGACTGGGAAGCACCGAGCACACCATGTTCGGGCTTCCCGTGCGCATCAGTTCACCCGGGTGCTCGGCCAGCACCTGGGTCAGGGCCCGTTCGCCGGGCAGCACCATTTCGGCCATCCTGGTGCGACGCCGCTGCGACTCGCGGTGCGTCGTGTGCTGTTCACGCGGCGGCTGCTGCTTGCTGCCCTGGTCGGCCGCCGGCAGATGCATTGAACGCTGCCTGGCCCAGCGCACGCGCACGCGCACTAGCCGCCCTTCTGAGGTTTGCGGGCTCTGCCCGAATCGGCCGTCTGCCAGACCGCACCGCCGCCGCACCGCCTCGGCTTCCTCCTCCTCCTCTCTTACCTCTCACACTGCGCGCCTCCCCGCCAGCGTCGTCCTCCTCTTCGCGGCCACCCGCGACCTCTCTCGCCCACCACGCCGCTAACGTCTCTCCTTCTTTGTGGGGAAAACAAGCGAGAAAAGTAAGCGCCCACCTCACATCCTCCCTCTTCCTCCATCACCTCCGGCTGGAAGAGAAAGGGGAGAGGAGAAGTGGAGCGCGCCGCCGTGCGGGCAGCGTTGGAAGCGCCTGCTGCGCGAGCGCCTGTTGCGTTGTGCGTGCGTGAGGCGCGTGTGGGTGTGCAAGGCTTGCCGCAGCGCGCGCGCTAGGGGGCTGACGTGCAAAACCGCGCTGGTTGGCGGGGAAGCTCGCCCGGAGGAGGAGCGGTCGGAGGCGCGGGCGGCCGCCGGAGCCGGAGAGGCCGGCTCTCGGCCGCACTGGGAGGCCGCTTCCCTCGCCGACGGTAGCGACGGCGGAGAACGCGGTCGCCGCTGCTGCTGCGCTAGCCCGACGCGCTTCCTCGGTAGCTACCGGTCGTTGGCGGGCGGTGCGTGCTTCGTTTCTGCTCCTTGCGCCGCCAGCCTCCTACCACCCTCCACCGGTGTCTCAGTGCTCTCTCTGTTCCTTGCTCTCGTTTTCTTTTTTATCTCTATTACTCTTTCTGGTCGTGGCTCCTTCAGCACTATCTCGGTCGGCCGCAAGAAAGCTCTCACTTTGGTTGCACTTCGGCGATGACCACTTTCAGTTCCAGAAACGCCTCGGCGTTCGATTCGACAACTTGCTTTACTTTACTCGTTCATTCGTTCGTTCACGCTACTGTGCCTGGTTCCAGGCCTATTAGCTTTTTTGGAAGAAACTGCGACTGTCGTTTCGGTTCTTTGAGCATTCCATACTACATCAGATTGATCGCTTTGAATAAAATGAACCCTTTTTCTATGAACACACGCAATGAAACAAATCGTTACTTAATGCGAAGCCTTTCTCAGGTATCGAATGTGACATGACGCCTTTCTCTTTGGTCATGTAATTATAGCGTAAGAAGAGACTATGAGATATTGAGTCAAGTGCCTGAAAAGGGCGTTATATTTAAACGTTAAATAGCTCTAAGGGCCCTCCGTGCTACACAATGTTACTTTTTTATGGGCTTAGTGCATAAACGGAAGAACCATCGAACGTTCATAGCGGGGCATAGTCCACCCGTATATAATTTCAAAAAAAAAAATCAAGCATATTTGTGATATATAGAAGAACATCAGTAAATGTGGCAATCGCGGTATGTGTTGCTATCGACGGTTGTCTGTACTGACAATGTTCTTCTGTGTGAAAGCTGTCGTCCACGTCGAAGAGCCATATGAATTTTTTGTTCGAATTTCGAACTCTCAATAAAAATGATAAACGTTCACACATACGCAAGTTCACATATGTAAATGGGCTAACATTAGCGACTTCATTAACTGCATCTAGCTGGTTCTTCGGGTTTACACTCGGAAGGTGTGATGTTTTCAAGGAGCCTCGAGATGCGGATGGACACCGTGCTTTTTTAACCAGTAATTACTAGTACATATAGGCTTACGTGTTACAGCTCTTCCATAACCGAATGATCACGCATTGTCCACATCACCAGCACACCATAAAACGTGAGCTCAAATCCAACACGAATGTCGCGATGTACCTGAACGTAATGTAATTGCCCAAAGTGCATGCTCCTCTACACTATCATCGCTAGTGTAGATTCCCTGCTCTCTGGGCGAGCTGGGCGGATTCAGCAAGTATATAGGGCTCTAACCTGAGGGTGCTATATAGATTCTGTGACTTAACAAGCAAAACAAACAATTAAACTTTCTACTACTACTGCTGCGCGGTTCCCGTGGCACTTCAAGCTTCCTTACGGCGACAGAGGGAGTTCTCTTCTTCCTTGACGGTGTTGGAACTTGCATACGCATATTCTAGGAACAACACCCTCAAACAGTTTTCGTTGATATGATCTTTGCAGACGACGACGTATACACATAGATGATGTGACAAAGAGTATTTGTGTTAGCTCGTAACCGTCACCGTCGACATGAGTCCACAAAACCCTTTCATCCGTTAGGATTGTTCGTAATATAAAATTATCAGCGAAACTTTGAGCTGAACGTACTATTAGAGAATTCACGTAACCAATACCAAAGTTCTCTTACAAACGCAGGGCCTTGTATATTTGACCCCCATGTATTACAAAGAAGTGGGAAACGAATGCATTTAAGGAGAAAAAAAAGAATAAACGCCGTGTGTTACTGCGGACACAAAATGGAACAATATTTGTGCAAAGGCATGGACTCAAAGTTACGTATTTAACCTACTCCCGCATAGCTAGCAAAGCTAGATAAGAAATTCATACGAAATTCTTATGAATGACAATTTTTATATGATGAATAATACGAATTCTTCCGAGATGAGGAGCTTTATGAAATCAAAGGTTGACAGCCATTTGATCGAGCAACTATTTATTGGTATGTTTTATAGCAAATCATGGTGTCATTTACTGGTGCCAGCTCGGTTACGTACACCTCTTTGCGTGACGAATACCTCACCGAAAATCGCACTCATACAATGATTGATAAGTTACAAGTTAAACGTAGTGCATTCCGAAACTTTTGCCAAGCTGCTGCTCCATTACGTGACTTTTTGGAGAACAGAAGAACAGCGAAAGATATTAATAATTATAATAATAACAACAATATCTGGCATGTCACGGACCCAAATTGACGTTACGCTTATAAGTCAAGTCACACTGGAGGGCTAAGGATATTTCACCGGTTTGGTGTTCTTTAACGTCCATGCACTGACATCGCGAAGTACCCGTCCCCCTGGCTTTTCGCCTCCGTCGAAATGTGACCGACACGGCAGGTATCGAACCCGCAACCTTCGGGTGAGCAGCCGGGCACTGTCACTATTTTTCCGCCGATGCATCAAGGGGAACGCATCGATTGATTTGTGGGGTTTAACGTCCCAAAACCACTATATGATTATGAGAGACGCCGTAGTGGAGGGCTCCGGAAATTTCGACCACCTGGGGTTCTTTAACGTGCCCCCAAATCTGAGCACACGGGCCTACAACATTTCCGCCTCGATCGGAAATGCAGTCGCCGCAGCCGGGATACGAACCCGCGACCTGCGGGTCGGCAGCCGAGTACCTTAGCCA
>WOVY01010864.1:0-77500 GCA_013436015.1 Rhipicephalus annulatus | reverse complement strand
CTCTCGTTACAGAACACCAATAGCTTTGGGCTCTTATGTATTCATGAAATGAGGCAGTATAGGTTTCTATCATCAACCAAGTGTTCTATTTTGTTCTTTAGCTTTTTTTACAAACTTGCACTCATACTTGCGATCTTTATAATTTTGTCCCGTGTTTTTTTTTTTCAATCGCACATCTTGCGTGAATCTCAAGGGCATATGTCTAGCTGTAAATATATACAGAAATGCTGAAACACCCCAAAGAAGAAAAACAAAAAGAAAAAAAGAAAAAGAGCTGCCAGAAAGTGGTTTGACGTGACTCGCATTTTCACCGTCATTTCTCCAACCGATACACACCGGAAGCGAACCTGGCCAGCCGATCTCATTGATTACAAGTTGCCCTTGGTCTCGCAAACGTTATTGATCAGTATTTCTTCGCTGAAAGGGTGTATACATGCTATACGCTGCGCGCCTCTTTTATCTGTGTTTTGCGATGCAGCTGTGCTTAGGTGTTGTGGGCCACATGCTTTAGCCACTTCGTGTCAGTGGGAATGTCATGAACTCATAAGCAATAAAAGAGGAAGAGAGACAAACAAAAATAGGGGCTTACTCCTATATAAGACCCAGACTACGCAGCACTTGTACCAGAGTAGCTGCATTTCTGTAGCGGCCGTGCTGGCATAACTCGACGATGTTGAAGCTACTCCATGTTCCACACGTAAAGCGATTTCCCGCGTTGAAATGTTTCTGCGTAGTCGAAGACTTGAAATGTCACCAAAGCAATTCGTTGCTATAGCAATAGCAAAAGCCAACATTCATCGAGAGAGATATGGAAATGTGGAGTTAGTTTGTGCAAGCGTGCTGTGTTCGCACAAGCCCACCATCCTAAAGACAAGTGTAGATGGTCTTTACTTGATTTTGAGCTCGCGCGCAAAACTGCGTTCTACCGTAGCACCTGCCCTAAAAGTGGCCTATCATCGACTCGTGGTTACACACCAAAGAGCTTTTGTCTATCTTAATAAGATCGAAGACGGTCGCAGAGTGAAACGGTCGTTGTTTTTTTTTTTCGACGCTGCACACAATGCACTCAGCATGGTCGTCCAATGTGCGTACAATATATACGCCTTCGAGCAGACAACCACCAACTAATGCCGAGAGAAAAGCGATGTTTCACGTCGACCGAATCAAGATGGAGGTCAGAGTCGCAGAAATGTATTCAGTTAATTTTTGTCTAGAATTTTTTGCATTTAAAGTGGCAGGATAAGGCACCCAGATAACTAAGGTTTTTAATAACAGAATCATGGGTGTAGACCAATATATTCAGTTCCGAACTATGTTGTCTCCAAAGTGATAACGCTCCTATAACCAGCTTACCTTTGACACCATGTTTGTGTGCACACCAGAGACTGGCATACAGCTGCGCGGATCCGCAGTGGATTCTTTTTCCCAGTGAAGTAGCTGTGAAAAACCTTGCGCACTGAAGCTTCGCTTTTGGTTCAGCATAAATGTCTGCTGCGCAACAATGTGGCGCCTTACCAATCTGTAGCATACCAGTTTCTGTGCTTTGCGTTGCGTGGATCACTGCAGCGGGATGTGTTGATTGAACCAAAACATAATGTATTGGCCTGTACGCTGTCACGATTCATATGTGCTTTCCATGCCTTGTGTGGCTTAAGTAAACAAGATTATGAGTGCCACATGTCGCTATCGACTAAATTTCAGAAATGCTTCATAATTATTGGTTAAGATCAAGTGAATAGGGTTGCTATGGCACCATATTTTCAACACATGGTAGAACAAGTCCATCTGGCAGGCGAAAAGACACGGTAAAATTAAGTGGCTCAACCCATAGATTTTCTTAAATTTATACAGAGATCGCCGGACTCTCGCCCGGCGATCGTTCAGCGAAAGTGTGAATTATGGGTAGTCTATGGATTTGCCTAGCCTTTGTGCTTGTAGGCTTCGAACACCCTTTTGGCTTTATTTGTTCGTTTGTTGGAGTGTTTTGGTTTTCTTTCGAAGCCACGCGAAGCCAAGCGCAGGGCCGGAACTACGAAGATTTTAGACAAAGCCATTTGCAACCAATCATTCCCATGCTCGCTGCAGCGCCATGCATTGTAGCTCCCATAGAGACTAGCACCAGAGTTCCCTCTAGTGTACTTATAGGAAGCTCTGTGGCTCCACCCACACTAAGCAATGAACCCTATTTTTATTCAAGCTGTTTCTCTTTCTGAAAGCCCGACTTTACTGCATTTGCAGGATTTTAGTCTAGAATGAAGAGCCTTTATTTTAGGCGCGTGCATTCATTAAAGATTGTTCTGATAGTTTTACTCCAACTTTACTCAACAAAAATAGCAATCTGTCATAAATAGTCATCAGCATCTGTCGTCAATAGTCATACAAAAAGATAGTCATCTTCTGAACTAAGGCACGTTCTTGGCACACAGACTGGCACATGTGCCATGCATCATACGTCGCGAGTTCATCTTTAAGCTTTTTGATAGACACTGCTCTTAACGGGAAATTTAACCTCCTAGAAGGTTTTAGTGCAGTGTATTTATTGCACGAAAACGTTCAAGAAATGAAATGTGTACTATGGATAATGAACGGGGTACATGGTGCATTGTTTATTGTATCCATCTTGTGTAGCATACTGGGAATACACTCTCAATCATGTCCTGGGTGGAGTGTGAGATAAAAGTAGGGCACTAAGCCATCTTTGTCTTGTTTTCTAGCTAGCACTTTATTCGGGACATGACATTCCTCCGTTGTTTCGATCTTTCGCTCTCCCGTGTTAGAAGTTGTCCATGCTTCTGCTCGCTTCTGCATCTTCATTCCACCAGCACTGCTTCTTACTGTATTGATATGATTCAGAGTGTGCACGCCGCCAGCAATCATTATAGAGCCTCCATCTTTCTCTCTTCAAGGCATATCATATAAGCCCACCTGCTACACTGCGAGTTGAACGTCCGCCAGTCACTTCAATTCAGAAATCGGGAGTGTCCATAAGCTAAGCGTAAGTTTAATAAGTTCGAGCTTAAAATGCGCTCCAACGTCATATGCGCCAGTCTGCAAAATATGGATGACGGGGAGAACATGAAGGCCAATGGTTAATTCCTTCAGCTCTCAGCGTTAGGAAGCGGTCTGAAATATTAAATCACTTTTCTCTCTCTCTCTCTCTCTCCATCGCTCTCAGTTCGGGCATCATGGCGATATCTGAGGATTACACGTACACATAAATGTCGACCACTGCGCACCCGCAGAACGAACCTGCGATCACCTAACCGCATCCATCAATGTCACCGAAAGGAACATCCGGAGCAGTTCATGCTGACCCATAGACGTGGAAGGATCGCTTATGTCGACCCCAGCCTGCGTTTTGGCTCCGATGCAATGGAAGCGTTCGAAGAAAATGAAAAAAAAAGATACGGCGAGTTTCATACAAAGGATGTACCGACAAACAGGCTTAGGGTGAAAGAAAACGTCCCCCATAACCTTTATAAGAGGGATACGGGGGCGGGTTGAGAGGGGCGCATGCCAAAGCTCTGCGGCTGCTTGAGATCCCCGTAAAGTGAAGACGGACGGAAAGAACAGAGAAAAAGACGGTGCTAATAACGCGTTCAGCGCTTCATCATGACGTGAAAACCACTTGAGAGATCTGGGGGCGTGGCCGAAGCCTCCCACCCTGAAAGGTGGGCTCCCCTCCGCGTGCGGCATTACACTGCCGTGTAATACAGAGCGGCACGTAGACACGCTTCTGATCCTCGGAAGGCCATGGTCCGGCTAAATTCGCAGCCACGCCACACGATTTGCGGGCGTGTGTGTACACCGCAATCTTCGGTACATACGGAAAGCTATTACGCACACTTTCTATGTTTGTATACGAGAGCGCTAGACGGCCCCGGGCCCAGGGAAAGCTTAAAGAAGAATAAACAAAAACGTTTCTGTGTGCGGTCTTTGTAAAGGCCGCTTGTGTTCGTCTTGGCCCGTATCATTTTTTCCGGGTAAAAGCAATCGCCCCCCTTTTCATTTTCTTTCCTTCGGATTCAAGGTCAGCGATGGTGGGACCTCGCTCCGAGCTCTCTCGTTTGGTCGGCCAGGTTGGCCAGCTTGGGTTAATTGCTCGCTTCGGTCGAAGGGAGGAGACCGCGCGCGGCATTGTTTGCCGCCTCGGCCTCTGGAACCGTGCTCGTTTCTTATGAGGCATAGCCACAAGGCACAGTGCGTAGATCGGAGGAAAGCCCGGGTTTTTTTTTTTGCTTTTTTTTTCGTGTGTGTTCCTTCGTTGTTTCGATATTTCGCTCTGCTTGTGCTCGCTTTTGCATCTTCATTCCACCAGTACTGCTTCTTACTGTATTGATACACTAATAAGAGCTTTTTTTTTTCGTGAAAACGGAAACGAGCAATTAGAGTTGTCCCGGAGGGGTGCATTGTTGGATGCCTCGTTCTAGATCGCGTTTCCTTTCGCCTTGAAAGTGGCCAGACATTGCTAGTATAAGGAGCCGATAGTGATAGTACAGTAGGTGAACCTTCGTGGAGATCAAGCGCTGATAGTAAACACCACACTGAGCTCCGGTTTGTTGCGCGCCCTGCAACAAGCTGATAGTTTATGGCTATGGTAAATGTGGTGTCCGACCCACCATGGCTCTCAGCTTATAATGGCTGGCATGAAAAAGAATTATATATATATATATATATATATATATATATATATATATATTATATATATATATATATATATATATATATATATATATATATATATATATATATATATATATATATATATATATATTCCTGACGAAGGCCGTGCCACGGCCGAAACGTAGAGTAAACAATTAACAAACTTTCGTAAGTGTGTCTTTTATTCTTTTAATGTATATATATATATATATATATATATATATATATATATATATATATATATATATATATATATATATATATATATATATATATATATATATATATATTCTCAGACAAAGGCCGTGCCACGGCCGAAACGTAAATCTCTAAAGGAACTGCATGCTTTCTCGTGCGTGTACCAGCTTCTTTTTTTATACGTACCAGACCCACTGAACTTTCCCACTGAATATATATATATATTGTGTAACAATATATATATATATATTCCTTCCCTTGTTTTTCCTGGTAGTGATACTTCTTATCAATATATATATATATATATATATATATATATATATAATATATATATATATATATATATATATATATATATATATATATATATATATATATATATATAGTAAAACCTTGTTCGTAATTGACAAATTCAACGGCAAACACCCATGAAAAGTTGGAACTGGATAGCCATGTGTTCTTTGTTGCCTCTTGTTTATTGAGAAATTTTAATTAAGCACTCCACACAATGCTTGAACGATGATATGAAGCATCAGAGGAATGGAGTGTTTTATTCAGCGTTTTGAATTTAAATTTCACCGGTAGCTCGAAAGAGAGACTTTTCACGAACTATGTAGACCTGAAGAAGCATGCTATACTATATCTTGTCTTTCTCACTGAGCTGCTAAACTGAATAGGAAGGCATAGTGTCTACACTTAAGTATACGTCCTTGCCAGCAGCTAACAATACGGCTGAAAGGACGCTTTTGTGTTTTTGTATGGCCGAACTGCTGTTTTCTAATTATGATGTGCAGTATGATCGTATTTTGTCATAGGGAACCGTGGCTAGTAATCCAGGGGCAGTCAAGTCACCATGAACTAATTATAAAATTTCAAAACTTTGCCGTAACATCTCTTCCTCCCTTGCGTGACCTCCGTCCCCGGAGTGGAGCTCGATCATTGGCAGCGTTGACAAATTTGTTAAGCTAAACAACTTTTCTGTAAGTTCGACAACAGCCAGATTTTACCGCTGCGTGATTGAATGTTTCGTTACGGCCCGCAGCAATGCCCATTTACATCAACTGTGTACTATATCGCACCCGTTTATCTTTTGTGCTAGTCCGTAAACCAATCATACAAAGCTTTGGGTTTGGGGGCAAAGTTATCCATTCCCCAGGCTTTAACGCGATTAGAAGTCAAAGCCCCATTGCCTCGGTGTTTGAGTATCCCAGAGATCTACCACCGAATAAAAGCTCTTTGTGAAAGAACCAGTCGTGCCCTCCCCCTCTCTTCCCTACCCCACGCTTGCACACAAGTATGTATCCAATGCCCGCGAATAGCTTCGTTTAAACATGCTGTATTACGGCCACACTGATTGACTATACGCCACATAAAAGAGATGCGGCAAGCGTAGACACGGTGAAGTATAAATGCCTACTGCAGTAATCATTGCGGCCTAATCAATGCGCTCGCTGAGCGACCGATGTTTAGGGTGGACCTCCGACACTATACCCCGTCATCCGAGGCTAACAAACACGCGCAGAGCATGCTTGCTCAAAAAAACCTGCTCGCCGCCTTGAACGGGGTGACAATTGAATTCGGCTTCCATCATCCCACCCAGCTAATTGCACGATTCCGTATAGTTGCCGGCGCTTCCTGTTCAATGCACTGTCGGCTCGGAGGGGCAGTCGTGCATTCAGTAATTGTTGCCAGCGCGTCCAACCCGTCCTTCCTTTCATTTGACGCGTACTCGCCTCACCTGCATTCTAGGAACGTGCCTAGACAATGCGGTTACAGGGCTCGTCATAGAAGCGAAGAGGCAACGCATAAAAGTAGTAGATTAGAACTTCCGCTCGATGCCACTTCGTGTTTATGTATGCGCTAAATGCGTAAACTGCTCTCGCAGGATGCATTGTCTACGCGTTCATTTCATTTCATTTATTTATACTGTTAGCCCAGAAGTGGGCCGTTACAGGGTGGAAGTACAAACAATTATTTGCAAAACAGAAGTACCGTACAGGTCTCGAGATAATTTCTCGGTATTATTGTGACCAGCAACTCGAAGTTATACATAACATACATAAATGGAACACACATGCGATGCAATACATACGCGCAGAACAGCACATGACGCATTTGAGGCGGCACTTTTGCACCGCGCTGAAGATTTGAAAGACAACTACTGCAGGATCATGCAACCAACAAAAAGTACACACACACGCAAAAAAAAAACATATGTCACTGTTATTCGGAAAATAAACGTTTTAGATTCTGTTCAAATGATGTAAGCGAGGAACAACCAATTATAGACTCTGGCAGCATATTCCAATCTTCAATAGCACGTGGAAAGTAACTGAACTTAAAGCAATCGTTACGTGGGACTAGGGGTGGTATATACATATTATGGCGATGTCTGGAGTGTTCTTGTGTGTTGACCTGGAAGTAATCTGAATAGTTTAGTTTAAATTGATTATGAATTAACTGGAAGAGGAATTTCAGACGCTCAATCCTCGTCCTAAGTTCAGGACTATCCAGTCCAGCTTTTTTACAGAGTTCAGTAGGAGAATGATGTCGGCTATATTTATTAAAAATAAATCTCGCACCAAGTCGCTGTATTTTTGTTATTTTATTGCAGTTTGTCTTTGTGTAAGGGTCCCAGACAATTTTAGAATATTCGATAATAGGTCTGACAAGAGTTTTGTAAGCAAGACACTTTATATCAGATGGGGCGGTATAAAGGTTACGTCTAAGGCTATACAATGCCTTGGTAGCCCTGGAGCATACATTATCAATATGAGTGTTCCACCGGAGGTCGGGCGTGAACCATAACCCAAGATATTTATAGTTTTGTACACGCTTGAGGAAAGCATTGCCAATCTGGTAGTTGTAATCTAGAGGTGCTTTCTTTCTAGTTATAGTCATAAAGACTGTTTTTTCTGTGTTCAAACTCATTTGCCATTCTTCGCACCAATCCTTTATTTTTTGAAGATTGTTGTTTAGATTAACTTGGTCATGTTCAGTCTCGATTCTACTATAAACAACACAGTCATCGGCAAACAACCTTATCGGGACCGTAACGCGGTTTGGTAGGTCATTTATATATAACAAAAATAAAAGGGGACCCAGCACGCTCCCCTGGGGAACTCCAGAATTCACTGCAACTGCTCTAGACTGTTTATTGTTTATTTGAACAAACTGCTGACGGCAGCTGAGATAGGATGAAAACCATTTTGTCAAGTGATTATTTTGAAACGTTTTGTCAATTTTAAACAGGAGCTTTGAGTGCGACACTTTATCAAATGCCTTTGCGAAATCCAAATATACCACATCAGTTTGACCACGCAAATTGATTGTTTTTGAAAGATCATGAACAAATCCGATTAACTGAGTTGTTGTAGATAAGCCTCGGCGGAAGCCATGCTGCTTCGAAGATAATAGATTGTGCGTATCAAGATAGGACATCAAGTGTTTGTTAATAATGTGCTCGAGTATCTTTGAACATGTACTGATAAGCGAAATAGGACGGTAGTTGCGCTCGTCTCGAGAGGAGCCACTTTTGTGAACAGGGGTAATTTTAGCCTGCTTCCACGCTAGTGGGAAAGAGCCACTGCGCAGGGACGACTGAAATATTTTTGTAAGAGATTCCTGCATACGCGTGGGCACCTATGGCCACGTTTAAAGGCAACCTTTCGTTTACGACTCTTAACTCCTCCATTCTGCCGTAGACGTCACTTTCCATACATTATACGAACGCAAACTCCGGCAACACAATCAATTGTAAAACCAGCCCACGCGCGACATGACAGCTTAAAAATAGGTTTTGAGAGAGTGTTGGGTATTATGGGCTGTTTTGGTGCACAATACAAGGTGCAATTCAGTTTCCAAATGTGACACGACACTTCTCACTTCGATCGTGTTAGCTTGAAGTACCATTGAGAGAAAGGACAAGGGTGGCTTTCTTCGCATCACGTAATCTGGCAGGGCATCCGGGATCCCCCCTCCCCGTTGGATGATGTGACGTCACCTTGTGACTTGATGACGTCACAGGTTGACGTTATCAAATGATCAAGATTTTTCACACCCCTTATATTTGTTGAGGCTTACATTTTGTTTTAGTGAGGCAGGCATGTAAGGCTTTCATCTTTAAAAAAAAAGAAATTGTCTACGTGTTTGAGTCCGAGCTTGGCTGTTTCTGACAACAAAAGATGTTCATGGTGATTCAGTGGTAACTGTTTTCACATCCCCACACGAAGCCTCGGGTTCGATTCCCAGCTATTCGGAGGACGCTGTTTAGAGAGATCGATGTGCGAAATGGCTATCGTAAACCTATCCTGCTTCCTATTAGACGCACTTTAATATTTTCAGCATTCATATTATCTCACGAGGATGGAGTGTATAGAATTAATCTTAGTATTTTTCAATGTCTATAACATAGCAAATAGTTGCACGTTCTGTCACTAGTAAAGTTAAAGGGACAGTGCTTCAGCCAAATATTATAGAGAAATCATCTAAATAGATGTTAGTAAGAACATGGAAAAGTGTCATAACACGAGAGAGAAAGAGTCAGAAGCCCAGCGCGCACAATGCGAACAGATTTGCAGCTGGGCGCCATCGTCTCGGCGTGAAAACAACAACTCTCCCCTCGAACGGCTGCGCCGAAAAAAAAACGGTGCACTGCTGCCATCTGTACGCAGGCTGGCTAGTTAACGAAACCATCGCTTGGGCCAGTGCGGTGCGCAATCGGACCCCCCCCCCCTTTTTTTTTTCTCATCTTCTAACCACTACCACCAACAACCGACCCACTCCTTCTTAGAGCGGGCAAGTCATTTCAGTGCTACCGAGAACAATTCTAAGATACTTATTTATTTTTTTTCTGGCGTAAGTAGCTCAATGTAATCAGTAGTAGAATATAAAGGGTGTGTAAAATCAAGCTTTATGGATTTCATTGTGTTCAGGTCTCGGAGGTATGTGAAAACTACTTTAGCCATTGATTCCTGTATTCAGGACAGTGGCGTAACCAGGGGGTGGCACACCGGGCTCATGCGCCCCCCTCAACCGCCCTAAATTTTTTGCGAAAAATTACTATTTAAAAGGAGTGCCTCTTCCGAAATCTTATATATATATATATATATATATATATAACTGTGTGTGTGTGTGTCGGCGAACTCACTCATGAGTTGACGTCGACTCACACATACTCAGATCAAACCGTGAGTCTCAGTGAGTATAATATTATTTTCGTGAATGCGAGTGCGTTCTGCTTTCTTTTGCCGACCCGTAGTTCACCTTCTACCTACT
Organism: Rhipicephalus annulatus; assembly: GCA_013436015.1. Taxonomy (NCBI): domain Eukaryota; kingdom Metazoa; phylum Arthropoda; class Arachnida; order Ixodida; family Ixodidae; genus Rhipicephalus; species Rhipicephalus annulatus. Next base: position 67,363 of record WOVY01010864.1, on the reverse strand, counting down.
CAGCTTCAACACCACTACCAGCCTTTCCTGAATTAACGTTTATACTCACGTCTATTCGCACGTATTCCGAAGCAGTGCCGTCTATACATCATTTCAACATTTATTGATCAGCAGCGTGATCTATATAAGAGGGGCCTTGATGCCCCCCTCCCCCTCTGCTTCCGCCAACTCTTCCAGGGAAGTTCGTTCGTGACAAATGCGTTAAATAATCATATTCTCAAAGAAAAATGATTGAACTGATTTTCGAGCACGCATAGCTCGATTTCGAAAGTAATATATCAAATGGCTCCAAGAAAAGCACCGATTATACGTGAGAAGTTGGTGTTAAAGGGCATTGATAACTTTGGTCGAGAAAGCTTGGTCGAGAAACCACGCTGCAGGGTGTGCACGCACATGGTGACCACAGATACGGCCGAAGCCTCGTGTTCAGACTTTGTGTACAAAATTACAGACAACCTTAACTGGGACTCAGCCAATTTGGCATACAAAATTTGCTGTGAGGTGTGCAAACAGGAATATATTGGACACACGGTAGCCGCGTTCCGTTTGCGCTTCAACAACCACAGGCCACACGTAAAGGGCCTTCCCAATTTGCCGTTCTCCTACCATATCAACCTTCCTGGTCACTCTTTCTAACGCGTAAGTTTCATACTCCTACAATCCGACTTCCAGAACACACGGGAGCGTGAACAACGGCAGTCATACTTCATAAAGAAATTCAGATCACTTACCCACGGAATCACCCTTTTGCCTTCGACGAAGCATTACTATCCGGGACAAGGAACTTACACAGCGGCAAGCGAAAGTACCACGTAGCCACATTATTTTTCTGGACCAGTGTTGCCAGCACACGAAGCGTTTTATGGAGTAGCGAATATACATTGCGGAAGCTCTCTTATAAAAATGTACAGTGAACATTAAACTACTTCTGTATGTGCACATTTTACTTCCGTGTTTTACTGATTCCTATGACGGAGGGATCAATCATGTTTCGTGTGTGTGTGTGTGTGTGTGTGTGTGTGTGTGTGTGTGTGTGTGTGTGTGTGTGTGTGTGTGTGTGTGTGTGTGTGTGTGTGTGTGTGTGTGTGTGGGTGGGTGGGTGTGTGTGTGTGTGTGTTTGTGTGTGTGCATGTGCGTGTTCATGTGCGTGCGAGTGTGCGTGTGTGTTTTCAGTATAGCGTTTTGTGTGCGGGGGATCCACATTCTCGCGAGACTTCTCCGAACCAGTTAACCGTGGAAATGCTTGCGCGAGCGATTTCTTTTCTCCTGTGAAAGATGGTTGGGCTAGCTGATTAGCACTCAAACCGAAAGTACTGTTTGTCGGCGAATATAAGCACTGGGCATAATATTAACTAAAGGTTCGCCGTCACGGCCTATATTAGTATGTATGAGGGAGCGGCAATGTCAGATTAGTGGATTAAATTTGCCAGGGCAGTCAAGTTTGAGAAATGACACCAGTGACCAGTTTGCGGTACCGCATTATGACGACGTTAACACTGCCTAACCAATCGCGCACGCCAGAAAACGTTCATCAATACGTGCTGACTCTGAGGTGCCTCATCAAATGTGAGGCTCATGGGACGGCTTTACGCTCTTCCATAGTAGAGTTCACCTAGTACTCTAAATTGTCACCCCATTTCATTCGTTCCTACACCACTCGTATGGGTTCTTCCATAACAATGTGCTTCTACATGGTGGCCAACTGGGGCTAACGTATGGGCCACTTTGGCCTAGAAGCGGCTCGTAAGAATAGCACGCGGCATGCTGTTATCTGAAAATTCATGATCACAGTTAATTAGTTTAGATTACCAACGCTCTAAAAAGGTGGCAAGTTTTCCACTTTTTTTTTCTTCACATGCATTTACATTACAATTACGTCTGATAACATCCCCTATATTTTGCCTGGCATTATTGTCTCTTATTTCGCATTGATGTTGTGTTTAACAGAGAAAAATGTGCCCTGGAAATTACATACCGCTCTTTTTTGTCATACTCAGTAAATGGTCACCGCTATCTCTTGTCATCTATACAACTACATATCTGGGGCGTCTACTTCCTTTCATGAGAAAACAGGCTTTCACAGCATTGCGTGGACAGGGGCAACGCTAGAATTTTAAATGCAAAGCATTTCTTAGTGAACTTCGGCGACCTTGAGCGTATCTATCTATCTATCTATCTATCTATCTATCTATCTATCTATCTATCTATCTATCTATCTATCTATCTATCTATCTATCTATCTATCTATCTATCTATCTATCTATCTATCTATCTATCTATCTATCTATCTATCTATCTATCTATCTATCTACGACTTTTAGCTGTCCTGGCCGTTTCGATAATGGTATCGATTCCAAACCTGGTATGACAAAACATGACTGTATTAAGAACATTTTCAACTAGTCATAGCATGAAAATCGTGACATGTATGTCATGAATGTCATGATTTACATTTCACGATCCTGCAGCTATTGTGATGGCTTCATTCATATGACATGTTGCGAATCTGGTATGGTGTGCCATGATTGCATGGCGAACACAAGCGGGAGACCCTAACATGAAAGTCATGACATGCATGTCATGTAACAACATGACTACATTCCACGCTCATGATGCACTCACGGCCGTTTCGCTAGCATCACTTATACAAAATTTGGTATTACGGGACGTGAATGGTTGACAAAGGTATGTGACTGGTGCAAACAGAATAATCATGAGATGCCTGTCATGTAATAACATGACTACATGGCACGCTCATGATGCGCTGGCGGCCGTTTCGCTAGCTTCACTTATACCAAATTTGTTATTACGGAACGCGAATGGATGATGAAGGCATGATACTGGTGCAAGCATGATGAACATGAGATGCGTGTCATGTAACAACATGACTACATGATACGCTCATGACGCGCTCGCAGCCGTTTCGCTAGTTCCACATGTACCAAACTTGATATTACGCGATGTGAACGAACCACATAGGTAAATTACACATCCCAACATGAAAATCACGACAAGCATGTCATGTAACATTATGACTTCATGCCACATTGATGATGTGCTCGTGGCTGTTTCGCTAGCTTCTCATATGCCAAATTTGGTATTACGTGACGCCAATGGATCACGAAGGTGTGTGACTGGTGCAAACATGATAATCATGGGATGCGTCACGTGTGAGAACATGACTACATGCCACAGTCAAGGCGCCAATACATTTCGACGTGACGCGGTGCGCATGCTCGCCGGCGTTCATTGCGTCTCGTCACGCCGGCGTTCCCACGCCAGGCGCCGGTCCTGCCTTATACTCGCAGGCGCGCGCCGCGCTGCGTTGCTTTCACGCATGCGCGTTTCAGCGCGTCCAGCGTCCCTTCGTCACAAAAAGAGGGAGACGCAGTGTTGTCTGGGTAACGCATCAGCGCTAAAGGGAGCATGTCGCCTTTCGCACCGGTTGCCGTCGGGTCGTGCAGGCTGACGTTGGTCGCGCCTGGCGTTAGATTAAAGGTTGCTCGCGTTTTGCTAACGTAGCGTCACTGTGCCCAGCGTGCGCGCGCGTCAACGCTACATTGGAGTATATTGGGTCCTTCATGATGCGCTCACGGCCGTTTTGCTAGCTTCACATATACTAAATTCGGTGTTTCGTGATGTCAATAAATGACGAAATGTATGACTGGTGCAAGCATGATAATCCTGACACGCGTGTCATGTAAGAACATGACAACATACTGCGCTTATTGCGGGCTCGGGGCTCTTTTGCTAGCTCCACATATTTTAATATTGGTATCACGTGACGTGAATAGATGACGAAGGTAAATGACACATCTAAACATGATAACCATGATACGGAAGTCATGTACGGCATCATTCACCTCCACCTCGTAACGTTGTGCTGATTTTAAAGTGGCATATCAATACTTCTCATTCGTGCTTCGCATACCATCGATTACCACTGTGCGTGGGATCTGCAGATTTTTTTTTTTTTCATTGGTGGAGATAAGGGGGGGGGGGGGTGGGTTAAGAAATATATGCGTTGTGTGCTGACTATCCTTGCTCGTGAGGGTGAGGCCGAAGGGGGGGGGGGGCAAAATTTGGGGGAACTGCAGTCTCCCGTACCCCCCGCTGGCACCGTCCCTGTGCCCGGAACTTGCAATATATTCAAAAAGTGGTAAGATTGGCTAGTTGGTATGGATGCATAATAATAAACAACGCAAAAAAAAAACGAGAGACAAAAGGTTTTGCGTAGTTCTCCCTTTATGACTGTTTTTCTTTGCACTGTTTATTTTAATGAGCGCAATATGCCCAACGCTCACTAAACCTTTCTAAAACCAAGGAGGTTACGCCCAGCGATTATAACGTAGCAACCCTTTCTTGTCAGATAGTGCTCAATGTACATGCCAAAGGCTGCTAATGGGGAATGAGAGACAGGAGATTTCGGCTTTTAGTTAACGCGCACGTTGCGAATTTTTCATTGTTCAAAAACGCACAGGAGAAATTTCCCACCGGCACCACCTTGTAGGTCAAAGCGTAAGACATGTTACGCACTACTACGAGGGATGAATGGGTGCCGCTTTAAGCAGCTTTGCCCCTAAAAAAAAAAAAAAACCAGAGGCAACCGATTCCGAGTGCTTCTCAGCTAACAAATCCAAATTACCGCCGTCTTCATGTATAGGAACAACATTCGCTACGCACATTTTCAATGTAGCCATGCATCACCTGGTACAAGTGTATGGCCGAAAAAACAAAAACTGGGTCTAAAGCATTTGTGAGCACCTGCAATGGCGTGAACACTTTCAGAAAAAAAAACTGATAGGGTGGCCAGTGCGAATGACCAGTGGTTTACAGAATGCCTCGAGAAACTGAAATAGTACGTCAAGACTATGTTCAGGGCCTGTCGAAAATTTCCCAGGTCACGCTACCATAGGCGTACATGAGATAGCAGCCTGAAAACGGAAGTAGTCTGTACCTTCTCAAATGCGGCGTTCTTACGTCTCTGCAGTTCTCGATAGTGGTTGAAATGTTCGTACCACCGTGATAAAATACACACAGAGACCTACGTGATACATTTTCTCGAACGCTTGCAAGTTATGCACAGAAGATGCGCATTTCTTGCAGCCTGCAATTTCGTTCATTTTCTGCAAAGCATGGCTTCACTTCTTCCATATTCCCTTCGTTTGCCCGCACCTATCAGTTTACTGTTGCCAAATGAGATGAACCAGCTCCCACGGTGGTGACCCTTGTGCGAGTCTTGGCGGTCCATTCATTCATCTGCTCCTATCATCCGAGATTCGTGGGGCTCGATCCTATCATCTCTGGGCCACGAAACTGCACGCTAAGCTCTCGAGTTACCCAATCCATAAGCGCGCCCTTTATACACACAAGCACGCACATCGGGCTCCGCAATACCGATACCCTCGCACATAGAACACGAGCACGCAGGAAGAAGGAATCGGGCCCCGAGCAAGCACCGCGCAGGGGGCGAACCACATCACGACAGGCTCGGCTGCCCACTGTCCACACTTTTCTCCTGTTTGCCCAGGGACCCCCGGTCTCTCACTCGTGTATAAAAACAGGAGTAAAATAACGATAAGAGCGAAGTTCAAACAAGGATATCGCACACACACGCTCTCTGTAAAAGCGAGCTGCAGATATCGAGAGAGACGGGACAAATGAGCCCTGCGGGGAGCGCACAGACGTCAGCGCGCATATATGCGTGCCCATCGGGATGGTCACGATGCGTGCTGGGCTCACATCATTTATAACGGCCCTCTCGCGCCGGTGCTGCTGACACCTAGCGGTGGCCGCGATCACGCACCCTGCGGCACGCGCGCACACACCATGAGCGGAAGCCGTGTCCAGGAGTGCGCGTGTACGCGCACACATACGTCGCTGCTGACCGTGCTTTGACCAATGGCCAGCCGCCCACCCCTTCTCTACACGCCGCATTCCTCTTCCCCTGCACCTCAGCCTTGCTGGTTCACTCGCACACACGCACACAGCGGACCCCTTGTTGGACAGAAGTATATGCGTGTGTACGGTGGAACCGACCTGCCACGTGACACGGATGAGCCCACCGGGGCAGGGTGTGCGTGTGTTTACTCAACCTGCAAAAGCGATACGTTGAGGAGGGGACGTCGCCGACCGTCTCTGTCGGAACTCGAAGCTTCCTGCTTTTTTTTTATCTTGCAAGGGCATTTTGCCTCTTCACTCGTCGTTTCGTGGTGCATACTCCCTGGCAGAAAAAAGAAAACGGAAGTATGAGAATATTAGTCACGCTGGATCCTCAGCTTGCCCACGGGATATATTTTTTTAGGCTTTGTGCATGCTAATCTACTTTCGACGTTGAAATTTGTTTATGTTGTATTGTGTTATTTATGCGCGTATTTCATATCAGCGCAGGAATTGGCGGTATCTAGAAGACTATTGCCTCGTCTTCTTTTTTTGTTGTTGTTGCCGTTGATTTTACAGCAGGTCAAAGCCGCCATGAAAAATAGGATGTATCTAGCTAGAAGAAAATATCGTCTTTCAATCCGTTCAACCCTTGGCACGCCCTCACTAGTTGTAGCACGTAGTGGTCAACTTCGGTAACCAAAGAAAAATTAGAGAGACAACAAGCAACGCAAACGCACAAACGAAATAATAATAACTGCCGTCGAAAGTTTTTACGTCCCAAAACTATGATAAACTATGATAGGATTACGAGGGACGCCGTATCGGAGGGCTCCAAAAATTTTGAACACATGAATACCGGGGTTCCACGTAACTTTAGCCAGAGTTTAAAAGTATGCCTGAAATTTAATTACGATTCAAACAAATGCATGTTGCTCCCCATTGCCTGGAGTTAGTCCGAGAATTTTTTTGTGTTCTCAAATATTGTTTAATTAGATGTGTTTATATAACTAACTTTTCAAGAGACCAAGATAGATGAGAAATTTCAATCAGAAAGTTTTAGATCCGTTTGCAAAACGCCCGATGAGATAGTTTTGAACTTTGTAGCTGTTAGGTACTAGTGTGTTTCTGCTAATTACAAATGCCCGCGAAATACAAAAAAATACCACGTGGCGAAATACCACGTGGCGTTAGGGAGAACTAGAATCATTGCGCCAATGCGCGCAATGATTCTAGTTCTCCCTAACGTTTCGCGTACGAACGACAATGGCATTTGCCCCATTGTGCTGTCTCGGCAGGGCCGCAGCGATGGTTGTGGCTTTACGATGAACACGTTTTGCTATCGGCCACAAAAACAATAACCGCTGTGACTGCTTATCGCTGTCATGAACCGGTGCGAGGAAAGCAGGTCGTTCATACGAGGAACGTTAGGGAATACTACAATCAACGTGCGCACTGACGCGCGAGCGGGTTTGTCACGTGGTATTTTTTGTATTTCGTGGGCATTTGTAATTAGCTGAAAAGCACTAATACTTAACAGAGATAAAGTTCAAAACTATCGATTTGGACGTTTTGCAAACTGATCTACGACTTTTTCACTGAAATTTTTTATCCATCTTCCTTCTTTCAATAGTTAATCAAACAGATCTAATTAAACAATATTTGAGAACACAAAAAATAGTCTGAATAACTCCAGGCAACGGTGAGCAACATGCATTTGGACGCCTCGTAACTACGTGTTCCGGCATGTTTTTACACTCTGGCTTTATGTTACTTGTATGTAACTCTAGTTACATACAAGTGTTATTGTTTGAAACTCTACGCCTCCGTCGATCTGCTTGCTTCACGTGGAAGCGAAAAATTTCCCCAGATGATGACAAATTTCTTGTTTCCACTAAATTAACCGAGATTCTCTAGAACTAGGAAAATTTCCCTAGAGTTGGCAGCACTGCCCTGTAGATACACGGAAGAAGAATGGCTATTTGGGCTAGTTGGTTTGAATACACGGACCTTAAGCATTTCGCCTACACCGAAAGGTGACCGCGACGGCCGGGGTTCGATCCCACGACCATCGGATCAGCTGTCCAGCACCACGACCTTTAGACCACAGAGTTTTCTAAAATTAACTAGAGGGGTCTCTGGCGCTGCGATCGTTCAGCGACCATGGACATCATGGGCAGTACATACATTTGCCCAGTCTTCGTATACTTGCAGGCGGCGAATCGTACTTGCCGCTTCGTTTACTGCTGTGTTTCGGTTTTGTTTTGAAAGAAAGATTCAACCCTTTTGAACTTGCTCGCCCAATTTGGAAAGGTAAGTTGAACAAAAAATAGGATGCTGAAGCGCAATTGCTGAACATTAGCTGATTTTTGTTTTGTGAGAAAAAAGCTCTATAAGCCACATGAACACATACGGAGCCAAAGGCAGGCCAGAAGTACGAAGATTAGACAAATGTGTGTACTACCCATCATTCCCATGCTCGTTGAAGCGCCGCGCGTTGCAGCTCCCGTAGACACTAGCGCCAAAGTTCCCCCGAGTGCATAGTAGGAAACTCTATGCTTTAGACCACCGCGATGCGTAAAAAGGGCACTCGGCGTAAATGCCGTGCGTCACGCTTAGCGTGGTGAGTAAAACCAACATCAAGATAATCTGCGGGGATAATTTTTGAAAATGGGGTAGTCTGTTGAACAACGACGAACAAGTTGATCTGGTGGATTCCTACAATTGTGTCATATCTAATCGTAGCCATTGCTTCCATGGATAAATTTTTTCTGGTACAACGTAAAGTATGAATACAAGGCTGTGAGAAGGGTTTGGAGCATACCGAGGTGCATTATAGCTGACTTCCAACAGAAAGTAAGAAAGAAAGAAAGAAAGAAAGAAAGAAAGAAAGAAAGAAAGAAAGAAAGAAAGAAAGAAAGAAAGAAAGAAAGAAAGAAAGAGCGAAGCGCACGGGAGAAGGCCTCGGTGTATTTTTTCGCAGGGAAGCCGATGAGCCGTATAGAGGAGCAGCTCCGCACATATTTGACGCATTTGTCAATGCCGCGAAAGGCAGCCACAAGGAAGCATGGTCCTCCGACCGAGCAGCCCAACCGGAGTCGCGCATCGCAGGCGCTGTGCATACACCAGCCGCTATGGTTTTGTTTTCTCCCTTCGCGCACGGCTGGCCGGCTCGGTTGCCACTGATCGATGCCGACGTATTAAAGGAAACTTTTGCCCGCCCGAGACATTTGTACGAATCGAAGCGCACTCCTCGCGGTTCTCCACTTAGATTTTTTTTCTCCTCGTATTTTCATGTGCTCGAGATGTGCCAGTGCAGCCATTTTTCGCAGAGTCAGTTATTAAAGGGTTTCTGTCAGGAATAGGACCATTTTATAGTTGGCCTCCACATACAAGAGTTTTATAAAACACCGGGCTGAGTAATGTCCGCCTCCTTGGCGATGTGATCAAAGAGTTCGGCTGCTAACCAGAAAGTGGCGGGTTTGGTCCTGGTCATGGAGGCATCGTTTCGATATTTGCGGAGTGTTAGATTCCCGTGTATTCTGGAATGTCAGTGCATGGCAAGAAGACGCCAGATAGTCAGCATTTCCGTTGTCTTCCACTACGGCGCGCGGCATAATCATATCGTGGCTTCGTAAAACGCGAAACTATGAGAATGCAGCTGGAGCCGGCGTATCGACAAGAGGATTTGTCTTCGTCAGTGTAGCTAAGGCTTTCATCAGCAATATGTTTTAAGCAGTAGCTGCCCTGATACATTGACTCCTGTGACATTCCTTGTACCGGTGACTTTCCATTTTTCCAAGTTGAAGCTTTCACCTTCTCCTGAAATTATCTGTTGAGGCGAAAGCATTCGATGCCTACTAATGATTAGAAGCGAAAATTGACCGTCAGTGCCAGCTCGAGTGTTGGAAAAAAAGTCATCATTATGTTATGAGGTCACCATATCAGGTCATTATGACGTTGTAGATCACCGAAATTTGTGACGTCATCGTGAGCCTGTTCGGGTAAACGTGCGTCGCGGCACTCCGTTCCTCGTCATTTGTTTCTGCCGTGGTGCACGGTTACCCGGAGGCGTTATGTATACAGCTCGCCCAGATCGCCGTATCTGTCGATCATGAAGTCACTATGGTGTCACGTAATGAGACCTCACGTGACATCGTCACTTGGTGAAAGGTGGGTCGATGACGAAGGCGCTGCAGAAGACCTCTTTCATATTTAGCGGCCCCAGCAGAACCATGTCAGGAGCAGGAAGTTTTCGAAGAAGGGGAGGGGTCAATGCATTGACTGAACAGAAAAAAAAGAGAAGAAAATGGCTTTTGCCTTGGAGTAATTATAGTTGATTGCGTAAGGGACCTTGTGAGGATTTACTTGGCTTAAAATAAAGAAAAGACGAACACCTACATTGTGTAGAGAATCAAGATAATAAGCCTAAAATCAAACATTTTGGCTGTCCGATGGAGGCGGAAATGTTGTAGGCCCGTGTGTTCAGCTTTGGGTGCACGTTAAAGAACCCCAGGTGGTCAAAATTTCCGGAGCCCTCCACTACGGCGTCTCTCATAATCATATGGTGGTTTTGGGGCGTTAAACACCCCACATATCAATTAAACATTTTGGCTGACCCGGTAGAGAATTGAGATTCGAAGCTTTGTCCGGAAGGACATCTCGGTGACAAACGGCGATGTCATAACATATGGCGGCAGCGAATGGTGGGAATCGGACGTGGAGATTCGCGTGCCCGTATTGACCACCGCGGCGTATTGCCCTCGGCAAACCGTCCGACCCAAAATGCAAGACGCTTTGCGCCACACGCACAAACGCGAGACACCAAAAAGCTGGCGCGCCTGGAAATCCCGCGAAAACAAGGCGATGGATCCGTGGTCCGTGCCGGAGAAATGGAGGAGACCATAGCCGCGGTAAGGTGGAGAGGAAAGAACACCGCAGCCGGCGCAAGAACCGCACCCCGGGTCGCGGAAGCAGAACGATTGCTACCGGGCCGCATCGAATAAAGAAGAGAAAGCGGGTTCGCCTATTCAAGCGGCTGTGATTGAAACCTCCCGGCGTTGGCGGGTGCAGGTTTCGCTTTCCCGGAGCCCCTGCAACAGCGGTTATTCCCCCCACCTCCCCTCTCGTGACTCTCCACTGTGTACCGTTTCTGCTGTCACTGAAGGCTGCGTTTCTCGGTGCTTTCTGCTGGACTGGACTCTAGTGGATGCGCGTGTGTGAATTGCGTGGTGTGAGTGTGCGAGTGAGTGGGTGAGTGAGTGAGTGAGTGAGTGAGTGAGTGAGTGAGCGTGCCTGTACGCATGTTTGTGTGCATTTGTGGGCTTGTTGTGTGTGGGTGGATGGGTTTCTAATTGGGAACATGGTTCAGCATCCTTGTCATTTTTGTTTTACTTTCCTTGTCGGAAATGCGAGGTATTCTGTTACCTTGCCAACAGATCAAGGTGATGAACTTTTTTTATTATCGAAGTTTAGTATTAAACTAGAAATTGTTTCGTATAGACACTGGGTACTATGCATAAATGATATTAATGTTATAGAAAGATCAGATGTACTGACGGTAACAGGGGTACATCGCATTCCTTCGCAGGATAACTTCATCGGTGAATGGACCTGGAGGAAATTTACGAATGGCATCACCGTTGCCGCTACAGTTAAGATAAAAGAGGCGAACCACAAATAACCATTGGTGGAATGAAAGCAAGTATGGGTGCACATTTAAGACACGCCGTGAAGAAACGCAGTCGCTTTGTGCTACAAAATGGAAAACAAAGCTCCCAGAAAGTCTTCGATGCCTTCAATGAAGGTGAAAGCTGAAAAAAAAAGTAAAAAATAGGATGGGAGAAGAGGGCTAAAAATAGGAAGAGGACGCGGCGACACTGGGCCGCGGCACAAAGGGCGATCTCGTCTCCTGCGGTGATTGAGGATACGCGGCTGACTAGAACGACAGGCGATATTACAAGCGGTACCGCTGCGACAGACCGCCAAACGGGTCACCTGAGACCCATACCGAGCTGGGCCAATTTTCCAGATGCGCAGGGCCTCGCTCTTCCGCCCCGCTTCGATAGATACGTGCACTAGAAGCGGCCAGCGACGAGACCAGGAAGACACCCTTGCGCCTCAACCAACGAATTGTGGATAGATGCGTGCAGCGAAGCGGCCACCGAATCTGGCAGCGACACTTCCCAGCATATATATCACCAATCTGTGACTAGATACGTGCAGTATGGTGGCCTCCGCGTTTTTCAAGAAGGGATTCCTGCACCGATGTACACAAGCAAGTTGTGGAGCTATCTGTTAGCGTACCATGACCCCGAACTAATTGGCACGTGATAATCAGGGTGCGTTAAATGCAGTCGCAACCTATGGTGAAGGTGTGTTACGGATGAATAGATGAAATAGCCCGCGGTTGGCTCCGTGGTTAGCCTTATATAGAAGATATTCAACTTTTCAAAAAGCTGAGTCAGCTGTTCATATTCATGCTTGTAGACAGTGGTGTGCAAAGACGTATACAAGAGGTCAAGACACCACTTTCTTGGTGTCAAGAAGATGGTGTCAACAGACCACCTACTACTTGTTTTAGAATCAATTCTATTTTTCGTATAGCCCGACCGCAGTCCTCGGGTTTCTCTCATTGCACGCAACATCTGAAATGTAAACCGTGTGTACGACGTTCTAAGGCATCCTAGTTCTGTAGCGTACAATAGCAAAATAAAAAGGGCAGGAAACAAAAAACAAAAGGGGATGCTACCGGAGGTTGAGAACAGATATAAAAGGGGGAAGAGGTTGACGAGCTTAACCTGCGTGTATCGTCCTCAGGGGCAATTGCGTTGTTCACCAAGGCGGCCAGCTCTATTATACTATACATTAGACGATTTCCGCTGGTGCAGCAGCCATTCTCAAAAAGCGGCGGCTGTTTTGGTGAGCCTCATGGTGAGGCGTTTGGCAAACGCGTATTCTTCGTATTGGATTCCTAAAAGAGCGATATGCGAGACAATGATTACTTCGCTTTTGTTTTCTTCTTAGTAGGTGTTTACTTTTTTTGTCAATGCTTGAAGGCCGAATTCTCGCTTTGGTCTAAGGAACAATCGAAACGCAAATGCCTTTTTTTGTGTGTGTCCCTTTTACGTCTGATGACGAGCACAGGCCGGCGAACTGACTCGCAAGAAGACACTCAGACCCCGACCGAGGTGCGAGTCTGAGTCTCAATGAGTCAGGGTGAGTAATATTTCGGTGATACTGAGTTCGAGTGAGCCTCAAGGGCAAACTGTGTTTCTTGAATAAATCTGAGTGAGCTCAACATTCTTTGCTATCCTACGCTACACACTCTAAACATTCCTTCATTTTATCTTCAACAGCAATTTACACTCCAGTGTTGTAAGTTGTGTTCTCGAATTTTTGTCGTTTGTCTACGATGGTGGTGAAGATATTTATGATGACGGTGATGGTGATAAAACAGATGGGTATATGCATACGCAATGAAAGGCGTCGCACCGTGGAGTAATTGTTTCCCGGAAACTTCAATTTTATCTAAACATTTATGTATTACCACCATATCGTCCTCTAATCTGCTATTGAAACTGTTGTAGAGAACTACGCTTGAACACCATTGCCCCAAATTGCAGCGTATATTTCTTTATTATCGATTCCTAGACTCTTACTCCGTCGTGACTGACCCGCCGCGGTGGTCTAATGGCTACATTGCTCGGCTGCTGATCCGCGGGTCGCGGGATCGAATCCCGACTGTGCCGGCTGCATTTCCGGTGTCTCTCATAATCATAAGTGGTTTTGGGATGTTTTATCTATTTCCACATACTGTTGGCCGTTATGACGGTAACAGGGTGGGTACAGTAAACATAAAAGAAAATAAGTACAATGTATTGTAACGAAGACAAAATTAAAAAAAATACACAAAGGAAAATTATTTAAACGCTGTTAATAAAAACGTACATACATATAATGTGATGATGGTATAGTATGCAATATGAAGTGACTACGCGATGTATTTTCGAACATGGCAATATATGTACAATACTTATAGCAACACTCAATGTTCACGACATATTTTTGATGCACTTTTCAAAGCTTTCTATGCTCTTCGAATTCAGTACCGGTACTGGCAACTGATTCCACTCTTTCATCGTTCGTGGAAAAAAGAAATACGCGTACACATCAAGATTGAATTTAGGAACCGAGTACACAAATTGATTGCATGATCTGACATTGCTGGAAGGCCTGGCAACAAGATAGGCTTTAGTTTCAATATTAAGGTGTCCATTTGATAACAAAAAAAGAAATTTAAGTCGACCGACTTTCCAGCGATGAGCCAGAGTGGGCAATTCAAGCAACCGAAGCATTTCAGAAACGGAGTCACTTTGTGAATAACGCGATAAACTTAGCCTTGCGACTTTTCTCTGTATTTTTTCAATTCGATTTATTAACACCGACTGGAAGGGGTCCCACACTGCTCTGGCGTATTATAATGTTGGCCTTACGTAGATCAAATATGCAAGCAGCTTATCGGATGGTGTTGCTAGCTTTAGTTTGCGGCGAAGGAACCATAACGTTTTTTTCTGCAGCTACACAAATGCTCTCCACATGTGGTTTCCAATTTAAGTAATTTAAAAGTGTTAAGCCTAGGTATTTTATCGAGTCAGCTTCGTTTAGAGTTGTGCAATTCATCTCATATTTACATTTAAATTACATGCTTTTTTTCTGTTCGTAACTCTGAGAATGACTGATTTGGATTCATTGATTCTCATGTGTCATTTAGTGGCCCATCTTTCTACGGTTTTAAGAGCTTTTGTATCAAAACCTTTGTATCAATCAGTAACTCTGTGGTTATTAGCAGGTGTAGTTGCTGACCATGTACTCAAATCGAAAGATTTTAACTTCAAGCTCATGTCATGAATTGTGGCACAGATGACTACAAAACATCGACACAGAGCAAATGTTGCGTCTATTTCGCGCAGTTCGCTTTAAAACCATTGGCTCCGCGGGATGACATTGAACATGAACTTGAATGTGATTCTATACCCTTTGTGAAATATCTTGTAAATGAAACACCTGAAGTTCTGCATTTAATTCAGTGAAAAATTTATTTTATGTCAAAGAAAGATTCCACAGAAGTGTAAGCGGCCGTGTATTTCCACTAGTCGCGGACGCACCCACATGGAAACACTTGAAGTTCTACAAAATCCCCTTTCATCCTTTCATACACGTCAGACGCAAAGTGTAAAGAAAAAAAGAGGATAATAAAATTCCCTCACAAGTCCCACGTTTTCCAAAACCATGTACCAACTACTTTCGATCATTGGTATACCCGCACTGCTGCAGTAAAACACGTTTCACGATACTAAATTTAGGCGTAATGCCTTTAACACGCCCCCTATGGAGTGTTCAGTAAAGGAAGTAAGAATGATGAAAATTTGCCTCGCTTTTAATGTTTCAGAGATGTCTAAGGAAAAACGTATGCAACAGAAGATAAAGGGAAAAAAACCATCAGCACGTCAACGCGTGCTAAAAAAAAATAAAGACACCGCGCATTGAAGGACAAGAAGAAAGCTGGAAGCGGGGCATGATCGCGGAAGCCATGGTACCGTGGCTTTCAGCTCGGTCAGCGTTCATTCATGCAAACACGGCGGAAGGAGAAGCCATGCCGGTAGGGGCGAGCGGTTAATCTGCAAACTGACTTGAAATCATGTTTCGACCGCATTTGCAACGGGCAACGTCATCAGGCAGTTGCGTCATCGTACAGCACCACGTGAATAGCTCTCGGGAAATACTCTTTTTCTCAGCTGTGATGTGTTGCGCATATATGCGTGTAATTGCCACACATCATCTTTGATCTAACAATTATCTAGTGGCTAAGGTACTCGGCTGCTGATCCGCAGGTCGCGGGTTCAAATCCCGGCTGCGGCGGATGCATTTCCGATGGAGGCGGAAACGTTGTAGGCCCGTGTGCTGAGATTTGGGTGCACGTTAAAGAACCCCAGGTGGTCGAAATTTCCGGAGCCTAACACTACGGCGTCTCTCATAATCATATGGTGGTTTTGGGACGTTAAACCCCAAATATCTATCAATCAATCGATCTAATAATTAGGGATATCGTGCCGTCATCTTGAAAGAAGTACACACAGTACTCACGAAAAAAAAGGAGATTCAGCACACTGCGGGAAGTCGATGCATCGTGATGAAGAATGTGATTAGCTGATTTCGCACTTTTTTTTCTTTGAATAGAGAGATACGAGGTGGATCGACGTACTCGTGTATTTTAATTACTTTTGCGAGTATCGTCGCCGAACCCCTTCTCATCCGAAGGAAGCAGGATCGAATCCCGAAGCCACGGCGGCCGCATGTTCTATGGAGGCAAACATGTTCGAGGTTCGTGTATGTACATAGATAGCTCGTGCACTTAGTCTTTGTTCATTGCTGTATTTTGACATTCGTTTCGGATGTAAGGATGGATCGTTTTGGAATTCTCGAGCTTTAAAATGCCCAGGGAGATGGAGTGGAACTGCTGAGCAAGTTGCTGAACTCCGTCTTGCGACAAGGCTGCTGCTTGCCACAAGGAGCCAAATGCATCGTTAATGAAGCTCGGGATAATCCGTGTATCCAGTACTTTATATCTGCCCATTTCTATAATGCTGGCTGAGGCGCCAAGTGCTGCAGCTCTTGCACACACTATAGCACCAGATTTTCCACTATAGTATTTCCAAATTGGCGACACGCCAGGACCAGAAGTGAGACACCCATCTACGCAAGAAATAATAATAATGATGATATGTGACGTTTTACGTCCCAAAACCAAGATACTATTATGGCAGACGCCGTAACAGAGAGCTCCGGAAAATGGGATAATCTGGTCTTCTTTAAAGGCCAACTCCAGCGATTTTTCGACCATGTCAGGATAATGGTGCTTTTATGCTCCTTAGACAGTCTTCCGACGCGCCCGATAACTGAAATGCTCAAGACATTCGAAAACAAATTTTAATTACCAAAAAAACACAATACCGAAACCGAAACTAAGCGAGTGCACTTCTACGTGTGACGTAAAGATTTGCCTGACACTGCCGGAACCGGCCTGATTGCACATTATGTCAGCCAGATGGCACTACTTGTCCACGCCATCCACAGCAATCGGTTAAACGCTTACGCGGTTGTGGTGAATATATTGTCGCGAAGGCAATGCTTCGCGGAAATGTGGCATAGAAGTGTGGCAGCTTGGGCTAGTGAAGCTCTTTTTCTTTTTCAGCTACAGTTGGAGTTCGTTCTTTGCCAGGTGCTCTTGTTAGAGGCGCTATTTAACGACTTTTCTCGAGGAGGGAGCATTCAGGAAGAATGAGAGTCTGAGGAGAAAAAGCGGCATCCAGTCGGTCACTGTGCGCCCCGCGCTCCAAACCTTTATGTGCACAAAAGGGAAAATAAGAGAAAAGTGAGCCCCGTAACTGTTTATCTGGTGCGACACCTCCACAGTAGCTCACAAGGGATGGGGGTAAGGAGGGATTAAAAGAATAGGATTAAAGGTATAGAGAGAGAGAGATGCGCAGGGGCAACGGGCGACGACGGAAGTAAAGAGAAGATAGGAAAGACGAAACATGGTCGCAGGAGTCCGAGGACGACGCACCACTGGCGAGAGCTCTTGTCGGCAACAGGCGATTGCGTAGGGCTAATCCAGTCGGCCAGAGCTTCTCTGTCGTCATCGTCGTCGGAGGCCGGCGTCATGAGGTGGCGTAGGACCAACCCAGTCGGCCAGAGCTGCACTGTCGTCGGAGATCGCGAAGGCACAACCGGTCGACACGGAATCCAGCAAGCGAGTCCTCCAAACCAGGCACTGCGCCGTGCTCCCGACTAGGTGGCGGAAATTCGGTGACTTTCTCCTCTTCTATAGCCACTACCACCACCACCCCAAACGAGCGAGCCGCCGCTTGCCTCCTCCGGGGCAATCGGGGACCGAAATTTGAGCACTTGTTTGCGCGTCAAGGCTGTTTTAGAGAATGTGCCCGTTTCAAGAAGCCGCTACAGTTTTCTTGCGAGGCAGGCTTCACGTGACCATGAAAACTCATGTTGGGATTGGTTAACCTCGGCTTGCCTTATTAGTCCGTATAAGCCGTTTTCCAATTGGTGCAAAACAGTGGTCTTCCGCGTGGTCCGCGCACCCGTGGATGCTAGAAAACCCTATTTAGGCAGCGACTCAGGCTCTTTTTGAAGTGAGCAGACTCAGGGTCAACAGCGCATCTCACCACCAGAGACCAGTCATGCAAGCCGAGGGGTATGCCATCATTTTCCAAGTTTTGTATTTCTGACTTAGTGCATTGTGTAAATTTAAGTTGTATTAGATAAATAAACCACCAATGAGTTCTCCCCGAAATCATCGTGTCGACTTGTCATCACTTGCATGTGCGGAAATGCTCCCACACTTCTTTGTAGGGATGGTCATCAGATGTATCTATAGCTTAAACAACAACGAAGTTTCGCTACAATATGACGAATCTGTGTGGCTCACAACGCAACACCACTTGGCACCTATCGCACGCCCACTGTTACGACCGGGTTTTGCAGGCACCGGAGGTTTGGGATGAAGTTGTCGAGGCAGGAGGAAGAGAGACTTGAAGATGGTTTATTTACATTATATACATGGTGAGCTCTCGTACATGACAATCTCTTTCTTACATAGCGAGCTCTCGAATCTGGTGTTTCTCTACATGGCGCTCCTTCGAATGAGCCGGTGGCTCATTATAAAGGGTATGTTTTCCCCAGATCCCTAGACCAGGGAACACGTGCAGATGGTAATGTCCAATCACAAATCACACACAACTGGCAAGAGGGACGAGCATGCACGGCCCACGCGAACGTCCAACATTAAAGTGTGATCACTGTGCTCCAAGGTGGCGCCAGCGGAGATCTTTGATCTTCCTCGTCGTGTGCGTGCCGCTGGTCGAGAGGTCCCAAGCTCATGACAGCATACATCAAAGGGTCCGCCAATCTGTTCGCTAAATCAGCGGGGTGATTCGCGGCTTCCACCACAGCATCTTTCAAGGAAGCTACTGTATTTGTTGTCCTCTCTCGAACGGCTTACGGCGTCGTGGCGACACCATCGACGTCTCACCCTTCAGCTAGGAGGGACAATAACTGGCGGGCATAGGCAGCCGGCCGGTCGGCTACTTGTTTGAGGATTAAAAGAGCGCCGCTCCCTCGCCAGCTCTGGCGCCGGTCACAACACCACCAACACGGAAAAGGAAATCGCACGCTCTATCAAGGAAGCGCCGGCGGAACCCACACAATCCATAGCAGACAAGCAGACGCTTGTCTGCTATGGACGTCACTTCCGCCAGGCAAAACTCAACGTCACGCACACATTATGTTGCCATTAATTCTGGCAAGCGAGGTGAGCTCGTTTCGACGCAAGCTCTAAAATTCATTTGAAAAGAATCTGCGAAACTCTCAAGCCTGCAATTTGGCATGAGTGACACAAACGTGCGAACGAACGTACCCAGTGAATTTCATTGCGATCCACTGACCTCGAAAAATCACCGGAGTTGACCTTTAAGGCTAGTGTCACTAGCTCACTTCGCAAAGTACGCGGGCCTTTACCACTTCACCTCCGTTGAAATGCGAACGCCGTGGCCCGGATCGAGCCCGTGTCCTTCGAGGTCAGAAGCCGAGCACCCTCATAGGTAGCCACTGATACACCGTGGTTGACCTCTACGCAAGAATGAAGCAGAAGCAGTAATACGCCTGTAGTAATACGGAGTATACGCTCGGAGGAGCAAACAGTCTACAAATCAGTAGAAAGAGGACCAAAGATAAAGAAATAGATAATAGAGAGACAAACAAGATAATCACAACAGAAGAGAAGAGGTTGAAGACAGGCAGATTGTCCGAATTGGTAATGCTCCACGCTGAAAATATGTAGCAGCGATTCACAGGCGGGATGAATTAAAGAAGTCGCACACATGGCGCTAATTGTCCCTTTTTTTCTTCGGTGCTGTGTAAAACACTGTTTGATATGGTTATAATGCAGGAAAACAAAAAAAGATATAAAATGCCAGGAACTAAAAATGTAATTGAAGGACACTTTGTCACTTTCAAACTGTCTTCGACAAAGCCTGTAGCCATTAAACTGACTATGCCATCTCAGTTTTTCTTTAAACTCTTGGGGCGCTTCTTCAAACCTCTTGACGTGAAATCAGTTGCCAGCGCGTCTGCCCTTCACCTATTTCTCCTATGAAACACAGCCTCGCTAGCTGATTTGCACTCAAAACCCAAGTAGTGTTTGTCGGCGAATATAAGCAATACGCATCATCATCATCATCATCATCATCATCATCATCATCATCATCATCATCATCATCATCATCATCATCATCATCATCATCATCATCATTATCATCATCATCATCCTGACTACGTCCACTGCAGAACAAAGGCTTCTCCCATGTTCCGCCAGTTGACCCGGTCCTGTACTTGCTGCTGCCAATTTATACCGGCAAACTTTTTAATCTCATCTGCCCACTTAACCTTCTGTCTCCCCCTAACCCGCTTGCCTTCTCTGGGAATCCAGGTAGTTACCCTTAACGACCAGCGGTTATCCTGTCTACGCGCTACATGCCCGGCCCATGTCCATTTCTTCTTCTTGATTTCAGCTATTATATCCTTAACACCCGTTTGTTCCCTAATCAACTCTGCTCCCTTCTTGTCTCTTAAGGTTACACCAACCATTTTTCTTTCCATTGCTCGCTGCGTCGTCCTCAATTTAAGCTGAACCCTCTTTGTAAGTCTCCGGGTTTCTGCTCCGTAGCTAAGTATACCGGCAAGATACAGCTGTTATATACCTTCCTCTTGAGGGATATTGGCAATCTACCTGTCATAATTTGAGAGTGCTTGCCAAATGTGCTCCACCCCATTCTTATTCTTCTAGTTACCTCAATCTCGTGGTTCGGCTCCGCGGTTATTACCTACCCTAGGTAGACATAGTCTTTTACAGCTTGAAGTGCACTATTACCTATCTCGAAGCGCTGCTCTTTTTCGAGGTTGTTGTACATTACTTTCGCTTTCTGCAGATTTATTTTAAGACCCACCTTTCTGCTCTCCTTGTCTAACTCCGTAATCATGAATTGCAATTTGTCCCCTGAGTTACTCAGCAATGCAATGTCATCGGCGAAGCGCTGGTTACTAAATACTCTCCATTAACTCTTATCCCTGACTGTTCCCATTCTAGGCTTCTGAAAACCTGTAAGCACGCGGTAAATAGCATTGGGGAGGTTGTGTCCCCTGCCTTACACCCTTCTTGATTGGTATTCTGTTGCTTTCTTTATGAAGCACTATGGTACCAGTCGATCCCCTGTAGATTTCTTCCAGGATGTTTATATATACTTCATCGACGCCCTGATTCCGCAGTGTCTGCATGACGGCCGATATTTCTACTGAATCAAACGCCTTCTCGTAATCTATGAATGCTATACGTATAGTGGTTGGTTATATTCTGATCATTTCTCTATTACCTGAGTGATAGTATGAATGTGGTCAATTGTTGAGTAGCCTGTTCGAAATCCTGCTTGTTCCTTTGGTTGATTGCATTCTAATGTTTTCTTTACTCTGTTAGCAATTACCTCTGTAAATAGCTTGTATACTACATAGAGCAAGCTGATTGGCCCGTAATTTTTCAAGTCCTTGTCATCTCCTTTCTTATGTATTAAGATGATGTAAGCGTTCTTCCAAGACTCTGATACTCTTCCCGTCAGGAGACACATCGTAAACAGGGTGGCTAGTTTTTCTAACACAATCTGTCCTCCATCTTTCAGCAGATCTGATGTTACCTGATCCTCACCAGCAGCTTTGCCTCTTTGCATGCTCTCCAGAGCTTTTCTGACATCTTCTATCATTACTGGTGGGGTGTCATCTGGGTTACTGCTAGTTCTTATAGTATTGAAGTCGTGGTTGTCCCGGCTACTGTACAGATCTCTGTAAAACTCCTCCGCTATTTTAACTATATCCTATCCATATTGGTAGTTATTTTGCCTTCTTTGTCCCTTAGTGCATACATCCGATTTTTGCCTATCCCAAGTTTCCTCTTCACTGCTTTGACACTTACTCCGTTTTTCAGAGCGTGTTCGATTCTCTTTATGGTATACCTTCTTACATCGCATACCTTACGCCTATTAATCAACTTCGAAAGCTCTGCCAGTTCCATTTTGTCTGTTGTACTTGAGACTTTCATGATTTGACGCTTCTTAATGAGATTCTTCGTTTCCTGGGAAAGCTTGCCGGTGTCCTGTCTAGCTACCCTGCCTCCAACTTCCACTGTACACTCCGTAATGATACTCGTCGGATTACCATTCATTGTATCTATGCTAAGGTTGGTTTCCTCACTAAGAGCCGAGTACCTGTTATGAAGCGAGACTCTGAATTCCTCTATACTTTCCCTCTCAGCGCTAGCTCATTGAATGGCTTCTTGCGTATCAGTTTCTGTCGTTCCTTTCTCAAGTCTAGGTGAATTCGAGACCGTACCATTCTATGGTCACTGCATCGTACCTTGCCAACCACTTCCACATCCGGCACGATGCCTGGGTGTGCACTCATTATAAAGTCTATTTCGTTCTTATTTTCGCCATTAGGGCTCCTCCATGTCCACTTGCGGTTTCCTCGTTTTCGGTAGAAGATATTCAAAACCCGTAAATTATTGCGTTCTGCGAATTCTACTGGTATAGCTCTCCTCTGGCGTTTCTAGTACCGATGCCATAATCTCTTACTGCCTGGTCTCCAGCCTGCTTCTTCCCTACCTTTGCATTAGAGTCTCCCATCAGTATTGTATACTGTGTTTTTACCTTACTGCAATACGCATAATCTGAATTAAAGGTTCATCGTTACTGTCGACATATTATGTTTCACTCACAGTGGTGTCAGAGTACCAAAGAAGTTGACCAGGATGCTCAAGATTTTGAAAGGAAACCAGTGACGTGACACAATAAGGATAAGGGTCATTATATATAAATAAATAAATAAATAAATAAATAAATAAATAAATAAATAAATAAATAAATAAATAAATATATATATTTAATTGCAGGGAATAAATTCTTGGACGCCGGTAAATAGTATGAATAAAAAGAAGACACACGTCAAAAAACGGAAAGGTTTCTTTACGTTTCGGCCGTGGGACCGGCCTTCGTCAGAATAACCATTTATTCTGACGTTATTCTTACGAAGGCCGGTCCCACGGCCGAAACGTAAAGAAACCTTTCCGTTTTTTGACGTGTGTCTTGTTTTTATTCACACACACACACATATATATATATATATATATATATATATATATATATATATATATATATATATATATATATATATATATATATATATATATATATATATATATATATATATATAATGCCGCCGCCGCTGGGTCCTGTGCTTCTCTCGCTCGCCTCGGGCTGAACGTCGCCGGCATCTGCTCGACCGTTGCTCTGTCCTGATCGTGTTTTCATCGTAGGGCCACCGTCGCAACACACGCCAATAAACTCCTTATATATATATATATATATATATATATTGGAAAGAAGTGTATACCTAGGGACTCGTTTTTCCGTGTTTTGACACAATAATAATGAGATCTAACAGACAGTAATGCCAAGGAATGTATAGGGGAAGTTATTAGAGCCAATGGAATGTAAATAAGAAGAAAGCAAAATGGGTGCAAAAATAACCAGCCGTGAGCAGGAATCGAACCTACGACCTTCGAATAACGCGTTTGATGCTCTAACCACTGAGCTCTCACAGCGGCCTTCCCTCCAACCACTTTTTTTTGTGGGGTTTATATGTGAATTTAGAAGTAGGAGTGTCAGTCAGCACCATCTATAAGCCAAGCGACGAGTGTGAAACACTCTTTTATGCGCATGTGTGGCTTCACGTAGCACGTGAACTTATTACGAGCGGGCAGCTGATCAATAGTCCCTCGTATACAACCAACCTAATGACACCAAGTCTGCCAGTACGAGGCTCTCGTTAATGAATAAGGGAAAGAAGTATAGTTCTTTCCCTATATATATATATATATATGTATGTGTGTGTGTGTGTGTGTGTGTGTGTGTGTGTGTGTGTGTGTGTGTGTGTGTGTGTGTGTGTGTGTGTGTGTGGAGGGGTTGGACGGACGAATGAACGAACGTGAGCATGAGATATTAAAGGCTTTTGCCTTATTGACAGAAAAAAAGGAACAGAAATGATCAAATAAACACAAGGTAAAAAAAGAACTGAATAACAAATTAATTTGTAAGAGTTTGGGAAGCGGACAAATAACCGCTTCGCAGTCTGGCGAAGGACGGGGGGATTGGGGGGGGGGCGGAGGATCATATGGCCACGTTTCACGATATCACCACACACTACCAGTTACAGATATGCATATACCCATCCACCCGCGAGAGGCTAAACAGGACGCAAGTGGTACACTTCAGACAATTACGAACAGGTTCCTACAGAAACCCCAGACACCTGCACAACATTTATACAGATGTTTACACAAACAGATTCACGACATGTGGCGAGGTTGCCAACCTAGGCGCATGTTGCGAGAGTGTCAGGGCCTAATAGAAAAATTCTAACAGTGCCCATTCATCTGCATTCCACCGGTAGCCTCCGCTCGCGCTGGAAGACCACACTGCTCAGCTCGAACCTGACAGTGCAACTCAGGATCGTCCAGGATGCCGAAGGATTCGCTTCGAGACAAGGAGTCGGAACCGCATCCGTGGTAGGTGCCCAGGCCCCGGTAAAAGACGCCGGACTCGAATTTTTTTGATTCTGCAGTAGATTTTATGTTCTTCGCACAGCTTTCCCCAATGGTGGTACTAGCTTTGATACTTCAAATATGCTGGATAACTACATTACTAGAAAAAAATGTATATTACCCTGTATAAAAAACACATACTACTTTTCAAAGAGACATTAGATCAAAAGTATACGCTACAGGCAATTCGACTCAATTCCGGCTAATCATAGTTGACCATGGTTTGAGAAATAGATGGTGCCTGAAGAATTTTGCTTCTAGAAACGGGAGTACCTACGGTGGCCTTGTTTGATGTCGTATTACAGCTATTCATCTTGCTCTACAAGATAAGTCTTTACGCACTTTTTAATCACAGGGCCGACCTTCCGGGACAACTTTAAGTATTACCATATTAGAGTATATCCTACACTAAATTGTCGAACATTTCTTCTAAACAATCTGTTCATTCATGCTGATACAAAGTGAGACGGCTTTACGCCCTCCCATTGTAAAGTACAAAGTAATGTGAATTGTTGAGCACTTTTTCTAAATACGCTGCGAGGTATAATACAGCAGAACACTTTCGGAACGTAATACGACGGTCCTCTGCTCATTCGTAGTAGAGTTCAAGTACTCCATGTCCTTAAACACAGCACAACACACAAGCCAACGCCGATTTTGCTATTGCTGCTAATATTATTGATAGTAATTTTAATGAAATCATGTGCCATTTAAATTAACGGGCCCGGACAAGACAGACGCACGCCAAAAAGGAACGTTAAATGTATATCTGTATAGCTGGAAGCTTGTGACACCTGAGAACACAACGGAGTGCTTGAGCGAGCATTACCGCCGGACGAACGTAGATTGAGTTATTTCTTTATCGCTTCGTACGTCGGGCACACCTAAAACAAGAGTGCCCGTGTACCACAAAGAGGGCAATAGCAATCCCGAAATGATCACACGTGCCAACCTCCTCGCCGAGACAAGGGAGGTCAAGGTCACCACGACCCACCAGGACTCGTCTCCAGGGCCCTGCTGGCGAATGTGGCCAGAGGATGCCTGAAAAGAGGGACCTTTCCACCTACGGTGACCCCGAGCTTTCAAGCATGGATTCACGGTTTCGGTATATTAAAATCTTTTTCATCATCATCATGATCATCATCATGATTATTACGAGCACGGGAACACGGTTTCAGGATATTGAAAGCTTTTTTCATCATCATCGTCATCATTATCATCGTCGTCGTCACCTTAACCTTTATGTTCTCTTTATCTTTCCTTACCTATTTCTATGTTGGCCTCTCTCCTCCTTTGCGTTCTCCTAACTCCCAAATCACTGGTCCTCCCCTTCGTTCCTCTTTCCCGCCCTTCCCTCTTCTATACCGCTGATATATGATATTCTAGGGTGTACTCTTTTCCTTTTAAACCTTACATCAGTCCTCCTCATCCTCACTTACATTTACCGTATACTTTCTTAGCAATACTGTAGTCAAGACTAGCACGTACAATTCACCATCTCCCCCTCCTTTCCTTCCTGCTTCATTCTCACCCTCACTTCTATGTTATGTTCGTAGCTACTTCTCACAAACGCCTAACTGTGGCGCCCACCCACGTCAACATCGGTTGAACCTCAAGTTTAAAAAGCTTCACTATTGAAAAAAAAAGTGAAGTAATGATACGCAATGCATTTAGAAGAAGACACTCTTCAGGAGAAATTATCAAGGAGGATTGGAAAATTCAAGCAAAAACAACACTGCTACTACTACTACTACTACTACTACTACTACTACTACTACTACTACTACTACAATAATAATAATAATAATAATAATAATAATAATAATAATAATAATAATAAAATCAACAGTGTTCGTTACAAAGAAAAATCAGGGGCAGATAAATTATTATTAGGTAAATTATTATTATGGGTTGAATTTCAGGAGCCCCAATCGTAAGGCGTTAAGAAATTTTATTTTTACCAGATACAAAATTATCTACTGCAGTTTTGTGTCCAATGCACTGGAACAGGCCGCCGAACCGCGATACACTTTGTGTTTCCTGGTAAAAGGGGAACCGAAACCCAAACGAAACTGCAAAATTGGCCGGCCGCTGCATGGCGCCACCATGCAGCGCTGCTGTCATCATCATTGCGTTCACTGTTAATGGCGGCGCCCTGCGTAGCGTCGCGTCTGTGGGGATGGCAAAAGAAAATCAGGCGTCGCTCAAGAATTCGAAGTTCAAGTGCAAGCCCAAGAAGCCCAATAGAGACAAGGAGCCTTCCTCGTCCTCGAATTCAAACGAGAACAAGGTAAGACATTCGTAAAGCCTTGTTGGCATCGTTTGTTTTACGCGGTCGCTGCCCCCGAGCGTTGTTTACACGCGTCGTCTTGAAGTTCCCAGCCGGTTTCAGCGTTAAAACGAACGAATTGCGCCGGTGCCGAAGCGCTCGGTCTTCATTCTGTGTTCGCGATCACTACTTCGTCCCTGATATGGCCGTACACGAAACACAAACGTTTAGTGAGCTAATTGTTTGTGGCATTGGAAGTGCTGTTCCGTACTAATCGTGTTGAACACCTCAGCTCGAGGTAGCGGGTTTATTTTCCATTTACGGCCGTCGCAATGCGAAGGGGGCGGAATGCGAGAAGTTGAAAAACTATGTGTAATCGAAAGTGATCCGTAGTCTCCCGTTGCGGTGTCTCACATGATCATATTAGTACATGCATATTGGTTTTGGCATGCGGGACGCCAGCAATGATTAATATTACGTTATTATGGACAAAAAAAAAAACGTGCTCACGATACCGTAAGTGACAGTAGACACTTTTAGTTGGGCGTACGTAATGAGCCTACTACGTACGCGGCACGATACGTTGCGTACGCTACATGCGAAGCGCTCAACGACACTTTTAGTTCACCGTATTGACCGTACCAAAATACGTTGGGTTCAACTAGACGTATGTTATCAGAAACAAAACAGCAACATGCCCAGGCGCTCGCTTACGCAGCGCGCTGTAAATGTTTTTTTCAGGACTTCCCTGAGCCGCCAAGCAATCTCTTCCCACGGCTCCGGATGTCTAAACAGATCGCTGGTTTGCAGTACTTCCGCTAGAAGCTCAATATCGTTTCTCGAAGTAAAATATACTCGATTTGGACCGGCTTTGTTGCTCTCTGCTTTCGACGCCATCGCTGCCGTTTTGCTATCTGGTTCCTATTTCAATCGAGATATCGCGATAGCGTCACGCCGCGTACGCTTCGCCTCGTCACGTTTATGCACGCCGCGTTTTTTTTTTTTTGGCGTACGCGCGCATTTTTGAAATTGATACGTTACCTACTGCACATGCGCAGTTCTCTCCCGCGGCAGTGCTGCGTACGTGGGCTCGTTTCGTACGCCCAACTAAAAGTGTCCAGTAACCGTGCTCGTCTACGTTCATCGTCACGTAATTAGCATCGGCGGGCAGCGGTTCTCGACGTAATCGCCCCATGTATACGATATATTGGCATGTTCCCGCTTTTCGTGAACGAAGTGTCTGCCTGTTATTTATCGAAAATATCGTTTAGTTTTTATTTGTGTGAAGTATTACGACCATAAAGCGCGTTGTTTTTTTTTTTGTTCACGGTGTAGGGTGCTTACTATATACGGGGTATTTCTAGTTTTAATGCCGACGTCTTGGTAATAGAAAAGCAGTGTTGTTTTGTCAATGAATGAGTCCTAAAGAAAGAAAAATAGAAAAATGTTTATCTGGGATTTTAGGTACAAGGATTTTCCTATAATATTAATGAATTTAAAAATGAATTTAAATAGGTACACATAAGGCTAAAGGGAAACAACACAGCAGAATGATGTGGTCTTCCATGCTATGGCGCTGTTAGAATAGAGCGTAGTCTAACAGCTTCTGTATAGCACCCAATATGCATGCTCAGTTAACATTGTTCTTTTTATCGCGCCGTGATCTAGGCTGATGATCGTTTAGTAACCCATGCATAAAACAGATGAACATGACAAAATAAACGACACATACGGGCCTAGATTTATTTAAACGGTCCTTATATTGAATTGCACCGATGCAAAGCAGTCACTTTTGGTCGTGACTGTCACCTGAGCAAGACTTCTCAAGCTGTCTGCCACTCACTGTTTTCAGTCAAACTTGCAATCTTTGATGTTGACGCGTCAGTTGTGAATCTATTATACAACCATCTCCTTAATAGATCATGTTATGTTGCCTTAAATGGCCAAGCGTCTTCCTTGTACAAAGTTACTAGTGGGTTTCCTCAAGGGTCGGTATTAGACTCACTCTTATCTTTAATTTACCTTAACGACGTTTCTTTTGCAATTCGTTATTCTTATTTTTGTTTCTGGTATGTCGATGACATGAAGATATATAAGGAAATTCAGTCAGTCAACTAGCTTGCTGCAGTCGGATTTGTGTTTTTTTTTTCTCTGAATGGTGTGACAACAATAACCTTTCCCTGAATACCTCAGAGACCAAGTTCGTGAGTATATCTCGCAAAACGTCCATCGTGTAGTTTTCATACTCTGTCAATACCGTGTCGTTATGTAAGGTTTATGAGTTCAAACATCTTAGTGTTCTTTTTGATAGCATGCTCAATCTTCCTGCTCACGCTAAACGGGCTGCTATGCGTGACCTTCGTTCTCTCGGCTGCGTTTGGCGTTTGCAGAATCTCTCGAGAATTCAGGTCTCCTACAGATTTCCAGAAATTGTACACCGCAATATATCTTCCTCAACTTAAATGTGTATCTGTGGTCTGGAATGGCATCGCTAAATATGGCAGTGAGTTGAGAAAAAAATAATAAGCATTTACAACCATCGTTTTGCTATAAATGACTTCGTATCTCATTCTGACACTGCCTGATTATTGCCATTGCCTTCACATCACTTCCGGATTTCAAATTCGGGAATTTCGTATTCCGTGTAAGTTAACCAGATAGCATCGACTATTTCTCGTTTCTACCAACTTCTTTCAGAACTATGCTGGTCACAGAATACGAAGTCTATATAATGTTGACTTTCATGATCTTGATGTTTTCCACAGTACACTGTCATTGTTATTATCGCAGTTTTGCATTGTCGTAAGATAGTTTTTCATACTGTACAGATTCTTCCCTTTTTCGTTTTTTAGGAACCCTTTCACATAGTTGTGTATATTCTCCTTTATTTTTCACCTTTATCCCATGGTTCTCGTCGTGTCTTTTATTCTTCCCATTTTGCGCTGATTTCTTTGTGTCTGCGTGCTTAACGCTCTTTTATTTAAATATTTTTTCTCTGTAGACTGTATTGCATTGTTTATCTTCGTTTTATTTTTTGCGTGTGCCTGCACAAAGACCTCATGGTTGTTCCTGGGCACGTTAAATAAATTATTGATTGATTACTATAATTTGTAGTCTTTGTAGTAATATACTGTTCTAACTGCTGCTATACCTCATTATACGGCGCTGCAGTGTTTGTAAGTTCTATAAAATCAAGCAACTATATACGCAGGCTGAAAAGCGTGAAGAATAAAGGGCGAGAAGTAAATGATGTCCGGGCCCTTCTTCTCGTCCTTTGATTGTTGAGCCCTTCATTTTGAGCATGTTTTTCCAAGTCGCCCACTATACAAGACTTTTAATAAATAATAATAATAATAATAATAATAATAATAATAATAATAATAATAATAATAATAATAATAAACCCACAGGGTTCCTTATGCATTCATTTAAAACGACTCGAAGGTGAAAGCTACCTTCTTTTTCTTTTCCGTCGATGCATGGCCTTCAAGATCCGAAGCACCTAACCTGATTTTGCATAGCTTCTGTGAGCAGAGTACATTTTACCAAGCTGCGATGTCGTGGGATGAAGTCATCGTGTGACGTTACAACACGTGATGTAATGATGACGTATTGACGTCACACATTTTGGGCGATCGGTGACGAGGAATGGTGACGTCATCACGTGACGTTGAATTTTTTTTACATCACTCTTCCGCCATGCCTCTGGACAACGACGGACAAATTTCGCGTTTGGTGGAGCATCTGAGGCCTTAATACTCGCAAATGAACTCGCGAATCGTATTCGGTCGGGATATCCGAAGCAGCGCACTTCATCGAATGGCTTTCGTAAGGAAGCGTGACAAGCCACTGCCGTAGCCGAGAGGTCAAATTCATCTGGAGGGAGTTAGGTGTACGCCATATGCTTCGAAATGTGATCGAGCACCACGCTATCGGTGCCTTTCGCGCGCTCTTCGAAACGCGTATATCTCTGTCTCCTCTCTCTCAAGCCCGCCATCCAGCTGTCAGCGCTGGAGCGGGACTCCTTCTGAGTTAGTTAAGCTTTCCTTTGATGGAGTTTTTCGAGAGGAAAGATAAAATATCGATGAAGTCGCGAGAGAAGAAGCGCGGAATCGAGGCGAACGGCGGGGATGCGGCGCGCGATACTCGCGAATGCAAATGTGATACGGGGGCGTATAAGTATCGAGCAATCAGCCCCGAATACGTTACACACGCGCGTCTTAGTCGCCGCTCTACGTAGGTTCCCGAGAAGCGGGGCGTATTCCTTTCCTGCTCCTGATGGCGAGCTATGGTCCCTCGGACAGGGGAAGACAAGAAGAGGTTAACGGGGTTTGAGTGGAGTAAGTGCAGGAGCGGCTATAAGAGTAAGAACACGGACAGGGTAAGCTTGTTTGCTTTTTGTTTCGTCGGCGAGCTTTGCTGTGGAAGAAGGAAGCGCCACTATAGGAACGAACTTGGCTAGAGGAAGGACGCGTATCCACGAGCGCTGGTGAACCAACCAACGCGCCAAAAAGTAGTGATATAGATTTGCTACGTAAGGGAAAGGTCGGTGGCTAGTAAAGGGAACCTGATACACCGTGGGGCAGTAACGATATATATATATATATATATATATATATATATATATATATATATATATATATATATATGCTGTCTCTGTGTTTTTTGGGAGCGTGGCTATGTTTTGAAGAATACGTGCGCTTTGCGTGGGGATGTGCTTAGTATCGCGCTTGCGTACGTGTAGTGTGATATAATGAGATAGAATGAGGGAGGAAGCATTTAGCTACGAACATTTCGCTGACGCAATGGAATAAAGGGCGTGTGAGTGGTGGTGAATACTTTAAAGGAGAATGCACGGGATGCAGCCTGTGCGAGGTACTCATGGGACGTTTGGTCTGCCGCCGTCATCTTCGTTTGGCATACCGCCTACGAATTGGCGCTCCAGGCTTGACTGAGAAGGATTGTATATAGTGCTTGATGGGAGAGGTCAGCCGGGGTGTAGTGGAAGAGTATATTCGCTTTCGAGAAGTGCGCATCGCGGGAGTTGATGTGTTCTGTCGAAGTTTGAGTTTGTTACCCTCTTTCGAGGTGTGTGTCTCGCCCACGAACGCCTCGCGTCGTGTTGTTCGTCCCGCGATGGATGCGAAATTCGTCAACGGGTTAGTGTGAAAGTGAAACGTGCAACGAATTCAATGAATATGGTCAATATCGCCCCTTCAGTGGTGGGGAGTTACGTTTTTGTATACGCAACTCGTTTATGCTATAACTTCGTACAGTTGTGGTCAAATGAGGTCCACATATATTGCTCATTAGATGAACTGATCCTTCTGCTAAGTTAATATGCCTTGACGTATAACCTCGGTGTGTAGCGTATAACCGTAGCTTATCACTATAGTGAAGGCACTATGATGTTCGACGGATGGTTTGACGTGTTGCGTTCCAGAAGCAACATCAAAAGTAACGCTTTTCTTGAAACTAATGCAACCGAAAGCTGCTTGCGTAAACGTTTGGAGCCTATGATTTCAACTTTTAAATGTCTAAATATAACATGACCTAATGTAGAATAATGAAAAACTTATGTACATTCCGTTTTGTAAATAATACTGAAACTCATTCAAAACTACATTTTTTTTTCATTTTATTTCCTTAAATGTGCTTTTGAGTTCCTTGGTATTGCCCAGGTGAATTTGACAAATTTGTAGATAGTGCATCATAATTCGATATTAAAGGGGATATAACGGTGCGAACAAATTTAGAAGCTTATCTCGCCTCTAATGATTAATACCATAGGGGAGAGTAGTGAGGATCGGAGTACTATTCACATAAATATCTTTAGTTTTGTTGCGCTTGAACGTATAAGCACGTTTGATTTATTATAATTCATGTCTAAACAAGCTGCAAACCTTTTGAGACGTACTGGTTCCTATGACTCTGGATACAGCTGTAAGAAATTAATAGTTTCAGAGGGCTAAATTCTTTCCCATTCCACCTGCTTGTATGGGTGGAGTGGGACATCGCTTGGGAACAGTGGGACGTATGTAACGCAATTATCCAATTGTGTTCAGCGAGCATTTTAAGTGGATAGTTGAACATAAACATTGAACGGAGCGGCCCGAACTTTGCTGCACTGAAAGGTTTTGACACTGAAATCTTCATCACAATGTCCTTGATTGGCTAAGTCTTCATGTGTACCTTAGGAGGAACGTAGGGCTGATAGCTCTTTTCTTTGTTCCGCAAGAACTGCACACTGACGCTCGCGTGTCATTACTGCGCTTGACTCTATAGCCACGTAAGGAACGCCATGCTTTTGTTGCTAAAACTGACAACAAAAGCATCGCCCATTGCCAGTTGAATATATTTATCAGGCCAATTGATTTCACAAATGACATGACAGTAATTATTGAAACCTGCAATGTCGTTGTCAGGCTAGTCAAGGGCAAGTGTCTTCTTCACTCGGAGAACAGCAATCCTTCGGGAAACGCCAGTTCGTTTTTGGATGGGCCGTGGCAGTGATCTTGACCTCGCTGCGCTCATTTTTTTGAAGACTTGTCGGGCTAACTTCTGTGAATTTTCGCTCAATCGTAAGCTTCCCCAAACGGACATGTAAGGTAGTTTGTCTTACTTTTTTTTTCTGCACTGTGTAACGAGGTGCGGAAGTAGGATAGATCAGAAGGGGACAGTTTCCCGTTCTTCCGTCACTCAGCTGTCCAATCCCTCCCAAAATACGTTTCCCAACGTAAACGAGGTTGAGTGGCCAAAGTTCAGTCGTAATGCCTAAAGTTTTTCTTTGAAAAAGTACATCACTGATGCGTGTTTTTGAAGGAAAATAAATATAGACGGCCACAAAGCGGTATAAATCTCAGGGCGTTACAATTGTGATAGCAGATAAGAACTTTGGACACGTGATTCATTCGCCGAATACGCCCGGTATTCAGTCGGTGTGTGAGCACCATTTCATCATTCGTTGGCTAACGTCCTTGAAGTAACTGCAGGAGAGGTAGAAGAGCACCCCCATTTTCTTCTATAACTGTCCCAGTCCTGCGGACTCTCCCTTCAGCGTTATGCTGCGAATAGACGTCGCAAGTTTCATTCTTTGATGCCATTCTGCGTGGGTTCATGAGTGTTCATGTGCATTGATCTGGGTGACACCCTAATAAGCCAGTCTATTTTAAAAAGAATGTCTAAGCCCGTTGTTAATTCGCTATAATATCTCAGAGAAATCAGTTGACCTAGCTTGCCAGCGTGTCCAGCTTTGGGACACCCAGAGTTACAGCACGTGGTATACCTTCAACTAGAAGAGTTGTGCACAGATCTACTTAGCAACACCACCTGTGCAGCGAAGTTGTCCCCTGTTATAGCAGGTGACACGCCCAGCTTGTCGCCGGTGGATCACCGTTCTGTAGCCGACCGGCGATGAACTTGACTGGTGACGACTGGTGTCAATACAGTTCTGTGCAGCGCTGGCCTAGAGAAATACAACTGGTCCGAGTATCAGCTTCTCCGCAGTGCGCGATTGCTAGCGGTGTTCGAAAGACAGACGCGCAACGTTGCTGTCTAGAAATAGCATATGCAGTAACTCTAGCGACACCGTTCTTGATCCAAGTGTAAAGACCATAGCGGCAATGGTTATGGACCACTGGGCAGTCGCAGGACATGGCCCGAGTCTTCCCCGATGTCCTCGCTCTCTTTTGCGCACTGAACTCCACGTATGACGTCACAACGGTAAGCTCGCCCCGCTTCACCACCACCCCTCGTTTGTGTTTTAGGTAGCAGTCCTAACAGGCGCTGAAGTTCGCTGTCATTGCGAGGCAGTGCACAATGACCAGAGTGTCGCAGGTATAGACTTTACTTTGAAGACAGCCTACATTCCTCTCGTCTTTCACCCGCACTCTGGAAGGCGATACGGCGGATATTACTAACATAAATCAACAAGCCTATCTATGCGCATATACTATACCAGCACTGGTCAACTCTGGCCAGTGTTAGATAATTATGATTGACGGATGGTTTGTGTTGTCTATAGCACTGGATTATGTCGGCTAGTTTGCCGCAGCAGTGTAGCAGTTACGGTGCTCAGCTGCTGACCCGAACGTCGTGGGTTCGATCCCGGCGTGGTCTGATCTGTATAGAGGTGAAATGCTGGATGCCTGCGTGGTGCGCGAGGTCTTCGAACAATCTACATTTCAGGAGTTTACCACTACGGCCTCTCTCATAATCATACCGTGGTTTTAGGACGTAAAACCCGAGTTTATTATTATTATTAATATTATTATTATTATTATTATTATTGTTGTTGTTGTTGTTGTTGTTGTTGTTGTTGTTGTTTTGTCTGTCCGCCCCAAAACAGAAACAATGTGTTCATAAAACAAATTCCAATAATATATTCTATGCCGGTTTTAATTAATTAAAATATTAGTATTAGTGCTGCGGGCCAACATTTTTTTATTCGTGCAGGAGGTTATATACTGTCGCTACCAGTGCCATGTGGCACAATACTGGTCGAATAAAATACAGAGAGAATAAATGTGAAGCGCTGTGCATGTATATTATCCACCTAATAAAAATTTTATAAACGTTTAACTATGCTAGAACACTGGAAGATGGCTTCAGGGAGACTGTTCCAGTCGCAAACATGGCGAGAATGGAACTGCGTTTGAAGGTTTCCCGTTCTTGCTAAAACTAGCTCTAGCCGACGACTTCTTGTGCGGACTTTTTGGTATAGTCGAAAGATTCTTCGGTATTTCATGACGCGGTATACTCAGTCTCTTTGTCGAAAGGTGTTGTAAGACCAAAACAAACGGATCACTTCGCTGCATATTCCAAATCACTAAGATATGATCAATCGCATGCAGCGTTCGCTAGGTGTATCCGCAAGGGAGCGACTCGGAAAGCCGCCGATGAAACTCCGAGTAGGAAGAGTAACGGCAAAAGAAAAAGAAAGAAAGAAAAAAAGGCAAAGAGGGAGGAGGGGGTGGCGTTAGGCGCTCCGTTAAGAGGCAGCGAGGAAGGGGACAGGGCAAATTCGGTGGGAAGGAACGACACTTCCTCACATTCGTACGTGCGCGGCCCCGGTGGCTTCGCCCCCCCCCCCCCCCCTTCCCTCGCTCTCCTTTTCTTCGACTCCTGCTCCAACCTGCTGCTTGCAGGCTTTGGTCGGCGCGGCGGGCAGCAAATGCCAGAGGCGGCTCGCGCAAGCGATCTGCGGGCCCGTCTCTCCGTCGGAATGTTCTTTCATGTGTAATTTGTCGCGGTGCATCATTGATGAGCTTCGATTGGCCTTCTCCTCTCTGTCTGCCTGCCGACGTGAGCTCACGTGCTCCTGTCGGTGGACCGCTTTTCGTTGCGTTTCACTGTTGCCCCCCCCCCCCCCCCCCTACAAGGATACCGTCGCTTCTTACGATAGACTTGCTTCACTTCTCGTCGGCTCGTACCGACGTTCGTTGCTCTTTTGATACATTTATTTTGGTATCGCGTCTGATATTTTACTCCTGGTACACTCAGCTTGCGTCGTAGTTAGCCGGTGTACGCTTCGAGTAGTGCTCGCCGTGCTCTGCGAATTGGTAATTATTCATAGAGACGACAGTTTTGTGGGGCTGCTTGAAGGACCCTGCAGAGACTGTGTACCGTGCCTACATTGCTGGACTTACCATGAGATTACTTTTTGTAGGGCTCATCTTAGCCTAAATACCCGAAACAGAAAGGAAAAGGAATATGTAGGGAGGTCAACTAGACTACCTCCAGTTTGCTAACCTACGCATGGGAAGAGGGGAATAAGAATAAAAGGCAGGAAAAGGGAGTGGAGAGTGCCTAGCCACGGTGGTCTAGTGGCTAGGGTACTCGGCTGCTGACCCGCAGGTCGCGGGATCGAATCCCGGTTGCGACGGCTGCGTTTCCGATGGAGGCGGAAATGTAGTAGGCCCGTGTGCTCAGATTTGGGTGCACGTTAAAGAATCCCAGGTGATCGAAATTTCCGGAGCCCTCCACTACGGCGTCTCTCATAATCATGTGGTTTTGGAACGTTAAACCCCACATATCAATCAATAAGTCAATCAATAAATCAATCAATAAATCAATCAAGGGAGTGGAAAGAGACGCCTTGCACGCCACACACATCCAGTCCAGTGTTTCACAGGTGGTCGCTCAGTGAAGTTGCCCTCAAGAACTTCAACAGGGCTTGTGTGCCTTTCTGGGCTGATGTACCATAAAATCACGCTCCCAAGGTCTTTTCTTGAGTGAAGGGTCGATCATCGAGTCTCCTCAAGGCACAGTGGAAAGTCAGATGATCTCTTCAAAGTCGGGACAGTGGCACAAGGCGTGGTCAATAGGCTCTGCACCGTTGCAGTTATGACACTTGGACGAGGCAACCATACCAATGCAACAGCCTAATGAGTTGATAAACGCTACAACGACCCACAACCGACAAAAGCATTTTCGCGTCTCGTCGCGACAGTGCTGGCTCAAGAAATATTGACCAATCAGAGTGTCTTTTTACAGGCAAGATGATCCGTCACGTTGGAGTAATTGACAAACAGCGCTTTCCAATGTAGATAAATCGCGCGAAGGCGACCTTTGTATATGCGTATATATGTTCCTGTAGATTGAATAAATCGCAAGCGTAGATATGTCAACTCGCGTTATGCTGTGCTTAATCAGTCATCAAACCATAAGTGACGCATGGCAGCATGCTGCGAAGCTCGTTATGGAACGTTGTATATTCGCCACGGTGCTCGTGTCAGAACATGCATTTACGGGATGACACAAGTGCGCTGTACAATGTCGCCATTATTATTATTATTATTATTATTAATATTATTATTATTATTATTATTATTATTATTATTATTTAAAGCGGTATGAGCCTTGGGACAGAAGAAGAAGAAGAAGCACGAGAACCGGGGCAGGAAGAAAGAGAAGGATGAAGTTGGCGATAAAGCAGACTAAGATGGACGCCAGTTCCATACTGAGGCTGTGATGCTGTTTCGTTCTTTTAAGTGGGAACACCACATTATTTTGGCGCAACCGGCCGTCGAAGCCAACATGTGGGTGACGTTCTTCGTTGACGAGACCTCCGCGGACAAGATCATCTTTTCGAAGTACCAAGTTCAAGGTGAAGCAGTGGTGGACATACCTCGCGAGCTCTGCTCGGAAGAACTCGTGAACCTGGTTGTGGGAAAGGCAGCCGTGGACACTGCTGGACTACGACGGAAAGGTGCTGTAAAAGTAAACTTGCGTGTGGCGACCTTCTACAACCTAGTTCTTGAACCAGCGCGTCGAAGAGACTCAGGATCACGGTCTTCGACGGAACAGGTGAGCCTCGTTTTGAAAGCTCTTCAGCTGCAACAGGAACAGATTGTGAAACAGAGTCAAATAATCACATCCTTCATAAGGTCTCTGAATGCTGAGAAACCGGTGCCTCGATTCGTAGAGCCTGATGCCTTCGACGGTATGTCTTCAAGTCCAGAAAGTTGGCTAGAGTTCTACGAATATGCCGCTGAAAACAACAGGTGGCTCTCAGATGAGGATAAAATCATTAACATGCGTGTTTACTTAAGAGGTGTTGCGCTCAAGTGGTATGAAATATGCGTTCAGGAAAACAGTGACGACTCTTGGAGTCAGTGGAAAAAGAAACTTTTGACTGCATTCGGAAGCAATACAGTACATGGATGGAGTACAGCACTTAATTTCAAGTCCAGGCAAAGCTCCCTTGTCGAGTACTTCTTCGAGAAACACCATCTTTTAAAGCTAGCTGAGCCTTTGCTTCTATTTACGGCCTTAGTAGCCTTAATAATGCATTGATTACACACTGAAGTCTTGAAGCAGGTGCAAATACGGTCACCAAGAACTCTTAGATAACCTCATGGAGTGTCTTCAGAAGGTATTATTAAGTTCGAAAACAAGTATAACCGCCAATTCAAGCAGGTGTTTCAGTCGGAGTAAAGCGGACTGGTCAAACCGCGATCAGCGAGAACCGAGCCACCTCGCAAGTAGCACGGATAACTTGACCTGGCGCGCTCCAAGAGGTCGAGTGAATAATATCGACACTGAAGCTCAGAAGAATTCAATTGAAAAAAAAGTAATAAATGACGGTGATCAGTCCCACCCGATGACTCCAAATGAGACTGTTTATTCAAGTTCCTCTAGCCTACTTCACATTCCCGTCAAAGTAGGAAACAAGCTGATGATGGCTCTCGTAGACAGCGGTGCATCTGTGTCTATTATAAATGCCAAGATGGTAAATGCACGTCACGTGAATAGTGGAAGATTCCTACGGGTACAAGGCTATGATGGAAAAGTAACGTTGCATGATTAGTGGGCCTTTGTAAACATCGAGTTCCAGTGTCATAAAATAGAGAGCGAAGTGTTGGTGGTAGAGATGGTGACGTACGACTTTTTGCTATCAAGACCACATATAAAGAAATCAAAGATTAACGTATACTGGGACGATGTGGTTCTAGTCGAGGCCGTAGTAAGAAACGAGACATATCAAGATAGACAAGATAACGTACGAGTTGTCAAGTGCGCGGAGGATATCGCAACGACCTACCCTGAACTTTTATGCAGAGAAA
The DNA here is from genome assembly GCA_013436015.1 of Rhipicephalus annulatus. Lineage (NCBI taxonomy): Eukaryota > Metazoa > Arthropoda > Arachnida > Ixodida > Ixodidae > Rhipicephalus > Rhipicephalus annulatus. The sequence goes on along the minus strand of WOVY01010864.1, from coordinate 27,870 downwards.
GCTATCCTCAGATGATGAAGTCATGCAAGGTTGCTTCTGAACTCGCTGACACAACCGTCATCCGAAAATCACCTTACAATATGCCAAGAGAGCGAAAGATTTGGCTCAAGAGAGAGTTGCTGGAGATGCTAGATGCTGATATACGACCATCGGTATCACCCTTCGCTTCTCCCATAACGATCGCACCGAAAGAAGACGGAACCTTCAGATTATGCACGGACTACAGGGCTTTCAATCGTCAGACAGAACTCATACCATTTCCCATTCCGAAGATCGACACAATTATAGATGAGACTGGTGGTTGCCGACATTTTTCTCGCTAACCCACTAACCGAAGAAACAAAAATGTACACAGCTTTTATCACGCCATTCGATCTCTACGAGTATAACCGGCTTCCTTTCGGTTGCAAAAACTCGCCAGCGTTGTTCCAGAAGATTATGAACAACGTGCTAAAGTCATTTCTTGGTGTTTTCTGTATTGTGTACATAGACGACATAATAGTTTCTCCAAAACAAAGGCTGGGCACCAGGACCATCTGTCTCAGGTGTTAAACGCCTTAAGCTTGGCACATCTCAAGGTTAATTTTATGAAGAGTGCATTCTTTCAATGTAAAGTGGTGTTTCTTGGACGAGCCTTCGATGGGAACACCAAAAGCACGAAACAATAGTCCGTCGAGAAGATCTCCCAGTTGAAGAAACCATATGACGTCCATTCACTGCGTGTGTTATTAGGATTGGCGGACATTTCCAATCTTTTATAAAGGACTTTGCTGTCAAAACTAGATGTCTCACACGTTTAATACGGAAAGACGTTCCCTGTGAATGGAGTGACGAATGTGAGAGAGTCTACCGTGACTTGGTGCACAGAATTTCTTCTGACCCTGTCCTACGCCTACCAGATCTCACTTTACCCTTTGACTTGAACACTGACGCCTCACAATATGGGACTGGTGCAGTGTTGTATCAAAAATGTATTGAAGCATTCAGCCGAGAAAAGCGACACGTAGTAGGTTACTACAGTTACACGTTCAAGTCATCTGAAAATAACTACACTACTACGGAAAAGGAAGGCCTAGCCGTTCTGATGGCCATTGAGTCCTTCCGTATGTACCTGGAAGGTACGAAGTTCACTTTGTTCACCAATCTCCAGGCGCTCACTCATCTCTAGAATATGACCCAAACTAAAGGACGTATTGCTAGATGGGTGAATTACTTGCAGCAATTCGACTTCACCATCTCGCACCGACCAGAACCACTTTTAACCGATGCAGATGCTCTTTCAAGGTTGATGGTACGGAGCAATACAGAACAATTCAAAGAAATCAATGTAGTGAAGCTGTGGGAAGGCTTCGAACAACTGGTTTTTACTGAAGGTTGGTATCAAGTCCCACCAACACTTGTTTCCAGAGTCCTTTATTTGTACCACGATAGCCCAGAATCTGGAGGACACGACAGATTTTGGAGCACCTACAACAAATTGGTCAAGAGATTTACATGGCCTCACATGAAAAAGACGTCAGTCAGTACGTTCGTTCCTGCCATGTGTGTCAAGTACACAAAGTCAAATATAAAAAGCCTACAGATGCTATGATACTACCTTGCCACTAAGACGTGTCTTTCGAAGTAGTTCACCTGCATTTCGCCGAAGTAAATGAGAAACGGGAAGGAGTCAAGAAAACGCAAGCTTTTCTTCTGGCCATAGATGAATGCACGAGGATGGTCGGGCACGAGCAGGAAAAGAAGATGCAAATAGCGTCATAACCCTCCTCGAAAGAGACATGTTTAAGACTACGCGGTCAATCGTATGCGATAACGGCCCTGCGTTCAAGAGCGATAAGCTAGCAAGATGGGCTCGGGATCACAATATATCGATCAAGTTCTGTGCTCCATACCATTCTGCAGCGAATGGGCTAGCAGAACGTGCCGTACGGGACGTGAAACAGTACATCATGATGTACGATAGTTTTTCTGGTGGATCGAAATGTTCTTTGGAAGCCACCGTGAAACATCATAATCGATCCTATGCAAGTGGCTTGGGGTGCAGTCCACAGTACGCTTCTTCAGGAGAAACCCCTATTCTGCAGGCAGACCAGTAGGGGGTCGTGTTGGGTGTTAAGGCGGGGGCGAAGCACACGAAGATGGATTTTCGGCGAGGGAGAGGGGGAAGAAAGAGAGAAAGAACGGGAGAAGTGTGGTCTAGAGCGTGGTCTCAGGGATCGTGAGACGCAGAGGAGGCTGGAAGGTAAAGGAAGGGAATGGAGGCAGCGGTGGGTGAGAGTGGTGTCTGTCCCTTCGGGGCAGATCACTGATTTCTTTCGGGGAACGGCTTTCTCTCGCCTGTCGGAGGCAATCCGGAATCATCCGCCTGATCCTGATCCTATGTCGCGACTCTTGCTTCTCCACAGGGCAACCTCCTCCGTGCCGTTCCTTTCATATTTATTTTCATGCTTATCCCGCGCCTGCGTTCCCGAGGTTCTTCTTTATCTCTCCGTGTTAGTTTCAGTGTAGCCTGTTTTGTTACTGATCCTCTGCCGCCTCCAGCCGGCGCTTTCGTCGTTGCCTTCTTCATTTTATTTGATCCATTTTCCCCCGTTTGAGGTCTTATTTGTTCTCTACTCTCAGTGGCTGGGTGGTCGAAGCCGGCCGCCGGTGTCATGCTTCTCGTGTCCGCTTTGAGACGGCGGCGTTCAGTGGTGGTCGGTGCCTTTCGGCAAGCCAAGCTAGAGCCAGACGTCGAACGAACGAATAAAATATTGCAGGTATTTCTGAATTCTATAAAAAAAAAGAGAGAAAGTTCCCACAACTGCTTCGGCAGATAAAAGAGGTCGAAGAAGGCTATCTTGTAAGTAAATCCAACTGAGAAGCCTGAAAAGCTGACACGGTTACCGTAGAAAAAAAAAAACGCTTGCTGACGTGGACGCAGCAGTTGAAGTATACCACGTGATCACCGGTTGTTTTGACGCAAACGCGGTGGCGCCCTAAACCTCTGCCGAAATTGCCGGACGTGATGATTACATTCGATCACGCTTGTTTGGTTTAAGGTAGAAGAAACGTGCAGCAGCTCGACTTCGCCTGAAACTGTTAATTTGTCGCGTATTTTGTCCCTTGCTCTGTTGGTATATGCGGCTTGCAGAAGCGTTGCTTACAAGATTTGATGTGTGGGGTGTTTAACGTCCCAAAACCACCACATGATTATGAGAGACGCCGTAGTGGAGGGCTCCGGAAATTTCCACCACGTGGGGTTCTTTAACGTGCACCCAAATCTGAGCAGATGGGCCTACAACATTTCCGCCTCCATCGGAAATGCAGCCGCCGCAGTCGGGATTCGAACCCGGCGAGTATCTTAGCCACTAGACCACCGCGGCATGGCACGTTGCTTACAAGAACATATACTCATTAGTCGTAACTGTGACGTTTATAATGATAGTATTGTGCGTTCTACGTCCCTATAACACGATACGATTACAAGAAGCGCCGTATAGTGTCCGGAAATTTCGCCCATTCGGGTGATCTTTTAAAGAGCACTGAGATCGCACGGTACACGGACCTCCAGCGTTGCTCCTCCACGGAAATCTACTCGGCGTGGTCAGGATCGACCGCACGGCCTTCGGCTGAGCGCCACAACTGCTGCTCTTCTGCGGTGGATGTAACTATGATGTTGGGCATTAAGCTATGGCAAAAGCGCTTTAGAGCACCGCTTGACCCTATTCAACGTTTTCGTTTAAAGAGTATACTGCACGAACACTTTTGAGTTAGCGTTTTTTTCCCCTGTCAAATGTGAGACCAAGCGCACAAGAGCGTCGATATTGTATACGAGAGGTTGTCACGCTTACGAGTACATTGGTATGCGTGAGTGCGCCCTGAACAGTGAATTACCATATGTTTAAAACCTACCGTACCCCCAAACATCACGGCATGGTATGAACGTTCCGTCAAATGATTGTTAAGGAGATGTTTTCACGGTCTTCCCGCTCCGTGGTTTCATTGGTGACGCACAAAAGGCCGTTTTGATATTACATTTAAGTACCCGATGTCTTCGCAAGTGGTCATACGGGTGCTTGAAATCTGTTCAGAATTGATACTGTAGCTTGACGGCAAGCTGTCAGTAGAGGCGCTTTACGGAACTTGATTTTAATGTAAAAAAATAAATAAAATATGCGCATGTACTGAGATTCCCAATTGCTGAGAATTTCTCTCAATACGGAAAATTTATGTGCCACAGTATGAACTGAGCTTCAAAAGTTGGTGGCAAGACCCCATTAACTGGAGCCGGTTGAAAGTGGAGGCCGGGAAGATGATGCTCGGGAGGCTACTTCCGTGGTGTCAGTATTGAAGCCGGTGTTTTCCGTAGATTGAGTCACACGAAATTCACCACACGTTTCTTCGAAATAGTCTTCGCACTTAGAAGTGTGGCAGCTTGGGCTAGTTGGTATGACATGACGGTAGTTATTGCGCGAGAACAAAACGACGACACTGAGACAAGCTCGTGTCTTTCGTGTCCTTCTTGTCTCAGTGTCGTCGTTTTGTTCTCGCGCAATAACTACCGTCAGTCTTCGCACGTTTCGTTCTACAAGTACACATGTTTGCCAGCTGTTAATTGTAAAGTTTTCGGCGCGGAGTGCCTCGATAGCTCCTGCCCCCGTTCACCACTCTCCTTGTAACTGATGCCTCTTTATGGTGTCGCTGGTGTCGGTGTAAAGACGTGAGCGTTGCTGCCCTCGCCCTGCTTTGTTTCCCCTCACCCAATTTTCATTCGTTTGCTTCTTTGTCTTCTCTTTACTCCGCAGTTTTCTTTCTCGCTGCAACTCGGTCACTTTTACCCCCCCCCCCCCGTAAGTGGTTGTGCGCGCTTAAGCCTTGCCTGCGGCATGTGCCGCCAATCTCGTTACCGGTCGCGATTGGGTCTTTCTTACGGAGACTTCGTGTGGTGCGCAGCAGTGTGCTGGTCTTCGTGGAAGCGCGAGCAGCAAGGGAGAGTTTCAGGGGGGGGGGGGGAAGCACAGGCGCGCTACGGTATACGGCGTTCGTGCTTCTTCCTCTTTTACTCGTTCTCTCGAAGTTATACCCCGTTCATACGCTTCTTCATTGGATCAGCGTATAAGCGCGTCGCGCCGGGTGAGCCGTTTCCCTTCGTCATCTTTCCGCGAACTTCTTAGTCTTGGTCGTCTATTTATTTCATTTGATATATTATTTCTCCCTTGGCGCTCCTCCCTCCGTTGTGTAACTTGGTGCGCTGTCACGCTCCACGATGTTACCTGTTTCTATAGTCACAAATTGCACCGGACGTTAGAAAAATTGGCGTGGCTTCTTTTTTTTTGTTCATTTTTCCTCGCTATAGGGTGTGCTAGGTCGCGCTATCACGTTATTACTCGCGCTTGAGAAAAAATGTATTGACGTGAAATTAGGGGATAAGTGAATCGGCGGCGTCGGTGGGAGACACCCATCCCAGTTTTTTTTTTTCGGGCGTTATAACGAAGTCGTTAAGTGTGAAATGTCACGAGGAAGGATGAACGCAGCAGTTGTTCATTTAGATTTCGGAACGGCGTTTCATGGTGACGCATTTCGGCTTACGTTAACCTCCTGTTTATACATTTAACCACCAATCACGACAGTCCAATGAAGTTTGTGAACTTGCCGTTCCACACGTGAAAACGAAACTGCCAAGAAAAAGATTAAGATAAACATCAGAGGGTCCCTCATGTACCCACCTAAGATGACTAGAGAGAGGGCTAAAGCCATCTCTTTTTCTTCCTCTCGGTCGATGCGTTGTTCACGTCCCGGCATTCTCCGGAAGCCTTCTGCACTTAACCTGCTTTTGTATTTCCTCCGTGATCGGCCCGCCGTTGACCAAGCATCGAGGGCATGTGATGACGTCATCACATCTTATGGTGACGTCATGAAGCGATGAAGATATTTTTGCGTCACTCGCGTTGACGCCGCCGATGCGGAATGCCGGTAAATTTTCGAGTTGGGGTGAGATATCTAATAACGCCTTCAGAATTTTCTCACCTTTAAATAATACAACCCCAACCGTCAAGACTTATTCCTCGGTGTTTTTGAAAAGCCTTTGGCGAATATGGTGATATATGAACAAGATGAGACGAACAAGAAAAAGCCAAAAGTAAGATATAGACCCAGTGGGCCTGAAATGAAAAAAAAAGTGTCACACAGGATGGCCAGTGTCTTGATGGACTGGCCCATCTCCGTCAAAATCACCTCATCATTGGCTTCGGGTCAAGGATGATGAGGCAGGCGCCTTTGACGAAGATAGGTGCTACTATCGAAATGTCGTTGTACAGACTGTCTGAAGCACTTGTTGCTGTTCAGGCAACACTGTGCTTACATCCGTCGCTTCTTGCCTTTTCTGTGGAATACAGTATGCATAGTTTTCAGCGCTTACACACACACACACACACACACACACACACACACACACACACACACACACACACACACACACACACACGCACACGCACACACGCACACACGCACACACACACACTTCGCTCCGCCGCGGTGGTCTAGTGGCTAAGGTACTCGGCTGCTGACCCGCAGGGCGCGGGTTTGAATCCCGGCTGCGGCGGCTGCATTTCCGATGGAGGCGGAAATGTTGTAGGCTTGTGTGCTCAGATTTGGGTGCACGTTAAAGAACCCCAGGTGGTCTAAATTTCCGGAGCCCTCCACTACGGCGTCTCTCATAATCATATAGTGGTTTTGGGACGTTAAACCCCACATATCAATCAATCAATCAATCAACACACACACACACACACACACACACCACACACACACACACACACACACAGAGAGAGAGAGAGAGAGAGAGAGAGCTCAAAAAAAGATCACCGAAGCCTTCCTCATCAGAGTATGGTGCGGATGACTGCGTAAGTGAGCAATGGTTAGTACCTATACTATGTTACAAAGAATTCGCCTTCCTGAATGCTGCTTGATTAGCTTGTATTTATTTGTGAGTGTTGTGGATTCTATTTTTGTGTGTGCACATTTCTTCGTTTCATTCCTTGTGAATTTTCTTTATAATTTTTAGTCTTGCACACGCGGTCTTCAGTTAGCCTAGTTCCAGGTGCACATATGATTACTTTCTTTTCAGCAAATAGAATTAAGTTGTGAGCCAGTGCTGTAGGTGTTCTTCCCTTGCGCTTTTGTCGGTCGTGTACGTGCGAAAAATTCATTATGAATTCTTGGCAACTGACTTGCTTTTTATTTCTTGTGCAATGCTGCTTTTTAAACTTGACGTCTGCCTGTTGAAACATGTTCAACTTCTGTCTGTTAAAGCACGTTTAAAACTTCTGTCTGTCTGGACTTTCGTGTTAATATAAACTCCTGTTCTGTGTACTTTCAGGCTCCGTCTGGTGGAGCTGACACCGGCTCGCCCGCTGTAACAGCGGCAGCTTCCAAGTCTTCGGCTTCGTCATCGGGATCGTCTTCTGGCGGTGCCGGGTCGTCGGCCACGTCGTCTTCGTCGTCGGCGGCGGCGGCAATGGCATCGTCTTCTTCTTCGCCGCGGCATGCCTGGGTGTTGGACAAGATACGAGGCATGATGTAAGTGAACCGACAAAGCTTTGTGCTTAGGACAGTATCTGGTCAGTCACACCTAAAACAAGCTATAACGTCGCGTCAGACCTGATAGCAACGTCGCGCATGAAACATGCACCTGCGGGTTGTCGTCATGTTGCCTTCACAGAGATGGTTCATCAACAGATGGTTCCACAACGGTAGTCTTCCGAAAGTGGTACACCCAGTCTTCTGCCAGAACCCGAAAACCAATGTCCCTGTAGACGAACAAGTAGTGGCCCTGGTAGGAGGGGGGATAAGCTACCATAATATTTTCATGACACTGTCTTCCTATCAAGTTGTTGCATCGAAGGCGTGCATGTGAAAGACGGCGTTGCGATTGGGATTGGCGGAATGTAATGTTTATTGTGAGCTCGTGCAAGTTGGTTATTGGGTACGAGAATTACCAGATTATGGTGCTTGGGCGTGCTGCATAGTGGGGACTGTCAGCATGGAGCATATGGAACCGACGTTGTGCAGGTACGCGTTTTTTTTTTTCAATTACAATACGAATGTTCGAACAAAAGGCCACAGTCATGCGGCTCGACGACGTTCTGCACACCCCGACGGATCACATGTGTACTAGTTTCACCGAAGAACAAGATATATTCAGTGAAAAAGCAGAGACAAGATGGCTGAAAGAAAGGGCACATTGATTTTGAGTGTACAAATATATAAAACAAGGTGATAATGAATTAATTTTCTGGTTTCCAAAGAGGAAAACGTGGAAGAAACCTGCGCGCCTCACGGTGGTTTGAAATAGTACGCTACCACCTGTCTGTTCCTACCCCTTCCCCGCGCTTGCAAAGGCCTCTGTCTCCTTAGTTTTAAATGCGAATGCATTTCTTAGTCAAGCTATGTCAGGCGTCCCGCGGCGTCCGCGCGCCGGCAGGTGTTACCTCTCCTCTCTCCATTCCCCATAGCATCAGCTGTGGGCGCGCGCGCTTATCCTCGCCCCTAGTAACCGGAGCAGGTGGTGCGCACAAAGTAGCGGAGAGTGAGTGGAGAGGAGAAGCGCGCTCTGGCGTGTGAGGGCGCTCGCATCGTGGAAGCTCGGCGGAGCTTCCGAGTGTGTAAAAAGAGTGTTGGGGAGGGGTATGTGTGGTGCTTCGCCGCCCCTTCTTTCGTTGTTCGCTCTCTCTCCTCCCTACGCTCCACTCTCCCTTCCGCTTGCACGTGCGTATATGTAAATGATGTGAAGTGTGCGCCTCACTATCGACCGTTTGCTGGCTCATAAATGTGTCAATAAATGGTTGCGGTACAAATCTTTGTCTCGTCATTAATTGACGCCATAAAATTACTACGCCGTGCACTATCGGCGCAAGAAATATATTCGCATTTCCTCACAATTCCCTTCGGAGAGGTGGAGGAAATTTTTTTGTTTTTCATGCAAAGAAGATACCCGTTATTTTTTGACAACGCGCAGAACCGCACGTAAGGTCAAACCAGAAGCGAGCACTTACTAATTAGCCCTTTCAAAACCTTCTTAGTTTCGTTCTATTTACTTTTTTTTGCCTATGCCACTATATATCCGCAAGGAAGCAGCAGGCAGGGAATATCTTGCCCGGTTGGTCTCGTTCACTTCTTACTCTTGGCTTTCGCGTTAATTTCGATGCTGGGCTTTGCTTGCCTTGTACACCCCGTGTACTGGCGATATGACCGGACCCGAAAGTTTTGCGCCTGCTCTAAAGAAAGGAAGTTCGGAACTTCTTCCCCAATTCTGAAGAGATGATCCGGCGTTTCTTCATGCCTCTTCTCCCATAACTTTGGTTTACTTTCCTCTCTATCACTCCTCTACTTCTGCCTCTAACTTTTTTTTTCTGTCGTGGCAGCGCGTACTTTCACGTTCGGCGTGTAGGAATCCGACCGCCTGCCAGCCGCGAGCAATATGGCCTCCTCCAAGCGCTCAATAATGCTCCCATATACCAGTCGGGCCGTGCTTTTGGGACACCTGGTATATAGGGAGAGGAAAGGTAATGAAATAACAAAAAAAGCGAAAGAGCGGAAGAAGAAATAAGATCGGCTTCTTCCCCCAGCTTTTCCACGCTTCCTCGACGTGCTTCCCTTCCACCGGTTCTTATACTCTCCCCAAATCGGTTTTCATTCGTGGTGCAGCTGGGTTTCCGACATTCCTTGCTGCGGCAGCTTGGCGGCTAAGTTCCGCTCTTCATCACGCTGTGCCGCGGCGCCTTCTAATCCTTTTCCCGGCCGACGCCTCCTCAAGCCCACCGTGCTTCATCATATTTTCTTGCCCCCTCATTCACCACCACTGCCTCTTATATAGGACTGGCCCTTCGTTCGTTGCGAGAATATGCGCGAAGAACAGCTGTCTTGATTTCTTCTTCTTCTTTCGGCGTGGGGCTTTTATCAGCACGCCCACTATCCGCTCTTTTATCAAACAGCTGGTTTCATTCTATTCTACTTACACATGTGAACGTCACGGCTGTAATTTTCATTGTCACCACTACTGCGGTCACATTTTTTTTTTCAGTCGACCTTTAGCTAGTTCGCCACCTGAGGCTCAACGTCGACAATATAATACCTCGAAGTGTACACCAAGTGTTCGTGCTCATTGGTGACGCCAGACACTGGAGGCTTCCTGTTCTGGCTGTGCCTTCGAATACGACCGATACCTTGCATTCGCATTATCAAAAAAAAAAAAAACCTGGACTCGAGCCTAACCTCCACCTGGAAATTACGACCGTTTGGTGATGGACAACAAGCTTTGTGTCTTCTCTCTTTCATTTTCGTTGCGCGAAGCCCATTTAGAAGCCCGTCGTCGGTTTGCATTTATAACTTTCAAGCCTTCCGGCACGTTTTCCCAAGTGGAAGAATTGAGAAACAAGAAAGCCAGTCTCAGTATAATTTAGGCAGATTTTATAACGCTTCTCCACACATCTTGTCTAGCTCACGTGCTGCGGTTCATGGAGTCCTCGCAATGTAACATAAGAAGTTGTGTAAATAGGTACCGCTAACATTGGCACCATGCCTTCCTTGTGGCATCATCTGCCTTTGTGACTCAACCCTCGTCTGAGTAGTGCTGTGATCATTTGAGGTACCAGAGATATCTAGAGTCACTACTGTCGTACATCGATCGAAATCGTGCGCGTGTAGAGATTAGTGGAGATAGAAAGAAAAAAAAAAGCGCGGACTCCTATGAAAACGAGAAGAATCAAAATGTGATTTTTGCACAGTAATGGTAGAGATTTGAATGCAGTGTTCGGTACTAACGCCGGCTTTCTCGGGACTCGTCACTTGCTTTCCAGTCGCCCCTCGACAGATTGGCTATCTCGCGCGGCTCTGAGTCGCCACCGTCTGGCGCTGTGATATATTCTCCTCAAGTCGTGACGCGCCGCGAATGGAAGCAGCTGACGCTCGTGAGCAGCCCCGCTCCAGGGGGCTCTAAGGAAGTGGGAGTTCGGATAGATTTGGGGCCGGGCCGCGACTCCCAAACGCTTATGGCGCCTTTATGCGGTGCCTGACGCAGCGGTCATCCGTCACCACGGCAAAGCGGGGAGGAGTGTCGCCAAAGGAGCCGACAGTCTCGTATGGCTGTTTCTTGTTTTCGGTTTGCTTTGTTTTTAAGGCCATCACTGTTTTCAGAGTCGATCCGTCGTTTTTTTTTTCCGTGTTCTACTAAAGCTATTTGTACGAGCGCTGCATTTCCAATTCCCACAACACTCTACTCTTGCCCTTTTCTCGACGGTTCGGGAGCTCGCTCGCCTTGGTGTGTTAACGGTTCAAGGTATTGTTGCTCCCCGAAACTCGAGGGCGCCGGTTCGATTGCCAAACTTCGCGGCCGAAACGCCCTTGCAGAAACACCCGGATGCCCAGATTTAAGTGCATGTCAAAGAGCCGCCAGGGTTTAAAAACATTTGGGTGGGACCCTTAAGCTTCGCCTTTGAGAGTTGAATGCGATAGCGATAGTCTTTTCCTAGTGCGCACTTCGAACACTTAGTGTTTGAATCATTTTCGAACTTTCTATGGATCCGCTACGTGGCCTTAAGGGCGCAACAACATGTGTGTCTTTTTTTAGGGGGTGAGTGGCTTTAAACGTTGAAGTAATTATTATAATACCATGTTCTGACGCCTGATGGCAATGCACGCGTGTACCACGTGTTATTACGGCAATAATTCATTCTGTATTGTGAAATATGTATACTGGACGCGTTTGTTTTCAAAGGCATGCAATTTACTAATCATTGCATTTCCAAGCAGGTGAAGTTATTTTCACTGTGTTTTCAAGCAGAGGTGTGGCTTTGTGGTAGAACACCCGGTTGCTACGCAAGCGACCCGGATTCGATCCTCACCCAAGCCCAGAATTTTTTATTACTTATTTTATTTGTATCTTTCTCGATTTATACGTCACGCAGAGATGATGATTTTTCGCTCCCGACCAACGACGCCGACTCCACAATTTCAGCGAATCGGGCGCTTTAACGCTGTCGCGTTAAAAATCGTGATTCGACTTCAGTTCAGTGTGCCTCATGATGGCATACCGATTTGAGCACGTAAAACGCCAGATGTAGCTTTATTTGTTCCCGGACTGGCTCTGTTATTCTTTATCACACTGATAAAATAGTTTCAGAGGAAGTGGGATTTTGTTCTTTTCTGCTGCCTCTTTTTCCCGTTTGAATGCTTCAGCGAACCTCAACTTACTGCGCGTCTGCGCGTGTAATGCAAACCTCCCAGCAATATTTTCGGTGCATGCTCAAGGTAAGGCTTATGTCTGTATGCCTGCATCTTTATTGGATATATAAATGCGGAACTGTTTAAGTCGAACGTCAGTCCGTAATCTGCGAAGAAAAAATTATGGATCATCTCCCCGAAGAGAACCATGTTGGGATGTGAAGCGGTTGCGGTGCGCCCGCCGCTGACCCGGCTGAAACGGGTGTCGACGTGGATGCCGCACGGTAAATATAATGAGTGCAATGCGTATTATCATATTTTAATACACATCCTCTATTTCAGCGTCACGTAAAATAAGGCAGCCGTTATTGTAGTTTCTATTTATCGCGCATTGACTCTATGGACTTCGTTGTTTACACCGAGTTAAAAAAAAAAAAAACGCACTTGGAATTGTTGTTTGAGTTGGGCTTCACCCTTCGCACTCGCGTGCATGGCAAAGCACGCTTTACAGGCGTTATGACTTTTAACACGATTTTTCAACTGCACCCATGCAGAGGGAAGTGTTTCGTGGGAGGCAAAATAAAAACAAATGATTGATTTGTGGGGTTTAACGTCCCAAACCCACCATATGATTATGAGAGATGCCGTAATGGAGGGCTCCGCAAATTTCGACCTCCTGGGGTTCTTTAACGTGCACCCAAATCTGAGTACACGGGCCTACAACATTACCGCCTCCATCGGAAATGAAAACAAAACACAAAAACAAAACAAGCAAACAAAGAACTGAAACAAAATACAAGCAATTGAATAAAAAGTATTGTGTTTCGCCCGTCGCGAGCACAAGTTTACCAGAAGCACCTTCAGCAGAACGTTCTGGAAGTTAGACTGATAATCCCCTACATCTAAAATGGAGACCATGCTAAGCGTTGATACTTCTTTGGCTACGATATGGCTTTTTTTGCAATAACAACAAGAACAAAATCTATGACACTTGGTGGTGTTTTGCGGATATAGTTTTACTAGACACCTTCTGAGGAGTTCGCTCGATCTGCATGGTGCTTAACCTTGGTGGGTTTATCAACTAGCGTAGGCCAGTCAAAAAAAAAAAAAACGTGATTTGTGCTAGAATGTTTCATCTATACAAGGTGCTCTCTGATCGGCGCTCTTTGCTGGTGTCGCCGGCAACGTGATGCAACATAACTTTCGCGTGTTGCACGGCAAAGCGGGTTGTCAGAAAGGCGCTTGCTTGTAAGTGGGACGGCGGATACCCTATTCACTCCTCCGTCGTACTGCTTGCTTCCGATGGCTTTCAGCATAAGATGCGTTGCTCGTCTGGAAACGCGTTTTCCCTGTGAGTTTGGGCGCGCGGGGCCAGCTCAGTTGCCGCGGCATCAGTGTGCCACCGCAGGGTGTCGCGAAAATAACCGCTTTGCGTGGGAGAGCTGGCGGAAGAGGAGGACAGGCGAGATGTGGGGGAGACGACCGATAGGTTGAGTCATCTCGACGCTGGGGAACTGTAATGGGATAAGATGAAGTAAGAAGAAAAATAAAAGCGCCACAGCAGTGAAGGGATGCAATGCGGCAGCGCCAGCGTTCGCTTGCGGAAACAGCGGCCGCCTGTTATATATACGGTGAGGGTAGGGGGGGGGGGGGTGCGCGCGCCACCCGCCAGCGTATGCGGCTGCAAGCGCTCGCCTGCGTCGGAGCCGACCGAGGGAGGGCTGGCGAGAGCCCAGTGAAGCGTCTCGCGACCGCCTGGGCTTGCGCTGATAACAGGCCGCGGCGGAGGCCTTGTGGTTTGAAACCGCCAACGGGCAGGCCGCGTCTCCGAGCTCGGCCTCGCTTCCGCGGACGGCACCTCCGCCGCTTCACGAGTTTCTCGAAAGCCAGCCGATATAGGGTGGGCGAGTGCGATGCTCGAAAAAAAAAGAAAGAAAGAATACACGGTGGGGGCAGATTCCGTCCGCCCGCCTGGCTCGCTTGATCCGGCACTGGTGTCGTATTTCTTTCATTCTTGCAAACTTTTCGAGTGAGGAACGTGGTGGCACTCAAGCCATGATGAAGGGAGCGAGTTATGGGCCGTGCGACATATAAAGCGAAGCGGTGGCGGATGGACGGACGCGCTTCTCTTGATCCCAGATTTCTCATCTCCCGCTGAAGGTGCTTGCCTCAAGTTTAGATTTTCTCTTTTGTTTCTCTACGGGCCTGGCCATATTTCGGGCGCGCTGTGGTTTTGCTTGCCCGCTTCTCGCGGAGGAATTGCGAAGTTTGATCTGTATACACGCTATTATACGAGACGAGACGGCGAAGGGGGCGAGAGTTGAGGCGAAGGCTTCAGAGCATTTACAATATGCCCTTCCTCTTCACCACAAGTGTGCGAGAAAGAACTTTAGGATGGGAGGCAGTACTTGCTGTTCTTTTTTACTCGACTTTTTGCCTTTATGCTCCTTCGTCTCTCAGTAATCGGCAGGAAAGAGGATGAGGTTGTTGTAGAAGAATAAAGGAGGATGAACAAAGATTTATAAACAAGAAACGGCCGAATAAATGCGGAGACCAGCCGGAGAAGTTGCGCTTGGCTGCGTCGTTGGGTTCGGCTCGGCGAGGGGGGGAGCAGGGGGAGGGTAGCATCGCTGTTGCTGTCAAGGGTGCGTGTGTGTGTGTGTGTGTTGTGTGGTGTGTGTGTGTGCGCGTGCGTGCGTCCGTCCCGCACATAGCCACCACTTCCGCTTGTCAGAGTAAAAGGGGAAAAAAAAGAAAGAACAGCGATGGTAGCGCGCAGCGGATGTCAAAAATCCTTTATATCCTTCGGAGGGCAAATGGGTGAGGATAGAGAGAGAGTTTGAGACAAAAAGTAAAAATAAAAGTGAGCAACACACGCTACGAGGAAGACACTGGAGGCGACTGGCACGCAGCGTCTCTTTACGTTTGCCTTATTTTTTTTTATTTATCGCTCATTTTCAGTTGCTTGAAAGCAAGATGAAATGGCGGGAAGCCGCCGTCGCCGCCGCAGTGTGCCGGCCGCGGCTGACACCGCCGGCTCGTCATTCAACTAATGCGCCTTGTCGGTGTTTGCCCCGCGGTCCTTTATGGATCCCTCGCCTTTTGCGCGCGCATCCCCCCGCGTTGCCTTCTCCGCTGCCTCTTCCCTTCTTGCTTTCCTTTGACCTTATTTTGTTTTCCGATGCACTACCCCGGTTTATTCCCTTTCTCCCCATCCCATTCCACCTCCTCTTCCCCCCGCAGCGTGTGTCAGAGAAAGAAGAAACCTTCGTGATATAGCCTGACTAACCTCTGTCGCCTTTCTGGTCGTCTTGGGGCGTCGCTTTTCGAAGCTTTTTTGTTTTGTTTTTCGCACCGATCTTTGGAGAGGGGGTTGGTTCGCAATGTATCTTTCAAGATTTTCCGGTTGTCTTTATTTGTTTTTGGTTTTTTCTTCGGCGCAACATCTTCTTGGGTTCGTTTATTTACTTGTAGATTTTGACGTCACTTCGTGGAGGAAGTCGTGTCGTCCGTGCTCGCGCCCCTGTTGTCCCTTCGGCTTTCCGGGATAAAAAAATAAACAGAGAAAAAAGACGACGCAAACAAGCGCTGACTAACAACCCAAGCTTTATTCCTAAGAAAAGAGTCAATGTGTACAAGAGAACAACGCAGAGGAATGAAGCCTTCGGGATATCCTTAGCCACTGGAGTCTGCGTGTGGCCGCAGGGGCTTCTTTCTTTTCCATATTTTCGTCGCCCACTTTTTTCCGTACGTACTGTTGCAGATTGCTTGTTTGCTTCGAAATACCGCGATGTTACTTCCGCGGCGTAACTAACGGGGCAAGGCGGGGGCGAATGGTCGGCGAGCGTTTACACTTGTCTGCAGGATGCGGATGGCGCGATGGCAACGGTTAGCTTGTGCTCTCATGCATGAGGAGAGCGCCCGTTCTTATGGCGTTGGAAAGAAGGCAAGCGGTCAACCATTTAAAATTAGAAACTTTTGATGAAGACGTCTTCTGTACACTTCTTGCGATGGATTATATGATGGTAACTTTTGGCCATCCTCAACGAACCTCGAGGGTGGCCACTTTACTAGGCGGGCCTTTACTACGCTCATTTGCATAACCAAAAATGAAGCGCGTATGTTTCTTGTGAGTAAAGGCGTAAAAGGCTTTTTTTTTTAGTGTACTTTGTGTACCCTCTAGTTGAAGTTACTGACGCGACAGCCAATATTCTAAGAGTAATAATACGAATTACTTCCTATCTTGTTCTGACTTTCTCTTTTAACGCCCCCTCTGACATACACATACGCGCATGTCCGCGCGTATGTAAGGTACGCATGTGTTGATTTTTTTTCCTATCGCGTGCAGTACAGGCTCATCAAACAAGCTGCCGCTGTGTGAAATGGATGTTCAGCTTAGAAAAGACATTGACTGGTTCGTACCTACATGCGCGCAGTGGTGTATGCAATGATTGCGATATTGCTGAACCGCGCGATGCATCTCCCTTGCATAGATTGAAATCGATGTACAAGTATTTCACTATACTGTCCACTAGCTGAACCTCACAGTGTGGCGTGAAGACACGAATACGAAGAGGCGAATATTAACAACACAGGACGTTGTTGTTGTGTGTCTCTTGTGTATTTGCGCTTTTGTTCTTCGCTCTGCACAGCGTTTCGCAAACAACTAGCCCACAACAATATCCGTTTTCCTGCAGCGCTAGCTTGTTCCCAGAAATGGCCTTCCTGTGTTGGCAACAGCATAGCTACGTCACAAGAAAATTTGATCATTTTAGCCAAAGCCCCCCAAAAAGAGCGAGCGATAAAGTGGACCAGGAAGTGAGGTTATGTAAATAAGACAAAAGGTGAACGCAGCCGGAGAATAGCGCTGGTGTAGAGGCCTGGTGGTCCGCATGGACTGGGCGAGCGTGAGTTAGCGCTCGTAAACGCGTTAACGGACGTTGGTCGCGTAAAAACTGACCCACTGGGCTATCGCTGAACGAAGAGTCGTGTGTAGGCGTGCCTGATGAGGCCCTAAGCCGAGTTTTGGGTTGCTGGTATAGCGTTCTACGGTTGAGATGTTAGAAAAAAAAAGACGTAAACTAAGAATGTATGTAAGCCTAACGATATATGCGTCTGCTTGCACGTTTTTATGTATTTGTTTCGATCTACGTAGTCGCCACAGTGACTTTTATCTACGTCTTTCGCTCCTCTCGGGTACGTTGGAGAACGTGTCTCGTAGTCTTCTCTGGTCGCGGTATCACTTTGTTCTGTGCAGTATATGGACTTTCCTCGGTGCTGTGGTGATTAAGTGGTTGTTGGGTGTGCTAGAACAGTAAAGGGGGCTAAATAAAGCGGCTTGTACATATATCTGAGCTGAACGTCCCGGAAAATTCACTCTTGAATCGACCACTATTGATCACTTCGTCACTTTTGTGTGAACATCCACCTTATTCTTAGATTCGCACGCCAAAGCTATTTGTCGAAAAAATACGTTCTGCTCAATGCTTCTGATTAATGTAATTATTACAGCAGAAGACCAGCCGATATCAAAATGTTGTTACGATAAAAAATAATAAAATACGGAAAACGTTTGGTACTTTCAACATAATTTATATGGAGCCACACGGCCTCCATCAAAAGATATCGCTATTTGTGTCTTAATAGCTGTTATATACCGCTCTTAAGCACGAGGGCGAGGGTTCGTATTCCTGATACCGGGCGCGTATTTCAATCGGGGCGCTATGCAAAAACATCTGCGTAGTCAAGTTTTGGCGCACCTCGCAAATTTCCAGGTAGTTATAATGGTCCAGAATATTTTATTTTTTATTCTTCATTTTTTATCCCCGCTTTGCTCAGACGCGTTACAATAGGAGGGTAACAAACATAAAAAAAATTCATTATGACTGCCCACTTGCTCAGACAGCAGACTATTGCATAGTCCACATACTCCAGCTTCAGTCATAACATGTTTGTTTCGGGATGTAAAAGCTCTGAATTTATTTTTCAAGAGCCTTCAAAGCACCTTCACGCGAACACGCCTGCGATATGATCACATTGTCTGTTCGTTATGAATCATAGCTTCTTCAAAGCCAGACTTTCGTGATTTCTCGCTTTGGAACATTCGCATTCCTTGACCAGTAAGCATGTTCTTCATCTTCGCTATACGCTTATTACGGAAGAAGTACGTCCGGAGACTCTTCGTAATTTTTTATTCTCCTTACGGTCGTATTACTATTACGAACGGTGTGCGCGCGTGCAGTGAATACTTAAAGCACGTTTTGTAAGACCCGGCATTGCCCCGCAAGTACGGCACACACTTGTGGTGGCACCGTCGTTACAGGAGAAGGCCGGAAATTAGGATTCGCGGCGGTTCCCAAAGTTCCGCGGAAGGAAAAGAGGCTCCGCAGCGAAGGACCCACGTTTCTCCCCAATTCCTATTTTTTCCGTTTTTCGCTGCTTCGGTTTCTCCGCCCGGTCTCCCCTCGTCTCTTTACTCTATAATGCCTGTCTATCTATTTCTTCTGCTGTCATATCCTCTAATTTACAACTTTCCCGACGACGTTTAGTTTCTCTATACGTCTTGCTCTGCTCATTCGACTGAGAATAACTCGTATCTTTCTAATGAACAAATACGGGATTGTTGGTCATGCGAACACTCGTGGCAGCGTGAGAGATTAAATAAAGGACACATATAGACAGGACATGCGCCAGTCCCGTCTGTATGCGTCCCTTTAATCTTCCTATAGCTGCCGTGATGCGGGAGTGCTCGCTTCTTTGTTCGGGTCCTTGTTTTTCATGTCTATCCGGGTCATTGCAAGGATACCGGTGCTAGGTCTTCGATTTTATTTCTATTTTCTAAGACACGTGCGGCCGTCGCCGCTTCCGAGGCCTGCTTCGATATTTTTCTCATTCGAACTTCCTTCAGCCCGTTTCGTAGCGCCGTGGGAGTGACCGGCGGCGGCGGCTCTGAGCAGCGCGCGCGTATAGGTTCTTTATAAGGCAATTAATACTTAAACAGCGTCCGGTATGCTTCGATCCCGTGGACCCCCATCGAAAGAAAGAAGCGCCGTCTATCGGGCGCGTGTGCCTTGTTTTTCGGAGTGCAAGCAGCGCCTCGAATCTGGGCGATCTGACTGTGTACGCTTGAAGCCTATACGTCGACCAGGACACTGTAACTCGTTCTTACACCATTGCCTGCAAATGAGCAAAGTCGCGCGAGTCGGTTTAAAAAACGTGTTATTCAGTTGGGAATGGGGATGTCGCAAAATACAAAGTAGGATCATGTATTGAATGATGCGTGGTGAAAAAAAAAGATTATCGTCTTTTCTTTTTTGGGTTATTTTTTGTTGTCGAATGTCACCTTGAATAGCTGATTTGTAAATTCACGTTGTGGCTTTGTCACAATCATACCACATCATGTGGACACCTTTGAATCATACCTCAAGTATGGGGAAACGCTAAGGACATTTAGCTTACTCAATCATTCAGCATGCATGGTTTAAGTGTTTTAAAACATACGGCACCAAAGATGGAATATCTTAAAAGGAAGCTATCAGCGCTTGCTTTAGTTATGTAGTTATGGTGGTGACCTGACTATCCTTGGCCCCGCCGCGCTGGTCTAGTGGCTAAGGTACTCGGCTGCTGACCCACAGGTCGCGGGATCGAGTCCCGGTTGCGGCGGCTGCATTTCCGATGGAGGCGAAAAATGTTGTAGGCCCGTGTGCTCAGATTCGGGTGCACGTTAAGAACCCCAGGTGGTCGAAATTTCCGGAGTCCCTCCACTACAGCGTCTCTCATAATCATATGGTGGATTTGGGACGTTAAACTTCACATATCAATCAATCGATCAATCAATCAATCAATCAATCAATCAATCAATCTGACTATCCTTGTGCAAATAGGCTGATTGAACGCGGGTGAATACGGTACTTAGTTGGAAGGGACCTAGGGAGGGAAGTCCGAGCGGCGAAATAAGACAAATAGGGGGGGACGAATAAGGAGGGAATGGGTAGCGTATAGCTTTGCAGTAGCAGTTCGCCGGTTTCATAGGGATGGAATGAAAGTTTCGCCGAGCGAACAGACACAGGGAAAGGAAATTTGTAAGACAAGATGGACTCGCATAGATTGCGCCCTAATTGGAAGTCTCTTTCTGCTGGTCTCAATTTCCGCTTTCCCGTCGTTCGTTTGTGATTTTCACTCTGACTTACGTTGCTGATGTCTCGAGTCATTCTCGTAAGCTGTCAAGGAAGTTCACTTATTTTCCGCCGAACGCTCGCGGGAAAGGATTAGCTTTAACATTGATGACTGCTTTTCGTGTCGCCTTTTTTATGAACCTCGTAATACTTAGACTACATTGTATAATATATACATATACTGATGCATCCTTGCGTATTCATAACATCCTTAGTGTATTCAACGTAGAGCTGTTGACGTGCTTGAAATAAACCAACGCTCACGTTTCTTTAGCTCCAAGGCGAGTGATTTCTTGCTCATCTATATAGTATAGGCAGATGCAGACCACACCTGCTTTTTGATAATAGTAATCGACTTACGTATAGCGTAAGTGCCGACCATGCATGTGTCCAAGGTATAGCTACAAATATGCGCTCGCGCTCACAGCGCACTTACAAAGCATCCTAAGCGCGAGCGCTCTTCGTGTGAACAAAAAACTCGGGATTGTTGAGGCCCACTCGCTAGCTTCACATCATTTCTGTGACCTTTATGCAAAACATCTTCCAAGTAGGCATTCTAACTACGGAGCTGTTCAAGCTGGGCGTAATCTGTCCAATGGCGACGAGACACTCCGCGACGCGATGATGCGACCGTATAAGTCGCGCAGCAACCGACTGCGCAGCCGCGCCTTTGCGTCGCTGGCCCATACATGCACGGCACCTTGACCAGCCCGCCTGCCTATAGACATTGCGCGCAATATCGCTCTGTCGCGGCCGACTACGCATACGATATATAGTTTGTTCTCTATAACGCCGGCGCGTGGCTTCAGACGCAGACATAGAGAGTACCGAAGAATGTTTCGCACGGTCGATGAGGGAGACGATTACCGAAAAATCCCGACGTGTGTTGCCTATAGGGAGACTGTTGGACTCGACGCGTCCACGACAAATATCGGCCGAAACGGCGAAAGGTGACCGTGCTGAACTCGACTGGATCTAGGTGTCGCCTTGGATTACTTCGTACAGCTTAGCATACCACTTGGCATTGCTTTCTTCGTATAACTCGACATTACTTTGTACGACCAAGTACAGGTTGGAACGGATACGCTCCGCTATGTCGTTAGCCTTAGGCGGCGCAAGCTACGCCTCCCCGCTTTTTTATGTATACACTGCATGAACCTATTCGACCTGTATTACATAACCAGGTATGATGTGAATAATATCTTAGTTAATTTAACCAATATATTTACTCGTGAACGGCCAGTATACTCTTAGCACTATACTTGAGGAATGGTTGGATCAGCTTTCACGCTGCTCGGTGCTGGGTGATATCGGGTAAATAACAACAAATGTCGGACATCCGCGGTTATAGTATAGCTGCATTATGTTCTTTCTGTGTAATTCCAATGATCGTGTTGTCGCTTGATATTTCTTTTTGTCACGTAGCATATGTACTTTGGCAAGTTGATAAGGATATTGCAAATGTACATGCAATAATAATGAATAAACTTGAAACTTAATGTTCTTACAAATAAACGTTTTACATAATTATCATGTTACAGTTCTAATTGTTAATAATGATGTAGTGACCTATAATATACTGTTTGGGTATATGTATGCAGAATTAGCGGCTAGGCGCGTGTCGTTTAAGCATTCTCGAGGCTGGTTCCGAATTCAAAACAGTAAACAAAACAAAAAATGAAAAAAAAACGACCGCGAGTCCGCTTGGCACGAATCTTGTTCTTCTCTAAGAACGGACCTGGACAAGATTTTAACAAAAACATTGAGCTTTACATTCAGTGGCGTTCGGCTACTAGGCGTTACAGCAGCAACTCGAAGGCTGCGCTATGTCGAACCACTGAGTTCCTTGGCCTTCTCCTCGCAGGATTTTTCCCACCTATAGAAAGCCGTCGTAAAACGGGTCGCTTGCACTGCAACTGATAGATCGAACTGACTTTATAACTGCTTCAAGCGTGATTTCGTTGTGCGCAACGCTGTGAATGCCCAGAATCGGCGTCTCCGATGCGACTACATTCCTTGTATCCGCCTTCTATACAGCTGAATGCACGGCGCCGTGCAGGCGAGCCGACATTTTCATAGATGTCAGAAGACACGGCTAGCGTCCGAGGATTGTCGGCCGTTTAACGCTTTTGAGATCGAAAGCTCTAGCTAAGAATCTGCTGCGCGCTGATATTCGACTTTCTGTAACGGCCGTGTACTCGGTCAGTCGAGCGTGCTCGCATTAAAAACTCGGGACTTGTCGTTTTACGACCACGCCAGCGAACGACGGCTTGTAGAACGCGGTCTTCTCATCGGAAGGTGGCGCCCGTATACGTGCGCGGGTTTTACAAAATCTTCGGTCGCTTGCGTCTCCTGCGAAGTGACTGCAGCAGTTGTCCAGCGCACCCGACTGCGTGTGTTGGAAGAATCGCGTCATCTATAGTCGCTGCCGGCTTATCTGCTTTTTGATCTCGACTCGCTTAAAAAAGATGCAGAAGAAGTCGGGTATAGGGCCCGTCGCGCCGGCGCCTGTTGGTAATCCGGCTATTTGTTTTTGATTGTTTGTTTGTTTCGCGAATCTCCTCGGAGATCTTATTACACCTGTTTAAAATTTTACGCCATTCGGATAGGGTGGGTCGTCTGCGTCACTATGGGAATGTGCTTATAGAAGTGCAAAAAGAAAAAAAAAGTAAAGTGGCTTGCGCGAAAGTTCGGAAGTCAAATGGAATGACTGTCTACGCGAAAAGACGGCTACGTCATACATGGATCTGCACATTCGCAGTATGAGAACAAGATCAGGTTATATGCCCTTAGATCAGGCTTAGCTTGGTCTCTAATCCGCAGTAATCCTGTTCTGATTGTCTATTATGCGTGAAGTTGCTCTCATCTTTTTTTTTTTCTTTGGTCAGCGGTATACGGGCGTTCTTGGGTCATTGTGAATACATTGCCACAAAGGCTCGGATGACGTATATCGCTTGTGTTTGGTGGTAAATCTTGTATACTGAATCCCTTTCAATGATGTTGCTGAAGACAAAAGCTCGTTTTAGAAGTTGGAACTAGGGTGAATTTCGCGGTGGTCTGCAGCGTGCGTCGAATAACGTTTTGTGCGCTGACGTCGACGTAGAAATGTGCTTCTGCTTTAAGCCCTTTACTTGTTGGTGCGGTATTAGCGTTCGCACGATAGTGCAAGTCTAGTAATGTCGAACTGATTTCAACTGTGCCGATAATGAGGCGCTAAACGTGGAAAACGTTAATGCTAGGGAGGTGAGATTTTATTAGTGAGACTAACGAAGCTCTTTCGCTACAAAAAGGAAGCGGATGAGGAGAGAAGGCGAACACACTCCACTAAAAAAATATACAAAATGACGCGACAGCATCCGAAACCGTGGTTGATTTGTCTAGTTAAAGATACATCATGCATACATCACATGTTGGCAAACACAGCATTGATTAGCCAGTACAAGGTTGTCGCGCTCGCTAATTAATTTGCTAATCACATTTTAAAACACACTAAGGAAAACACACTAAGGAAAAACAATGTTAAAGCGTGAACATGGCATGTAGACAATGTTCAGAGTATTTTGCGAGCACAATATTAATACGGTGAGTGGTAGCTTTCCGAAAGAAATTTTTTGATTGATATGTGGGGTTTAACGTCCCAAAACCACCATGTGATTATGAGAGACGCCGTAGTGGAGTGCTCTGGAAATTTCGACCACCTGGGGTTCTTTAACGTGCACCCAAATCTGAGCACATGGGCCTACAACATTGCGCCTCCATCGGAAATGCAGCCGCCGCAGTCGGGATTTGAACCCGCGACCTGCGGGTCAGCAGCCACCTAGCCACGAACCACCGCGGCGGGGCCCGAAAGAAATGTCCCTCTTGAGCAATTGTGCAATCGTGCACAAACACGGAATGGCGCACAAAAATGTTAATGTCGTTTAATATTCTCAAGGCTGCGCAGTCCCGCTCTTCCGCTAGGTTTTAGCGTATATACCACACGTTATTTTCATGTTACGACGTTGCGGTTTGAGCTTTTAAAAGGAGCATAGCGTGTGTGCGGACCCGAGACGCCTTTTCTCTCTGTCCCTGAGCTTCTGCGATTTTTTTTGTTTACTCCATATATTGTCGCGCTCATATTCAGCGCTATATAGATCGAACTTGCCAAAATGGTGTATTGGGCGAGTTGGTGATCCATGATGGTTTGAAATACGAGCGCGAAACGTAGACAGGGACGGATAAGACACGGTCATGTCCGTGTCTTAGCTGTTAGTTTATATTCTGGTCGTCAAGTAGTTCAATTCTGAGAGTCCATATACTAGTTCAGCGTGCTGGGTGCGCTGCGGGAACACACACAAACACAGACACAGAGAAGAGCCATTAAAACACGAGCACTCTCCGTGTTCGCGCCTCCAAGTTTGCTTACGAATGTTATAGATGTAAGCATCGGCTCGGCGGATACAAAGAGCGGCATGCCGGCACTATCTTTATGGCCGTTTCGTGGCTGTTCCCACCCCTTTCACCGCCGCTATAGACTGCGTGTCAGATAGGAAGAGACGCGGAGCCGCCCGTAGGCACTTTGTCCCAGAAGAATCACGCAAACTCATCAACCTCAATTATCGTCCACACTTCATGGCACTGCGGCCCAACCCTCGCTAAACCTTGCTAAAACAAGGGAGGTTACGCCCTGAGTTTAACGTGGCAACCTTTTCTGGTCGAAAGTGCGTCCTTCTGATACCAGAGTTTTTTTTCTTTTCTTTAGTAAGCCTCGAATTCGAGGCAAATTATTGGAGATTAAGTCACCGATACTCTCCTATGAAGGTTATTTCATCGCAAACAAATTTCTGATTAACGTGCGCTGGTTAACTCCACGGTTCAACTCCGAACACGTGCGGCTGGTCAGAAGCGGGGCGTCGACTGAGGCCCGCGCTTCGTGTCTATAGTTCCCACGTGACCGCCGCTATAGTTCATGGCACTGTGGCCCAACCCTCGCCTGCAACGAGCTGTGAAGAATATGCCCTATTGTTCCCTCTTTGGGTGCACAGGCCGTAAGAGAGTGCGCGTGTGCCAGTCCTCTAGTCCGGCCGTGCCTCGGCTATATCTATACATTGACGAAAAAAAAAAATGTCTACCAATTCTGCTTCGTGGAAACCGATGAAACAGCGAAGCCGGGGGCGTTCCCTTCGTCAAAAGTGCGTCAGGCCTTCGCATATCTATGTTTCGCAAGTATTTGAGTTATTTTGTATCAATGCCCTTATTAAACACACTTTGTTAAGCGTTGAAGCGACAGTGTAACCACCACCTTTATAACCACGAAGTATCTGATCTCAGTGGTGGGACTATGGTAACGCGCCCGTCATATATGTTGGGCTAACAGCTGCCTTTCATTTGTAGAGTACCAGGGATGAGTTGGGATTTACTTGAACGTCTGTGACGCTTAACCGTTCATAATGCCCGCAAGCGTTACCACGGATCCCGTATACACAAAAGGTCTTAACTACGGAACAGCGTCGCCGCTAAAGAAAGGAGCTTTCGACGAGAGCTGGCCTATTTGCTGGAGGCGCGGTGCGGAACCGTTAATAGGGTATCGAGAGGAGGGACGCATGCCGGCAGCAGAGAGAAAGTCCTCCGCGTGGGGTCCGCGCGCGGGTGCTGAGAAGACGAATGGTGCCCAGGACTCCTCTGGAGGTCGCCCAGAAACGGAATCAAGAGAGAAGGTGGAGGCGGTTGCTTAAGACAGAAAAAAGAAAAACGAAAAGCGAAATCAGAAGAAACGTGCGTGGAAACGCTGTCTCCGAGCAACTGTGTGTAGGCGCCCCGCAGCAGTCAGCGCGAACCACCGCTTCTACCCCCCCCCCCGCCTACGCTTCCAAGCCGGAGTGCTTTGCTTGCGCGTGTGGGAGAGAGACCTAAGGCTCTCGGGGAAGCTTTGTTTCTCCTCGGGTCGTCCCCTTTCCTAACCCCCCTCTTTTTTTTTCTGTGTCTCTTCCACAGTTGGGGTTCTCGGTGGCGTCCACCTTGGCGGCCACTTGTCTTTCGGCGGCGGCGTGCGGAAGTACTTCCTTTTTTTTTTCTCATTTCCCGCGCGCTCTTCTTGATCTTCGGGTGTCGCGCTTGGCGCCTTCTTTTCCTCCGCCCTTTCCTTCCGGCGGGATGAAGGAGCGCTCGCGTAATGAAGGAAGACAATTAACAAGAAGAGGTTGCGCTGTGGGAAAGCGAGGGTCGGGCACCGGGGTTAGCTTGGCGGCGGCTAAGGGTGAAAGAAAAAAAAAGAGAGTGGTACGCGTCGGAAGCCAGCGAGTGCCGGCCGTAATTAGTGCGCACCCCGGGCTGTCTCCCCGGTGACTGGAGAACCCACCGCCGCCGAAGAACGCAGGCTCTTCGAGTCCCCCCCAGCACGCGATGCTTGCTGCTGCTGTTCCTCCGTGGACTGGACTGCGCCGCCGCTGCATGTGTCGTAGTGTCGGCTTGCCTTTCTGCTGGGCCGCGCGGCTTTTTCCGAGCGGCGCTGGCGGAAACTGCAGCACCCTCTATAGTTGCGCTCGCCTGTATTGAGGGATCGCCGGGTGCGTTTCGTCCCACTATTTTACCTTCGGATGTGTACACGTCGCTTCTCTCGTCTCCGTTAAAAAAAAAAAGAAGAAGAGCACTAGGCGAGCTTTCGAGTTCAGTGCGTAGTTTTCCACCACTCCGTAACTTCTCGCCAACACAGCCTGCTTTCCCTTAGTTTCGGGTGTCAGTAGCCAATCATGCCTTTCCTCGTGTCTTTTTGTTTACTGATTGTGTGCGTTTCCCTTCGTTTCTGACATTATCCGTCAAAAACGCAAAACGCGCGCTAACGTTCACATGAGCGTGTAACGCTGCCAGACAACGCAAAGTCGAGCGTGATAATCCGCGTCTAATATACCCGTTGCTTTGAGCCGCGCGCCACATCTTTTACACGTATAGAGAGAATCAAAACAAAAGGAAAGTGGGAGATCGGGGTGCTTCTTCTTTGACGCGACAGTAGGGATGCCTCGACGGTTCACTAGTACGTGACGACAGGACGACGGGTAGTAGCAAGTTCGACGAGATGAGTTCGCTTCGATGCAACCCGCTCTTGGTCGTTTGTTTGGTAGCGCCGGCTGTGCGTCCGTAGGCGCACACCTCGGTGCTCGTGTTCCGTGTTATCCCGAATCTGTCGATGTTGCTGGGCGAAGTTCTCTGCCCCGTGCAATCTTCCGAAAACGCTTTCCAGTCCATCGATTCTCGAGAATAAAGCGGGCTTCTTAAAAGGTAAAACGCGGAAGCGCGCCGATCAAGCTTTCATTACCTCCTCAGTCTCCCACGCGTTAAAGAAGTCTCGTCTGAAGCTAACGCTGTATACTTACTTTGTTAGTACGCATGAGTGGGAAGCACGTTGCGATAAACTTGGTAATGGTGAATTTTCTTCGCTTTCATCGTCACTCCAGAACTGTGTATCATACAGGCGTGCGTGGCAAACGTTTCCCATGAGCGGAAATACTTAACGGCGTAC
>WOVY01010863.1:0-18888 GCA_013436015.1 Rhipicephalus annulatus | reverse complement strand
AGCATTTTTGGTATTGGCGGTATTTCTACGTTGGCGCCTAAATGGATCTGAATACGGCAGTACAGGCTTCCATTTAATGGGCCGATAACAGCGTTCTGGACAAACGCGCGCTCGCCCTAACTACCGCGATCGCTTTCCCGCCACAATAAATGAGGGCCAACGACTTCAAAGCACCAAACGAGCGATATATTTTCGAAAGGCGCTCAGCAACCTCAGGGTTCGTTAGAGTTTTCGCAGTGTATATACGAGTTCTACGAGCCACCAGAAAATTAAACACTGTTGCGAAATCGCGTAGACGTACGTTAAGTGGCTATGTTTAGCGGTAGAATTAACATGACTAGAGTAAGTTTTCTCGGACGAGGTTATGAACCCGACGTAGGAGGAGGAGGAGGAGTGCGTCAGAGCGGACCACGTGTTTAAAAAATGAAACGAGTGCATTCAAAACAAGCTTAATCGCTCAGAAGCGATAATTTCACAAACAGGAGAACGCATCCTAATATACTGCAATACTGCACACTTCATCTTTCAATATTTTAATTATGTTTATATTTGTATGCTACTACATCTATTTTAATAAAAATATTATGATATAATAATAATGATAAAAATAAAATATTATTACTATTCCTGAAACATTTGTTTCTGCTTTACACTCTTAAAAAATAGCAGATCCCTCGTACAGTGAGAATCGATGATATGCGAAGCACGAATAAGAAATGTGATATGTCACTTTGAAATTGGCACAACGTTACGACGTGTAGGTCGATGATGCCGTACATGACTTCCGTGTCATGATGATCATGTTTGGATGCGTCGTTTACTTCGTCATCTATTCACGTCACGTGATACCAAACTTAGTATACGTGGAGCTAGTGAAACGGCCGCGTGCGCGCTATGAGCGTGGTATGTTGTCATGTTCTTACATGACACGCGTGTCAGATTATCATGTTTGGACCAGTCATATATTTCGTCATCCATTCACGTCACGTAACACCAAATTCTGTAATTGTGGAGCTAGCAAAATAGCCGCGAGCACATCATGAAGGGCCCAATATACTCCAATGTGGCGTTGACGTGCGCGCAGGCTGTGCACAGCGATGCAACGTTAGCGAAACGCAAGTACTCTTCAGTGTGACGCCAGGCGTGCCCAGCGTCCGCCAACGTTGGCCCGACGGCAACCTGTGCGAAATGCGAAGCTGCATTTCGCGCCGACGCGTTACTCATACAACAATGTGTCTCCCTGTTTTCGTGATGGAGGGACGCCAGACGCGCTGAATGCACATGCGTCAAAGTAACGCAAAGCGGCGCGCGCCTTGCGAGTATATGGCAGGACCGGTGCTTGGCGTGCCGACGCCGGGTGACCCGACGAAATGAACGCCGGTGAGCACGTGCGCCGGGCCACGTCGATTTGTATTGGCGCCTTGACTGTGGGTTTTAGTAGTGTTCTCACATGACACGAATCTCTGATTATCATGTTTGCAACCAGTCACAAACAATCGTCGTTCATCGGCGTCACGTAATACAAACTTTGGCATATTGAAGCTAGCAAAACGGCCGCGAACGCATCATCAGTGTGGCATTAGTGATGTCGTTGCATGACACGTTTGTCGTGATCATCATGTATGGATGTGTCATTAAACCTATGTCGTCCGTTCGCGTCGCATGATACCGTGTTTGCTACATGTGAAGTTAGCTTAGATAGATAGATAGATAGAGATAGATAGATAGATAGATAGATAGATAGATATATAGATAGATAGATAGATAGATAGATACATAGATGTGCTCAATGTGAATGAAGTTCGCTAAGAAATGCTTCACATTTAAAAGTTAGTAAAAGGTAGCAAATGCAAGAAAATAGTAAGTTTCTACGCATTCTACCTTTCTTGAAACTTTACTAACTTTGCCAAACCCAGCACCAAAAAACACAGTGCAAACGGTTTTGCCACCTACGTTTGTATACTAGCTGCAAGCGCGTTTTGCTGCCAGTTTACTACCGACTTTAGTGTACACCTAGTATACTGGTAAAAGAGAGGTAGTAACTGCAGCGGTCACTGTCCTTTCTTCCACCATTACTAACCTTTTTGCTATCCGGCCATGAGCTATCAAGTATATAGTTATCGGTAACACGTATTATATAAATTTTTAAATGGAATGGTCTCCACATAACATCTTTAAACAAAAAAAAAAACAAAGACCGTCTGCCCGAAGTGAAGCCTTATGGGATGAGAACGTAGCGCAGCAACGCAGCGCATGGGTGGCGTCAAGGGTTGAACGGCGCTGCCGGGGGTGCTGCGGTGAGCGCTATAATATTCGTTTGAAGCGATGGCTGGCGCTGGTGTTATAGGTGACTCGTACAGATATGTTTTTATGCGTGTGTTAAGCGCGCGTCATGTTTAATGTGCGCGATCCAACGAGTCGGCGTTATAGCATGCGCTGGTCTTCAAAAATCTTGGCCGTTGAACGGACCGAGGCGGTAACTGCGGGCGCCGCTGGGAGCACGCGGCCGGCGAGAGTGGCGTCAGTGCGCACTGCGAAGGGAGCGTGACGGGAACGCACAGCAGTGGCCTGACCTACTTGTTTGCGGGCCAACACTTGCGGTGCGTTTATACGGAAGGACAGCGTTATACAGGCTGGTCCAAAGAGATGCTTCGCATCTATAATGACGCAATAGAAATTCTCCGATAAACAAAAAATATATATTCAAAATTATGCAACTGAGATAAGTAAGCACAATTCCGCATTTATCAAAACAGATAAATAGACCCTAGAGGTCCACAAGCGATCACTGCACGAGTCGAACTAGACAATTACAACAAATTTAGTTTATATTACAACGAGGGTAACATGAGAGGCAGTTTAAAATCAACCAGACGGTTAAACATAATCCATTTAAAATCACGATAGTATTATGAAACATGAAATACGGCGCGCTTCATGATACTATCGTGATTTTGGCACATAAAGCCACCGAAATTTCTAACCCCTGATATATAAACACAGTGAACCATTCAATTGCACTGAGACTATAATAATGAGGTCGCTACCTAGTTTAAGCCGCAGTAGATAATGTTTTTGTGATGTTTTAAAAATAGATTCATAAGGCTATGAAAGCAATAGGGCCGGGATTGGGGAAAAGGTTGGAGCTGGAGCGATGGTGTGGGAAGTGTGAGAAATTGGGACGAACTGTCAAGTAGGTGCCCATAGCAGGTATTTCGCATTTCCCATATATGATATACGGGTCACTTCTCAAGGTGACTTCATGCAAAGTTGCAAGAAACACATTGTGGCTGATCTATAGAATGACGGCCAGTGATGACACCCATTCTGAAACATAGAATTCTTGTTCCATATTATGCTTACAGCATGCCCACTGCAGGATCAGCTTAAAGAAAAGAATAATTTTGACCAGGCGCCTATATTCATTTTACAAACTTATTGAGAAAGCAATAAGGGAAGACAACCATCAAGTGCGCTTCGGGCCGCTAATGAGATGTCCTCAAACCGCATTCTTGATACTGCTGCTACTGACAATATTACGTTAGGCACGTAGGCGCCGCCACTTGGGGGCTGTTAAAAGAATGTTTTGTAATTTTAAATAGCACCGTATGGATTAGTAGAGTTGTGAAGCTTCGAATGTACTAACCTGAACACTTTTACTCGTACACAGGTATTGTAGTACTCGTCTAGTACCTTCTAAAGATCTGAAATGGCAAAGCTAACAGCTTGATACGGTGGTACCAAAACCCATCCGTCAAATAGTCTGTACTGCCGCTCGCACGCCATATGCTGCGGTGCGTCAGCCAAACGTACCTTCGTGTGTAATTTCCTGGAACGTAGATTTCTAGTGAATTCAGATTTATTCTTTTTTGTTTTTACATCTATAAATCCGTGACCTTATCCGTGATCTATAAATCCATGACCTTTTATCCGTGACCTATGCGGGATGTACTCTGATATAGTTTTGCGTTTTTGTTTTGTTATTTTCGTTTAATGTGTGTCTTGGGCGTACAGTGTGAAACTTATTTTCGCATATGTTCTTCGTACATGCCATATATGTAACCCCAACTCCTGTCCTGGCCCCTGGGCTGACAGTATAAATACACAAATAAATAAATAAAATAAATGATATGGGGCCTCAAATTTTCGTATTACGAAATTTATTCCGGAAAATCACTGTAAAATTGGGTAACTTATGACAAAAGTGTGGACCAATGCAATGGGACAATATGATGAGGGCCATTCTTTTAGAATCACGGTGTATGAAGAGAGCACAACCGAAGTATCGCATTACACAGGAGGTTTGCCGCTGGACTGTTTCACAGTTCGGAGTCCCCGTTGCACACACTGGC
This sequence comes from Rhipicephalus annulatus, assembly GCA_013436015.1. Classification (NCBI taxonomy): domain Eukaryota; kingdom Metazoa; phylum Arthropoda; class Arachnida; order Ixodida; family Ixodidae; genus Rhipicephalus; species Rhipicephalus annulatus. The sequence continues at coordinate 14,536 of WOVY01010863.1, read as the reverse complement.
AAGTGTAGACGCGGCAACAAAATTAAATATGGGAAACAAAACACTCGCTAATAAGTGCCACTAATTGCGTGCAACATATGAAATATGAGAAAAAAACTTTGGCAGTTCCAGTTGGAGGACACCGATGACACAGTGAAGCTGCTTGGTGGCGTGCACTGAGGTTGAACTAAGTGGGAATGTAGTGTAAAGAATAGCGGGAGCAGTCGTGGGCATTGTAATGCGTTGTGTGAGAGGTGGTAGAAGGAGTGGTACATACCTGCAGTGGGATTTAGTACCCACTTTCTGCGATGAAATACCACTGCGACCTGTGATCTGTGACGTCCCCCGAAAACGGAATGATCGACTAGGAGCAGTCTCGCTTTTCAAAGCATGTAAGCCGATCATATGCGCGTTTTTCAGCCTTATACACTGTCACCCTATACAACAGTGTGCACAAATTTCCCGATGTGTGACGTGTTGCGGAATGCGCGTGATTGAATAAGCCGGGACCACTTTCATAAACAACTCAAGTGGAAATACAATTGGAATCAATGCACTCTGTGGTTGACGACATGTGTCGTTCATTCGGTGGAACAAAGCCGTGTGAAGTCTCCCTGCAGAGCAGCAGGCAGACAAGCAGAGAAATGCACGCTCGCTGGACCTGAGGGTATTGTTCTCGTCAACTCACAAGAGGCAAAAATTCAACAAAAAAGCGGTGCAGCTGCTCCTGATTTTTCGTAAGGAGGAACTCAGCCCACAACCCAAGATAAAGCTCAATAACACGCGCATTTTTTTTTTCAGATGCGTATAAAAATAGCCCGAAATGGAATCAGCGGATGTTCTATGATAACTCGTGGGCACTTGGATTTCAGTGAATTCCAAGTCGCAGATTCTCCTAAAAGAAATGCTATGCTAGTTCGATGCAGCTGGCCCGGTCATATTCAGGCCGTGGTGGGGGAATTTCGATGAAGGCGAAACGGCAGAAGCCCATGTACTCTGCCGTGCCTGTGCACGTTGATGAACACTAGATGGTCGAATGTTTTCAGAGCTCTTCACTAGGGCATGCCTTATAGTCATACTGTGGTTTTTGGCACGTTAAGCCACTGATATTGTTTTATTAGTTGCATAGCAGGTATTGCAAGGAGATATACGTTGAAGGCACGCCCACAGTGCGAGGTTGAGTTGAGAACACAATCGTCGAGAGGACAGAAGATTGGCCACACTGATAAACACGACGGCGCTATTTTGTTTCCCGTCCTCTCGTACTTCACCCTCAGGCTTAGAAATATGGCTGCGTTTTTTGGTATTTAGCGCGCACACGTTTGGTGGACCATTTCAGCACATGCGGTTGCTGCGCGCTATTCATGGCAGGCACAAATATATTTCAGAAAGGTAAGACAAACAGGTAAATATTAAGGGTATCCATACAAGAAGTATGCCAGAGAATCGCGCAAGTCTGCTTTGAATCCTGATGTCAGACATGGCGGAAGGAATACATGTCAAGTTCATGAAGCTTCTACCTCGAAAACACTTGCATCACCGTCTAGCGAAAAAGCAGCTAAACTTTAAAAGAGTAGACTGTTGGGCGAGATGGTGCTTTGACATAAAAATCATCGTGAGTGCGCTACTGAACACGGCACGCAGGAACAGACAGCCTCTTCCTGTGTGTGTCTTGCTAAGTTGCGCTCTCACGACGATCCTCGTCAGTCTCTTACTGTGTGTCGTGTTTAGTTACACTCTCAAGATGATTTCTATGTCAAAGCAGCTACAGATTTCGTCATTTTTGGCATGTGCTTGGCGAGTCGTGGAACTTTCTCGCATACTTTTTTTTCCGCCATGCAAGCGGCGCAGTTAATACGTGCATGCTGCTTCTTATGTATGAATTTCGCAAACGCTACGCATTGTCCAGCTGCTGCGTATACTTGGCGGAAATCGCGCGTGCCACAGAAAGTATTTGGTGCCACTTTGCATACGTGCAGCCACGGCTACGTTTGTGTAGATTGCGCGAGCAGATAGGTTTCGCTCTCCAGGGCGAAACCTTGAGGCAGGTTCAGGCTTTCAAGTCATGTATCAGGAGCCTGCGCGGCTTGGTTGTCAGTCTAACCACGTCAGAGCTCGATACTGCCTCAAGGTTTCACCCCGCAGAGCAAAAACCGTCTGCTCCTGTGCACTACACAGACGGTGGCCGAGGTGTATGCACAATATGATCACAAAGGCATGGCATTCGCATGCGAAGCGCTTAGAATGTGCGCTTTGTTGTTTCTTACTCTTTGTGTCAACTCATAACACACGGGAACTTTTGTCTTTGGCGTCTGACGCACCGTACATAACATGCGCCGATGGCACAGTATCATTTTTAGCGGCTGTGTCGTTCACACAAAAAGACAATAAACGTTTATTTTCTTTTTTTTATCGGACTATGTTGGGCACAGCATATCGGACTGTGTAGTATCTCAGCATATTCTGAAATAGGAGTACTACAAAGGGAAAGAAAAGCCTTACACCCAGCAGAACGCGTAAGTCGCTGCAGGGTGAGTACCGGCACGTACCGGGACTGTTTGCACTGTTGCGCAACAACGCTCCACGAACAAGGTCAGCACGCAGCGCTCGGCCCTGTCGCGCACGAAAAGCCTAGAAACCGTGTACTTGCCATATTTTACTGCATGCAAACGTACCAAGTTTACGCCGGGACTACAACTATGAGCAGAAGCGAGCCAGCGTGGAGAGCACACGGATGGGTATCTGATGTTTTGTCTGCCCTGTACCGGCTTGTTTGCCCCATAAAAAGGGACGTCACTTTGCGCCAAACTTTTCGCAATGTAGTGGGATATAATAGGGCCTTTCCTGAGCTTTCCTACGTCTATAATGTTGGAGAAGAAGTTCGCCTTTCTGAGGAAAACGTCTGCAACACCAGCTCGGCTGTGTTATATCAGTTTGTTTCCTAACATAGAGGACAATAAAAAAAATACACGTAAAATGATTGTGTTAGAGACAATATGCCGATAAGATGAGATGGAGCTGCATACCGTTAAAAGCTAACGCTGAATTTAAAGTGGACAATAATGGCCACACTCTTGCGATTGCGCGATATGAGCTCTACATTAAATATTAAAAGCCCACAAATGTTTATAATGTTTATTTTAACTAAATAACATTTCCAGCTTGTCCATGCGTATTTACATTCTTGCGATTATAAATACGTATCACAAGCCGTCCGCCCATATGCCAGCACTCATAATTCAAAACATCAAGTTATACGAAGAAGAAGGAAGATACAGTGCTCTTCTTTGTTCTAAATCACCATTGTTAGTCACAGCTGTGTGTGTCTTGTATATTTTTGAATAATCGCTTCATTTGCGGAATGTTTTGTCAATAAATGAGGCTTAGTTCAATAAAATGAAAAACTATTCTCAGGCATGGCTGTTTTTAGGTGTGCAAAATCGCAGTAACAAATTATTTGCTATGGGTTCCATGGGAGTGGCACGGATGGCATGGCTATGCTGCTTCCTTCATCATAATAAGCACTACCGTGGAACATCAGCCCTTGCTGCGTTTTCTACCATCTATTTGTGCGAATATTCTCATCGTGGCATCGCTGCGTTGTAAAACTTACTGGTCTCTATGCGTTCGCCTAATATGGATCAAAGGTGAAAACCTTATCTTGCTAATTTTTTTTCTTCAGCTCAAGTAATGGCCATCCCAGACCCCATGTGAAAGCTTTCGGCTCTGAGCTTCAACTGTTCCCTTCTTTTGAACTCTTTTTTCACCCCCTTAGCCCCTACCCTCGAAGCGTAGGGTTGCAAACCGGTAGCACGTCTAGTTGATCTTCATGCCTTTCTTTATTCTTCGTTCTCCTCGCTCTTACTTCTCCGAAGTTTACTTTGCACTAGCTGCCACCACGACAGGAGGCATTGCTAGCTTTTGGCACGTTACCAGGTTTTGCACTGACTTTCGTGACCGGAAACATTTATCCTATCGATGACAGCATGTGATGACGTAATAAATATGTGACGTAGTAGTTGCATCCTGAATCTTAGCTACTGGTGTCACCGAGTGGGGGTGTCATTGCGTGATTACGTTTTCCATAACTCGTGCTCACGCCTACAGTCCGTTTTCGCGTTTGATCAGTTTATGTAAAGAATCGGCACGTTTTCACCAGTGCACTCAATCACTCTTCTCTCAGTGTGATGCTGCTCGCATGCCAGGTGTACAAAACACGCAATGTTTATATTGAAAGGCTGGCTACCCCACATAGTTTTGAATTTAGCGGCTGAGCACGCTTTACGTGAGGAACTTCAATGAAGTTGGAATTAGCCCCGAGAACGAACACTGGCGTCCCTGCAGTCATGGCGAAGTGACGTCACGGCAAAGACTCACCTGCTCCGCCATTGGCGCATGGCGGCCATCGCCGTGCACCCGCTCTTTAGCGATACGGTGGTCATTTCTTCACAATTTCGAGTGGCATGTCACTAAAGGTACAAAGTGAAGGTATTTGTTGCTGTTAAAAGCTAACTAGGCTGCAAAAAGAAGAATTCATATTGAAAATGAAGGTGCAGGACAGCGAGACATTAGTTGTTTTCACCATGCACGTAGTCCACGAAATTATTCCTAAGAAAATATTCGTGCTAAATGGTTTTGAATTCAATAAAACTTGGCATAGACTACGCGAGTAGACATTTGTGTCGAAGTATTGCAAGTGAAATAAGGATGCTTTCAGTTTACCAACAGCATTGCTATTTACCGTGTAAATTATGTCTGTCTCTGCAATTATTGTAGCTCATTAAACCGAATTCCGCTTTGGGATGCAGGAGACTGTTCTTTATTTGGATATGTATATATTACACAATCATTTATTGCAGTGAGAAAAAATGGTAACCCTGGAAAGCACAGATTGTTTTCGGGAAATCTGAAACGTCAGTTTACTCGGACCTCGTGGACATATTTCTTCTTATCAGTCGTCTGGAGTGCGTAGTCGCACACCCTGATTTACGCGAACCACTTCATAAACGGTAGTGTTCACTTCCTGTAGGAGCACTGCTGCTAGCAATCGTTTACAAAACAAACGCCAGAAAGTCGAGATTAACTATTTCATTGGCGGACTCCCCTTCGTGGCCCACGTGACAATCAAACGTCTTTTAGTCTCGATTAGTCTCGCACATTAAATTCATATACAGATTGATGCTGTTTTGGGGTACTCACGCGTAAAAACATTTATTCATCAGGTGGCTTTTTGAACTGGTACTCACAAGCTTGACGGCATAGTTGCTAGGATATATTGCATAAAGTGAACTATGTGAAATCTGTAGCATTTTTGCAATTTACCTCGGCTTGTTTTTCTAGCGAAAAAGAGCACCAAAATTATTATCAAAACATGAAGCTAAATGACGTGATTAAAGCTGAGCAACTACACACAAGAAAGTCTAACGCGCGGCGGTATTCTTGGGAGAGCACAAAAAAAACAGCCAGGAGTTACTCTGTTGCGTCCGATGCATATACAAATTGTAGAAGCGAAACAATCACATCTTTTTAAAGGGATTTTTCATGAACAACGCGACCTGAAATTCAAGTACGCTGTCGTGTACGTTTCAGAAGCGCGACATGATTGCGAGGCATGCTGCAGAGTAACTGTGGTCACCGTGCAATTTTTTTTATTTTGCTGCATATGCGTCGTCATGCTGTTCATCCCCGTCGAATTGCGGCTGGTGATGTCGAGAATCGAAGCCATCTTCGAGGTAAGCAGCGAGACACCATAACAAACCTTATCGAAGCCTGTACGCTGAAGCAAAGGCACCGTTGGCCATTCTACCGAAATAAAAATGTTATGTTTTGCATGATCTTACCAGGAACATCATTGATGCTGCTTTCGTCATTTATTTTAGGCGTGAGAGAAGCAAAAAGTGAACGCTGGCAGCGCAACTGCGTTCGAAGCGAGCGTGTGTGATGCATACGCGCGAGTATGATTCGGAGAGTCAATGCCGTGATGTCATGTAAGCCTCCCGCCGGGCGGCGCCACTGCTACTGCTCGGGGCTAATATAGACTATGAGCCCCACATCTATAATCGAAAACCACCATTATGGCAGGTTTCTCTTCAATAAGTACTTCATTTTACTTTTATATGTAAGAAACTTATGACATATATTGTCAAAAGCCTTGGTGAAGTTCAAACAGACATATTCAGCCAAACATATATTGTCAAGAATGTGAAAAAGGCTAAAAGTAAAAAAGAAGGTTTGTTTCACAGGCTAAATTCTTAGGGACATCATGGTGTAGTTTCGTGAAAAATTAACTACTGTAATGCAGTTTTTCCTAAATGTGCATGCAGATTATGTAAAAGAACTTTGCAGGGAATGCCGGTAAAAGGGATGGGAAAGTAGTTGAGGCGTAAATTTCTGCTGCTGGACATGCGAATTAAGCCCACCTTCCCAACCTTCTTGTCGAGGAATGAAAGAACAAGTTATAATGCTACTCATTCAGGCATTTGTTATCAGACGCATAACCTATAACTTTCCTTACCTGAGGGTCTTGAAAGCAGACGAGCACGAAATCGACAGAGTCATGCACGTGACTCTCAAGAAGGCTCTGAACTTTCTGCCGTGGACACTCATAGAACGTCAACTTCAAATGGGGATCCACAATACAGTATCATAAATATTCCATGCACACCACACGAATCAAGAATGTGCCTCGCCTTCACTAAAAAAAGGACGGACAACACTATCAGAACTTGGCATCGAAGCCATCAATGAGATAAGGGGAAAACAACGTATTTCACATGATTGCTGCCAGGACTTTGTTATCAAACCACTACCACGCAACATGCATCTTCAGTTCCACGAACATCGAAGTCAAGCACGGGCAAAAGTTCACGAGAACTACTCGGTTACTGAGGGCATGTTCTTTGTCCATGCAGCTGGACCAGTCAATGGCAAATATACAGCAAGCGTCATTCATTGTGGATAACATGTTGATTGTATATCAGCCCCGGACACAGACACTACTAGTATGGAAGAACCAGGAATCGCCCTCGTCCCACGAAACCCAAGGTCCACCTTTGTTCTAACAAATTCAAAAGCAGCCGACTGAAATTTTCGTAAAGGCTACTTTGGCCCCATTGCGCATCAACGTCTTACACATTTCTCAACCTCACGCTCAGAGGGTGAATGGAAACAGCTGATATGGATACCCGGCCACTGCGTATTTAGAGGCAATGAGCTCGCCCATACCTCGGCCCGAGAATTGCTCTTGTGCACCTCCGACCCTGGCATATCGCACCCACCCTCGGCTATGCGTAAGGACCCACTTAACATGGACAGATATTCTAGAACATCAAAGACTCGAAAGGCGGAAACTTCTGCCCCCGGAGGCGAAGCTCAGTAAATGTCAGGTAGCGTGGCGTCGCCTGCAGACCTTGTCTTACACAAATCCATAAATACTGTCCATTATATGCACCACAGTGCAGGTTATGCATCACTAAAACAGCCACCCTGTACCACATGGTATGGGAATGCCCACAAAATCTACCTCTACAGCCCAGAGCACAGCAGAACACTGTAGGGTGGGAGGCAGCTCTGTCCAGCTCGGATCCGTAAACCCAAGAGGTCATCGTGAGACGAGCAAGAACAGCGGCCCGTGCCAATGGGATCCAGGACTAAGGATCCCACTAACCGACATTTCTTCCTCGGTCGCAAATAAATGGTTTATTCTCTCTCTCTTTGTCAGCAGGTAGCTAATGGGTGTTAGTGCAATAGCGTTGAAGAGCTCGTTTTCAAGATATTCTGGTGTCGGCGTTAGCATAGGCATCGGCATTGCTCCTTGTGAGTGGACAATCACCATCTTGCTTATGACCTAAAATTTGAAAAAAGTGCCAATATAATATTATTATAAATGTCCTTGTCCCAGTGAGGTCCGAACCCATGCCGTTTGCGTGGCAAGCTTGCGTTCTACGACACATGCAGGCGTATGCTTAAAAATGCATGAACATACCTTTTCCTTCTTGGAAAAGGAGTGAAAATAGCTTTGATACAATACAAGCACAGGTGTTCTCAATACAAGTTTCACAATACAACGTGTGGTACTGCAGTAATATGCCTAGTACAAGCGCAAGTTGCCATCGGGCATCTTAACAACGGGTGATTATCAAAGGGACATGGTGGTCTAAAGCTGGCCACCCATTAAAACAAGCACACACGTTACTTATGACCATGTATACGTTAGAGGTTCGAACACATTTAACACGCATAAAAGGTCATGGTTTGAACCATGCTAACCAATACATAGAATGCCGCCATTTGCGAAAGCTCCACTGACGCAAGCGGCTTTAAACTTCATTTACATAATAGTAATCAACAATTTAATCTTTCCGGGTTAGACAATACAATAAAACATATGCAGTAACAGGTAGCAGTACGCACTACGCAGTATAAAATTGAACTCTTGAAGGCGAATCTTAAGGAACCACTATTTTTTAATAGATTCTTGAAAGATTCCTGAAAGTAGAGCACATTATTAACAAACAGTACATTTCAAGTAACTTGCATCAATTCAATCAGATCCAGTGCGTGATAATAACTTAAGAACTTTAGTTACAATGTCCATTCAAGTGGTTCAGTGATAATAATAAGCATGCTTATCGTAACACTCAATATTTGAAAATTTATTTATTTATTTATTTATTTATTCGAGTACCTACAGCGCCCACTTTGGGCATTACAGTAAGGGGGAGGAGACATAAAACTTGAAATTGATACAGGGTATGAATATCGATAACAAAACAAGTAAGCATGCTCAGCTTGTAAAGTGTGTACACATTCTCGGGAAAACGAGGCAATCAAGAAAAAGTAAAACACAAAAAGAAATGCAGACAGAAATTGGCATCTTTCATTCAACAAAAATTGTGACAGAGCATTTTGAAATGAGGGTGGCGGGATGGATACAATATATTCTGGTAGGGTGTTCCATTCGTGTGTGGTTTTCGGGAAGAAGGAGTTTTTGTAAGTATTTATGCGACATCGGTATTCGCGAACTTTGCGGGAGTGATCTAGGCGAGAGGATACATAAGTGGGATGTTTAATGTACACGTCTTTATTTAAACCAGTGCTACCAGTATAAATATTAATGAAATAGATTTAATCTTAAGAATTTGCGCCTGTCCTGCAGGACAGGCCAACACAAATGTTTACGAACGCACGAAGAGCGGTTAGTGAAATCATAGTTACCAGACACAAAAAGCGCTGCTCGTTTCTGCACCCTTCTAGCGCATTACTACATCTTTTAGTGTCTGGATCCCAAGCCACACAACCGTACTCTAAAATTGAGCGAACGTTAGAAAGATAGAGCGTTTCCTTTAGTTTAGGTGGGGCCTGTTTAAAGTTACGCTTCAGAAAGTTCATACACGGCTCGCTTTAGCACCAACCGACAACATTCCGATGGAGACGGAATGTTGTAGGCCCGTGTGCTGAGATTGGGGGTGAACGTCAAGGAACCCCCAGGCGGTCGAATTTTTGGAGCCCTGCACTATTTATTTATTTATTTATTTATTTAAATACTCTCATGCCATTTGCGGCGTTACAGAGAGGAGTGGTTACAAGTTAGAGATGGCAGTCTTGAATGATGCATGATCAGGGTTTGCTGGCGATGGAGGCAGGGAAGGTGGTTCCATTCGGATGAAGTCTTCGGCACGTAGGAGTGGAAGTATATGTTGGTATGGCAGAGTGGCACATGGACTTTGAAGTTATGGTCGATGCGAGATGAAACGTAAGAAGGTGACGAGAACAATGTGCCCTTTATTTCAGGATTCATAAAAAAAATTGTGAAAGAGACAGAGTCGGGCCTGTTTCCTCCTGTTAGAAAGGGTAGGAAGGTCTAGAGAATTTTTAATTGATGAGATGCTAGCGGTACGGGAGTAATTAGCGACAATGAAGCGAGCTGAGCGATTTTGGATGGCTTCCAGTGCATTAACAAGTGAACAAGAATGAGGATCCCAGATTGATGAGGCGTATTCGAGTTTAGATCTGACTAGTGTTTTATAAAGAAGAAGTTTTAATGAAACAGGTGCTAATGAAAAGTTACGGCGCAAGAAGCCGAGAGTGCGGTTTAGCATTGTTAATCACATAACTGACATGATTATTCCATGTTAAATTGTTATCTATGTGAACACCTAGATATTTGTAAGTATTGACAGACGACAACAGAAATTAGAAATTGAATAAACAGGGCTAGTGCAGTCAGTACTTCCTCGAGAGATCCTCATTATTTTACACTTGTCAATATTTAGTTTCATTGACCAGAGTGAGCACCAAGATGTAATGTTGTCAAGATCAGATTGAAGTAGTGATGAATCATGAGAGTTAGTTATTATGCGGTAGATGACACAATCGTCGGCAAATAGCCTGATTGTTGATGTAATGCTAGATGGAAGGTCATTAATATAAATTAGAAAGAGTAAGGGTCCAAGGACAGAACCTTGCGGCACACCAGAGATTACTGAACAATTGCGTGAGTCATGATCGTTAGCTGTTACATGTTGGGTTCTGTTAGATAAGAAGCATTCGATCCATCGTAATGTGTTTGAGTCAATATTTAGCATGCTTAGTTTTAGTAGGAGTAAACGGTGAGAAAACGGTGTCAAAAGCTTTTTGAAAATCAAGGAAAATGCAATCGATAATGGAGCCAGTGTCAGAAGCTGAAAATAAGTCGTTGGTGAAGAGAAGTAGTTGGGTTTCACATGAGTAGTGTTTCCTAAAAACCATGCTGACTGTTATTGAAAGAAGTTATTTTCTTCGAGAAATATAATTAAGTTAGAATAGATTATGTGTTCGAGAAGCTTACATGGAATACTAGTCAAAGTGATGGGCCTGTAGTTAGAAGGATTAGATGAGTCACCTGGTTTAGGCACAGGAACCACCTTCCCCCGCCTTCCAGTCACTGGGCAATGAGGCATTTTGTAATGACTGTGAAAAGAGCTGTGAAAAAATGACTGAACATAAGTGGCAGTTTGTTTGAGAAATTGGGGGAGCGATTCCATCTATGCCAGGTGCCGAGGCTTCATTTTTAGTATGAGGTGAAAATAGCCCCAATTGATCAATGATGATTGGTTCCATTCGGGGATATCCAGGATCGGCTTGAATTGGTAAATGATTGGAGTTGTCAACGGAAAATGATTTTTTAAATACGTCTTGCAAAGCCTCGCAGCACCTGTCACTTGCAATCGCCAAACCAAGTTCGTCACAAAGATCAATGTCTTATTTTTTGGACCATTTACTAGACACCAAAACTTACGAGGGTTAGACTGTAGAAGAGAGGGAAGGGTATCGCTGAAGAAACTATGTTTAGCAACTGCATAAGCTTTTTTGTATTCTAATGTTGCGTTTGTGATAAGCCGCCCATCTTTCCGTGGTGTCAGATGATGAAGCGCTGCGGTAAAGTCGTTTTTTTTTTATTACGTAGGCGAAGAAGTGCTGATGTGAACCACGGAGAGCGGAACGCCGTTCGAACAGTTCGTAAAGGAACATAACAATCTATAAGTGAAATTAACTTATTTTTGAAACGATACCCAGTTCTCCTCTACAGTGTTATCAGCGGCACATGCAATGTATTTTTCAGTGAAAACTTCCAACTCAGTACATATAGATGCATAATCAGCTTTCGCCATAATCTTTATAACTTTAGTTGCGTGCATAGACGCTGTGGTTGCATTGCGCAGGTGAAGTGTACAATGCGATGATCACTAAGCCCGTGTAGGTAGTGAATCGATGAAATGACCGAAGGATTAGTTGTGAAAACCAAATCAAGTATATTTGAAGAAAATGCTGTGATGCGCGTGGTGGGTTCATGGATTACTTGGGTTAAATAAAATCATTGCATATGTTTAAAAAGCAATTACCTTCCGCTGAAAGACAGCTAGCCGTTCCATCCCCACTGCCCCACAGTACTTCTGGGAAATTAAAATCGCCATGACAAATATATGAGAATTTGGGTACCTGACAGAAACTGCGTGCAAACAGTCATGGAAGTTTTCGCAAAAGTCTGAGGGGCAGCGAGGCGGTCGGTAGCAAACGCACAAAATCACGTCCTGATACGCAAATCGAACGCACGCGCATACGATTTCAAGTGGCGAACTTATGGGAACAATATGAGAGGAAAATCTATCTGATATCGCGATAAGAACACCGCCCCCTGTTCTTGTTATTCGATCTGATCTGTAAAATTGTAGGTGTTTTTGCAGTGTAAAACCTCAGTGTTGCGAATTTTACTTGACAACCAAGTTTCTGTTAACACTACTATGTCCGCAGAACAGTCATCAATTATAGAAGATAACTCGTCACGTTTACTTAGCACACTTCTAATATTTGTAAACAAGACTGAAATTGGTTCAAGTGTTTGCGGGCACGTTTAGTAGGTTGGGATTGCTAGGAAGAGGGAAGAAACACTGCTAGGAATATTGGTACCTGACGGGGAAAGTGAAAGAAGTAAATTCACGGGTAAGTTCACAAAACGCTGTCGGTTTGACTGCAGTAAACGAAGCATTTTTTGTTAATGAATAACTTGTTGTAACGCACTGCAACTGTTGACCAGTCGACTTCGTACTCGGACAATTTTTTACGCGTGTTCCTAGTTTCTTTGCAAAATCTTCACTTAAGCTGACACCGATACCCTTTTCATTTGGCCTTATTTGCCATAATGCTTTCCTTAACCTTAAAATTAGAAAGCTTTACAATTACAGGACGGCACTTCTTATTTGCGTATGAACCAAGCCTATGCGCACGTGAAATGGCATCGGTCGGCAGTTGGAGACCTAGAGTGACATAATCTCGCGAACCTTTATCTTCGGACTGCGACCAGGTTTCGGCGGCAGCATCAGGTATGCCGAAGAAGAGAAGGTTTTCTCGTCCGGTGACCTATCCTCGAAATCATCTAGGCGTGAACGTAATTCAGCGTTCGCCCACGAACGTATCACTTATAGTTGCTGGCAGTTACTTGGAGGCATTTTGGTCGAAGGAATTTACACGAGCTTCTACAGCAACCAATCTTGAGTTAATATCTGACACAGTTTGCTCCAAAATCGCCTGACTGGACTTCAATTCATCACGAAACTGTTTTAATTCTTTATGGCGTGCGTCAACGTGCGCATTAATTGCCTTCACGACTTCAGCCAGCTCATCAGGAAGACTAGAAGAATTATTGGGACCTGGATTGGATTCGACGTCACCACTCAAAGCAATAGTTTCACAACATGAACACATTCGCAAATACATAAAAAAGTACACTTGGGGCATGGTACAAGCAGCAGACACAGGTGGTTTTGACTTTTTAGAGTGGCATGAGTGAAATTTACCAACCTGGAGTAGAAGAAAAAACGGGTTCTTAGTCGACTGCATAGCTGCTGCTCGACCATGCCCACTGAAAGTCGCGCGAGGGGGATGACGGCTGCTTATAAACTTGTGGCTGGGTGATTGACGATTGCTGATGAGCATTCGGAGATTATCGGAGTGACAACAGGGGCAGGCTTGCTGTGCTATCAAACACGGGGCACTGCCAAGCATGATTCCAAGCCGAAGAAGAAGACTGCAGAAGCGTTGGCGGTCCGCCCTGAACAACTTGCACCCGTGACGCGAGGCACCACGAAGAGAACCTCGCCGGTCGTTCCCGTTGGAAGCGCCCTTCGAAGTAGGTGAAAGCCGTCCGTTAGAGCTTCTTTGCAGGGGGCGGAAGCCAGCATCGTCAGCAACTGGAGTAGAAGAAAAAACGGGTTCTTAGTCGACTGCATAGCTGCTGCTCGACCATGCCCACTGAAGTCCGCGCGGGGGATGACGGCTGCTTATAAACTTGTGGCTGGGTGATGACGATGCTGATGAGCCTATTCGGAGATTATCGGAGTGACAACAGGCAGGCTTGCTGTGCTATCAAACACGGGCACTGCCAAGCATGATTCCAGCCGAAGAAGAAGACTGCCGAAAGCGTTGGCGGTCCCCCTGAACAACTTGCACCCGTGACGCGAGGCACCACGAAGAGAAACCTCGCCGTGTCGTTCCAGTTGGAAGCGCCCTTCGAAGGTAGGTGTGAAGCCGTCCGTTAGAGCTTCTTTGCAGGGGGCGGAAGCCAGCATCGTCAGCAACTGGAGTAGAAGAAAAAACGGTTCTTAGTCGACTGCATAGCTGCTGCTCGACCATGCCCACTGAAGTCGCGCGGGGGATGACGGCTGCTTATAAACTTGTGGCTGGGTGATGACGATGCTGATGAGCATTCGGAGATTATCGGAGTGACAACAGCAGGCTTGCTGTGCTATCAAACACGGGGCACTGCCAAGCATGATTCCAAGCCGAAGAAGAAGACTGCAGAAGCGTTGGCGGTCCGCCCTGAACAACTTGCACCCGTGAGCCGGCACCACGAAGAGACCTCGCCGTGTGTTCCAGTTGGAAGCGCCTTCGAAGGTAGGTGAAAGCCGTCCGTTAGAGCTTCTTTGCAGGGGGCGGAAGCCAGAATCGTCAGCAACTGGAGTAGAAGAAAAAACGGGTTCTTAGTCGACTGCATAGCTGCTGCTCGACCATGCCCACTCAA